>OU342746.1:401004341-401369174 GCA_910589775.1 Avena eriantha | reverse complement strand
TTTTCAGAGACCACACATGGATCCACCAGTGTCATTGCATGTGTGTTCTTTTTACTAACAACAACAAGAGTCATTGAAATGTGTGCTCTCTTCAGAGACCACACATGGATCCACCAGAGTCATTGCATGTGTGTTCTTTTTAGTAACAACAACCAGAGTCATTTTGCATGTGTGTTCTTTTCACATACCACCTATGGATCCAGCAGTGTCATTGCATGTGTGTTCTTTTCACTAACAACAACCAGAGTCATTTTGCATGTGTGTTCTTTTCACATACCACATATGGATCCACCAGTGTCATTGAAATGTGTGTTCTCTACAGAGACCACACATGGATCCACCGGTGTCATTGCATGTATATTCTTTTCACTAACAACAACCAGAGTCATTGAAATGTGTGTTCTTCTCACATACCACCTATGATCCACCAGTGTCATTGCATGTGTGTTCATTTCATAATCCACCTATGGATCCACCAGTGTCATTGCATTTGTGTTATTTTTAGTAACAACAACCAGAGTCATTTTGCATGTGTGTTCTTTTCACATACCACCTATGGCTCCACCAGTGTCATTGCATGTGTGTTCTTTTCACTAACAACAACTAGAGTCATAGCATGTGTGTTATTTTCACATACCACATATGGATCCACCAGTGTCATTGCATGTGTGCTCTTTTCACAATCCACCCATGGATCCACCAGTGTCATTGCATGTGTGTTATTTTTAGTAACAAGAACCAGAGTCATTTTGCATGTGTGTTCTTTTCACATACCACCTATGGATCCACCAGTGTCATTGCATGTGTGTTCTTTTCACTAACAACAACTAGAGTCATTGCATGTGTGTTCTTTTCACATACTACATATGGATCCACCAGTGTCATTGCATGTGTGGTCTTTTCATAATCCACCTATGGATCCACCAGTGTCATTGCATGTGTGTTCTTTTTAGTAACAACAACCAGAGTCATTTTACATGTGTGATCTTCTCCTATACCACCTATGGATCCACCAGTGTCATTGTATGTCTGTTCTTTTCACTAACAACAACCAGAGTCATGGCATGTGTGTTCTTTTCACATACCACATATGGATCCACCAGTGTCATTGAAATGGGTGTTCTCTACAGAGACCACACATGGATCCACCAGTGTCATTGCATGTGTGTTCTTTTTAGTAACAACAACCAGAGTCATTTTGCATGTGTGTTCTTTTCACATACCACCTATGGATCCACCAGTGTCATTGCATGTGTGTTCTTTTCACAATCCACCCATGGATCCACCAGAGTCATTGCATGTGTGTTCTTTTTAGTAACAACAACCAGAGTCATTTTGCATGTGTGTTCTTTTCACATACCACCTATGGATCCACCAGTGTCATTGCATGTGTGTTCTTTTCACTAACAACAACCAGAGTCATTTTGCATGTGTGTTCTTTTCACATACCACCTATGGATCCACCAATGCCATTCAAATGTGTGTTCTCTACAGAGACCACACATGGATCCACCGGTGTCATTGCATGTATGATCTTTTCACTAACAACAACTGAGTCATTGCATGCGTGTTCTCTTCACAATCCACACATGGATCCACCAGTGTCATTGCATGTGTGTTCTTTTTAGTAACAACAACCAGTGTCATTGCATGTGTGCTCTTGTCAGAGACCACACATGGATCCACTAGTGTCATTGCATGTGTGTTCTTTTTACTAACAACAACCGGAGTCATTTTGCATGTGTGTTTTCTTCACATACCACCTATGGATCCACTAGTGTCATTGCATGTGTGTTCTTTTTAGTAACAACAACCAGAGTCATTTTGCATGTGTGTTCTTCTCACATCCCACCTATGGATCCACCAGTGTCATTGCATGTGTGTTCTTTTCACTAACAACAACCAGAGTCATTTTGCGTGTGTGTTCTTTTCACATACCACATATGGATCCACCAGTGTCATTGAAATGTGTGTTCTCTATAGAGACCACACATGGATCCACCGGTGTCATTGCATGTCTATTCTTTTCACTAACAACAACCAGAGTCATTGAAATGTGTGTTCTTCTCACATACCACCTATGGATCCACCAGTGTCATTGCATGTGTGTTCATTTCATAATCCACCTATGGATCCACCAGTGTCATTGCATCTGTGTTCTTTTTAGTAACAACAACCAGAGTCATTTTGCATGTGTGTTCTTTTCACATACCACCTATGGATCCACCAGTGTCATTGCATGTGTGTTCTTTTCACTAACAACAACTAGAGCCATAGCACGTGTGTTATTTTCACATACCACATATGGATCCACCAGTGTCATTGCATGTGTGCTCTTTTCACAATCCACCCATGGATCCACCAGTGTCATTGCATGTGTGTTCTTTTTAGTAACAACAACCAGAGTCATTTTGCATGTGTGTTCTTTTGACATACCACCTATGGATCCACCAGTGTCATTGCATGTGTGTTCTTTTCACTAACGACAACTAGAGTCATTGCATGTGTGTTCTTTTCACATACTACATATGGATCCACCAGTGTCATTGCATGTGTGGTCTTTTCATAATCCACCTATGGATCCACCAGTATCATTGCATGTGTGTTCTTTTTAGTAACAACAACCAGAGTCATTTTGCATGTGTGTTCTTCTTATCTACCACCTATGGATCCACCAGTGTCATTGTATGTGTGTTCCTTTCACTAATAACAACCAGAGTCATTGCATGTGTGTTCTTTTCACATACCACATATGGATCCACCAGTGTCATTGAAATGTGTGTTCTCTACAGAGACCACACATGGATCCACCAGTGTCATTGCATGTGTGTTCTTTTTAGTAACAACAACCAGAGTCATTTTGCATGTGTGTTCTTTTCACAAACCACCTATGGATCCACCAGTGTCATTGCATGTGTGTTCTTTTCACAATCCACCCATTGATCCACCAGAGTCATTGCATGTGTGTTCTTTTTAGTAACAACAACCAGAGTCATTTTGCATGTGTGTTCTTTTCACATACCACCTATGGATCCACCAGTGTCATTGCATGTCTGTTCTTTTCACTAACAATAACCAGAGTCATTATGCATGTGTGTCCTTTTCACATACCACCTCTGGATCCACCAATGCCATTCAAATGTGTGTTCTCTACAAAGACCACACATGCATCCACCGGTGTCATTGCATGTATGATCTTTTCACTAACAACAACTGAGTCATTGCATGCGTGTTCTCTTCAGAATCCACACATGGATCCACCAGTGTCATTGCATGTGTATTCTTTTTAGTAACAACAACCAGTGTCATTGCATGTGTGCTCTTGTCAGAGACCACACATGGATCCACTAGTGTCATTGCATGTGTGTTCTTTTTACTAACAACAACCTGAGTCATTTTGCATGTGTGTTTTCTTCACATACCACCTATGGATCCACCAGTGTCATTGCATGTGTGTTCTTTTTAGTAACAACAACCAGAGTCATTGAAATGTGTGTTCTTCTCACATACCACCTATGGATCCACTAGTGTCATTACATGTGTGTTCATTTCGTAATCCACCTATGGATCCACTAGTGTCATTGCATGTGTGTTATTTTTAGTAACAGCAACTAGAGTCATTTTGCATGTGTGTTCTTTTCACATACCACCTATGGATACACCAGTGTCATTGCATGTGTGTTCTTTTCACTAAGAACAACCAGAGTCATTGCATGTGTGTTCTTTTCACATACCACATATCGATCCACCAGTGTCATTGAAATGTCTGTTCTCTACAGAGACCACACATGTGTTCTTTTTAGTAACAACAACAAGAGTCATTTTGCATGTGTGTTCTTTTCACATCCCACCTATGGATCGACTAGTGTCATTGCATGTGTGTTCTTTTCACAATCCACCCATGGATCCACCAGAGTCATTGTATGTGTGTTCTTTTTAGTAACAACAACCAGAGTCATTTTGCATGTGTGTTCTTTTCACATACCACCTATGGATCCACCAGTGTCATTGCATGTGTGTTCTTTTCACTTAAAACAACCAGAGTCATTTTGCATGTGTGTTCTTTTCACATACCACCTATGGATCCACCAGTGTCATTGAAATGTGTGTTCTCTACAGAGACCACACATGGATCCACCGGTGTCATTGCATGTATGTTCTTTTCACTAACAACAACTCGAGTCATTGCATGTGTGTTCTCTTCACAATCCACACATGGATCCACCAGTGTTCTTGCATGTGTGTTCTTTTTAGTAACAACAACCAGTGTCACTACATGTGTGTTCTCTTCAGAGACACATGGATCCACCAGTGTCATTGCATGTGTGTTCTTTTTACTAACAACAACAAGAGTCATTGAAATGTGTGCTCTTTTCAGAATCCACCCATGGATGCACCAGTGTCATTGCATGTGCGTTCTTTTTAGTAACAACAACCAGAGTCATTTTGCATGTGTGTTCTTTTCACATACCACCTATGGATCCACCCGTGTGATTGCATGTGTGTTCTTTTCACTAACAACAACCAGAGTCATTGCATGTGTGTTCTTTTCACATACCACATATGGATCCACCAGTGTCATTGCATGTGTGCTCTTTTCACAATCTACCCATGGATCCACCAGTTTCATTGCATGTGTGTTCTTTTTAGTAACAACAACAAGAGTCATTGAAATGTGTGTTCTTCTCACATACCACCTATGGATCCACTAGTGTCATTGCATGTGTGTTGTTTTCACTAACAACAACCAGAGTCATTGCATGTGTGTTCATTTCACATACCACATATGGATCCACCAGTGTCATTGAAATGTGTGTTCTCTACAGAGACCACACATGGATCCACCAGTGGCATTGCATGTGTGTTCTTTTCACTAACGACAACCAGAGTCATTGCATGTGTGTTCTTTTCACATACCACCAATGGATCCACCAGTGTCATGGCATGTGTGTTCTTTTCACAATCCACCCATGGATCCACTAGTGTCATTGCATGTGTGTTCTTTTTAGTAACAACAACCAGAGTCATTTTGCATGTGTGTTCTCTTCACATACCACCTATGGATCCACCAGTGTCATTGCATGTGTGTTCTTTTTAGTAACAACCACCAGAGTCATTGAAATGTGTGTTCTTCTCACATACCACCTATGGATCCGCCAGTGTCATTGCATGTGTGTTCATTTCATAATACACCTATGGATCCACCAGTGTCATTGCATGTGTGTTCTTTTTAGTAACAACAACCATAGTCATTTTGCATGTGTGTTCTTCTCACATACCAACTATGGATCCACCAGTGTGATTGCATGTGTGTTCTTTTCACTAACAACAACCAGAGTCATTGCATGTG
This sequence comes from Avena eriantha, assembly GCA_910589775.1. NCBI lineage: Eukaryota > Viridiplantae > Streptophyta > Magnoliopsida > Poales > Poaceae > Avena > Avena eriantha. The sequence goes on along the minus strand of OU342746.1, from coordinate 401,363,824 downwards.
TGTTATTTTCACATACCACATATGGATCCACCAGTGTCATTGAAATGTGTGTTCTCTACAGAAACCACACATGGATCCACCAGTGTCATTGCATGTGTGTTCTTTTTAGTAACAACAACCAGAGTCATTTTGCATGTGTGTTATTTTCACATACCACCTATGGACCCACCAGTGTCATTGCATGTGTGTTCTTTTCACAATCCACCCATGGATCCACCAGGGTCATTGCATGTGTGTTCTTTTTAGTAACAACAACCAGAGTCATTTTGCATATGTGTTCTTTTCACATACCACATATGGATCCACCAGTGTCATTGCATGTGTGTTCTTTTCACTAAGAACGACTAGAGTAATTTTGCATGTGTGTTCTTTTCACATACCACCTATGGATCCACCAATGTCATTGAAATGTGTGTTCTCTACAGATACCACACATGGATCCACCGGTGTCATTGCATGTATGTTCTTTTCACTAACAACAGCTGGAGTCATTGCATGTGTGTTCTCTTCACAATCCACACATGGATCCACCAGTGCTATTCGATGTGTGTTCTTTTTAGTAACAATAACCAGTGTCATTGCATGTGTGCTCTCTTCAGAGACCACACATGGATCCACCAGTGTCATTGCATGTGTGTTCTTTTTACTACCAATAACAAGTCATTGAAATGTGTGCTCTCTTCAGAGACCACACATGGATCCACCAGTGTTATTGCATGTGTGTTCTTTTCACTAACAACAACCAGAGTCATTGCATGTGTGTTCCTTTCACATACCACATATGGATCCACCAGTGTCATTGCATGTGTGCTCTTTTCACAATCTACCTATGGATCCACCAGTGTCATTGCATGTGTGTTCTTTTTAGTAACAACAACCAGAGTCATTTTGCATGTGTGTTCTTTTCACATACCACCTATGGATCCACCAATGTCATTGCATGTGTGTTCTTTTCACTAACAACAACGAGAGTCATTTTGCATGTGTGTTGTTTTCACATACCACATATGGATCCACCAGTTTCATTGCATGTGTGCTCTTTTCACAATCCACCCATGGATCCACCAGTGTCATTGCATGTGTGTTCTTTTTAGTAACAACAACAAGAGTCATTGAAATGTGTGTTCTTCTCACATACCACCTAAGGATCCACCAGTGTCATTGCATGTGTGTTATTATCACTAACAACAACCAGAGTCATTGCATGTGTGTGTTTTTCACATACCACATATGCATCCACCAGTGTCATTGAAATGTGTGTTCTCTACAGAGAGCACACATTGATCCACCAGTGTCATTGCATGTGTGTTCTTTTTAGTAACAACAACTAGAGTCATTTTTCATGTGTGTTCTTTTCACATACCACCTATGGATCCACCAGTGTTATTGCATGTGTGTTCTTTTCACTAACAACAACCAGAGTCATTGCATGTGTGTTCTTTTCACATACCACATATGGATCCAGCAGTGTCATTGAAATGTGTGTTCTCTACAGAGACCACACATGGATCCACCAGTGTCATTGCATGTGTGTTCTTTTTAGTAACAACAACCAGAGTCATTTTGCATGTGGGTTCTTTTCACATACCACCTATGGATCCACCAGTGTCATTGCATGTGTGTTCTTTTCACAATCCACCCATGGATCCACCAGTGTCATTGTGTGTGTGTTCTTTTTAGTAACAACAACCAGAGTCATTTTGCATGTGTGTTCTCTTCACATACCACCTATGGATCCACCAGTGTCATTCGATGTGTGTTCTTTTTAGTAACAACAACTAGAGTCATTGAAATGTGTGTTCTTCTCACATACCACCTATGGATCCACCAGTGTCATTGCATGTGTGTTCATTTCATAATCCACTGATGTCTACGCACTTCTATTCTTGTAGACAGTTGTTGGGCCTCCAAGTGCAGAGGTTTGTAGAACAGCAGCAAGTTTACCCTTAAGTGGATCACCCAAGGTTTATCAAACTCAGGGAGGAAGTGGTCAAAGGTATCCCCTCTCAAGCAACCCCGCAATCAAGATACAAGAAGTCTCTTGTGTCCCTAACACACCCAATACACTTGTCAGTTGTATAAGTGCACGAGTTCGGCGAAGAGATAGTGAAATACAAGTGGTATGGATAATTATAAGTGGTTACGGTGATAGAAAATATCTTGATGGCGTGTGGTTGACGCGGGAAAAGACTAAAGGAAAACTGAAATAAAGATGGAATCAAGCAAACATGTAACAGATCTAATTGCAAACGGTGTTTCAATGCTTAGAAACAAGGCCTAGGGATCATACTTTCACTAGTGAACACTCTCATATAGATATATTCTTCTCATGATACTACTCTTAACTACTCTCCGGTTGAACACTCTAATCGTTGGTAGGGCTATAACACCACACCTCAAAGTAAGCCTTTCCCATATAGAAAACCCCACACTGTCACCTTGAGTACTAGATGAGTCCAACAAACACCACAATTTCATAAAGACATCCAACTCCAAATATAACTCATAACAAGTATTTGTAATCTCTAGCCTAAGTGTCACCATGGTGTGCACGCTGTCACTTTCACACACATGGGGAGAGCAGAGATCTATTAAAGCACTTGAGTAGCAAGGTAGATCTACTTGATTACAAAGCTCACGATCACATTATGATCATGCATAGAGAGAGAGAGAGATGAACACATAGCTACCGGTAGAACCCTTAGCCTCGAGAGAGAACTACTCCCTCCTCCTCATGGGAATCAGCAATGGTGATGGAGATGGCGGTGGAGATCGATGGAGATGGCTCCGGGGGCACTTCCCCATCCCGGCAGGGTGCCAGAACAGAGACTTTTTGTCCCTCGAATCTCCCCTTCGGTGGCGGCGGCGCTGCAGAACTTTTCGTGGATTTCAGATTAACGATTTAGGGTTTTTGCCTTGGGAGGATCTTATAGGCGAAGGGGGCAGGGTCGATGGCCAGCCAGGGGGCCCACACCATGCCCTGGCGCGGCCTAGGTGGACCCACGCCATGGGGTGGTGTGGCCACCCTGTGGCCCCTCTCCATCTCGTATTCTGGCTCCGTGAGTCTTCTAGTAAAATATCAACTTTGGCTTTTGTCCCGTCCAATTCTGAGAATATTCATTTTCTGACTTTCTAGAACCAAAAACAGCAGAAAACAGGCAACTGGCACTGTGGCTCTTTGTTAATAGGTTAGTCCAAGAAAGTGTATAAAAAGTACTCCAGAGTTGGAACAAAACATAAGAAAATAGATAAAACCAAGCATGGAACATCAAAAATTATAGATACATTTGCAATGTATCAACATCCCCAAGCTTAACTCCTGCTCGTCCTCGAGTAGGTAAGTGATAAAAAACAAAGAATAATTTTTGAGGTGACATGCACCATCAAAGACTTGATCAAAGTATTTATAAAACATTCGAAGCTGGGATTAAAGTACTTCAATCATAACGTGAAAGACAAGGTTCTAGTAATAAGACAAAGCAACTATGATGCAACATGAAAAGGCACAAAGAAAAGATTCATGAATAACAATGCTTTGCAAGACGTTTGTTTGTTTCACATAAAGAAAACATAGCATAGTACACTAGTAGAAAATGGGCCTTTGGTTCGGGCCATTAGTCCTGGCCGTGGCTGGGGCCGGGACTAATGGTCCGAACCAGACGGCCCGAGGAGGCCGAGGCACTATGTCCCGGTCCATAAGGAACCATTAGTCCTGGTTTGAGATATAAACCGGGACAAATGGGTCTGGGCCGACGCGCGTGCTCCTGGCAGAACCTTTAGTCCCGGTTTGTATCTCAAACTGGGACTAATGGCCTGGCCCTATATATATGCACCCAGCCCTCCACTCTCTCCTATTTTTTTCCTATGTGAGAGGTGGGTATAAACTTTGTGCTAACTTTTTTTCTTCATATGCACTAGAGGTGTTCGGTGAAATGCCTATTAGAGCGATGCATCTTGAGTTCACACAAGACAAAATATGATATGAGGTGCCAGAGCGACACTTAAGGTTTCTCCTCTTTGTTTTGAAGTGTCCTAAAAGGTTAGCAACTATTTTCTCGTTTTGACTGCGCGGTACTAATTTAAGCATCGTGATTGCATTTGATATATATGCATGGTTGTATGATGCAGATGAGCCACCCATGGATGTACGGTGACTGACGCTCTGACGCTTACAGAGAAGGCGTGCGTTCTTTTCGCCTTGTGGCCGAGGTGAACAAGCGGCGGGATGGTTTTATGTGTTGTCCATGTGTTGAATGTCGGAATGAGCAGGCTCACACTTCCTCAAGAGTCATTCAGAGCCACCTGCTTCGGTTCGGTTTCGTGTCCGGCTATAATGTTTGGACCAAGCACGGAGAAAGAGGGGTTATGATGCAAGACAGCGATGAAGAAGAGAACGATGATGACAACTACCGATCTATGTTCCCTGAATACGATGATACCGCAGTTGAAGATAATGAAGAAGAAGGGGGTGAAGAACGGGAACCAGATGAGCCCGTTGATGATTTTGCTCGGGTCATTAGTGATGCAAGGCGAGACTGCGACACAGAAAAGGAGAGGTTGCAGTTCGAGCAGATGTTACAGGACCACAACACATTGCTGTATCCAACTTGTGAAGATGGCCAGAAGAAGCTGGTAGCACACTGGAATTGTTGAAGTGGAAGGCAGAGACCGGTATGACTGACTCGAGATTTGAAAAGTTGCTGGTAATAATGAAGAAGCTGCTTCCAAGAAATAACCAATTGCCCTCCAGTACGTACGAAGCAAACAAACTTGTCTGCCCTCTAGGATTAGACGTGCAGAAGATACATGCATGCCCTAATGATTGCATCCTCTACCGCGGTGAGAAGTACGAGAATATGGATGCCCGGTATGCACTGCATTGCGGTATAAGATTAGAAAAGATGACCCTGGTGATGTTGAGGGCAAGCAACCTAGGAAGAGGGTTCCTGCCAAGGTGATGTGGTATGCTCCTATAATACCACGGTTGAAACGTTTGTTCAAAAATAAAGAGCATTCCAAGTTGTTGCGATGGCACATGGAAGACCGTAAGAAAGACGGGATGTTGAGGCACCCTGCTGATGGTCGGCAGTGGAGAAAAATCGAGAGAGACTTCCCGGACTTTGTTGGTGATGCAAGGAACTTATGGCTTGGTCTAAGTACCAATGGCATGAATCCTTTTGGGGAGCAGAACTGCAGTCACAGCACCTGGCCCGTGACTCTATGTATCTACAACCTTCCTTCTTGGTTGTGCATGAAGAGGAAGTTCATTATGATGCCAGTGCTCATCCAAGGCCCGAAGCAACCTGGCAACGACATTGATGTGTACCTAAGGCCATTAGTTGATGAACTTCTACAGTTGTGGGCCAAACCAGGTGTACGTGTGTGGGATGAGCACAAACAGCAGGAATTTGACCTACAAGCGTTGATGTTCGTAACCATCAATGATTGGCCTCCTCTTAGTAACATTTCAGGATAGACGAACAAAGGATACAATGCATGCACGCACTGTTTAGATGAGACTGAAAGTATATATCTAGATAAATGTATAAAGAATGTGTACCCGTACAATCGTCGTTTTCTTCCACCCAGTCATCCCTTAAAGAAGAAAGGCAAGCATTTCAATGGCAAGGCAGAAACCCGGACGAAGCCTGTCCCCCGTAGTGGTGCTGATGTATTTGGTATGGTCAAGGATTTGGATGTAATCTTTGGAAAGGGTCCTGGAGGACAACCTGTTCCGAAAGACCCCATTACTGGACACGCACCCATGTGGAAGAAGAAATCTATATTTTGGGAGCTACCCTATTGGAAAGTGCATGAGGTCCGCTCTGCAATCGACGTGATGCACCTGACGAAGAATCTTTGTGTGAATATTCTAGGCTTCCTGGCTTGTATGGGAAGTCAAAAGATACCCTGACAGCACGGGAGGACCAGCAACATCATAAAGGACGAGACGACAAGCATCCAGGGCAGTTTCAAGGGCTTGCTAGCTACGCTCTTACCAAAGAAGAGAAGGAAATCTTTTTTGAAGTCCTTTTCAGTATCAAGGTCCCGTCTGGCTTCTCGTCGAATATAAAGGGAATAGTAAATATGAAAGAGAAAAAATTTCAAAACCTAAAGTCTCATGACTGCCATGTGCTTATGACGCAATTGCTTCCGGTTGCATTGAGGGGAATTCTACCAGAAAATGTTCGACTAGCCACTGTGAAGGTATGTGCATTCCTCAATGCAATTTCTTAGAAGGTAATCGATCGAGAAAGTCTATCAGGATTACAGATTGATGTGGTCCAATGTCTGGTCAGCTTCGAGTTGTTGTTCCCGCCATCCTTCTTCAATATTATGACGCACCTCCTAGTTCACCTAGTCGAAGAGATTAGAATTCTCGGTCCTGTGTTTCTACACAATATGTTCCCCTTCGAGAGGTTCATGGGAGTCTTAAAGAAATATGTTCATAACCGTGCTAGGCCAGAAGGAAGCATCTCCAAGGGCTATGGAACAGAGGAGGTCATTGAGTTTTGTGTTGACTTTCTTCCTGACCTTAAGCCTATTGGTGTTCCTGAATCTCGGTATGAGGGGAGGATGACTGGAAAAGGCACACTAGGAAGGAAATCAATGGTATGTAGGGACGGGCATTCTTTCACTCAAGCACACTACACAGTTCTACACAATTCCACCGTGGTGGCTCCGTATATCGAGAAACACAAGAATATTCTACGCTCCGAAAACCCGGGGAAGCCTGAAACCTTGATTAAAGGGGAACATGAGAAGTATTTTGGCAATTGGTTGCAGACACATCTCATGAATAACACCACTGTTGGAGATGAGTTGTACTCGTTGGCCAGGTTACCATCTTCGACTATATGTACTTTCCAAGGGTACGAGATAAATGGGAATATATTTTACACGATCGCCCAAGATAAAAAGAGCACCAACCAAAACAGTGGTGTCCCCTTTGATGCAACAGATGACAATGGGCAGATTGACACATATTATGGGTATATAGAGGAGATATGGGAACTTGACTATGGACCTACTTTTAAGGTCCCTTTGTTTCGGTGCAAATGGGTCAAGCTGACAGGAGGCGGGGTACATGTAGACGAAAAGTACGGCATGACAACAGTGGATCTCAACAATCTTGTGTACATGGATGAACCATTCGTCCTAGCCAACGATGTGGCTCAGGTTTTCTATGTGAAGGACATGTCTACCAAACCGAGAAAAAGGAAAGATAAGCAAAAGAGTACAGAATACGATGAGCCAAAGCGCCACATAGTTCTTTCAGGGAAAAGAAACATCGTGGGAGTGGATGATAAGACAGACATGTCAGAAGATTACAATAAGTTTCATGAAATTCCGCCCTTCAAAGTGAAAACTGGCCCAAGCATCCTGTTAAATGATGAAGATTCTCCATGGCTACGGTGCAGAAGAAAACCACAACACTAGATGTTGGTGATGTGTAATAATGTATTAAACCTTTTATTTGAGACATAAATCTATGTAATTAAACCTTTTATTTGAGACATAAATCTATGTAATGTATTAAACCTTTTATTTGAGACAGAGGTGGGAACCGGTGGAAAGCGCGGGAACGCAGTGGCGCGGGAAACTTTCATCCCGGGTGGGGGCTCAAACCGGGACAAAAGATGGGGGGCCTTATCTGGGGGATGCTTATCTGGGAGGGCTTTATCTGGGGGGTGGCTAACCTTTAGTACCGGCTGGTGGGTGCAACCGGGACTAAAGGTGGTTTTTGTGTCATCTAACAAAACTGTCGGTGGGATAAGGACGCGTGGGTAACCTTTAGTACCGGGTGGGGGCTCAAACCGGGACTAAAGCTGTCGGTAGGATAAGGACGCGTGAGTGGATGCACTGCTCGATGAGATAAAGCATGTAGCGCACGACGCCCTGTCGGAGGAAGAAGACAAAGTAGAAGCGGCGCCGTGCCTATAAAAGGAGCATCAATACGCCATGGCAAGCAACTCAACAAGCCAACATGGATGGAGAGTTTCATCCCCATGGATGGAGGAAAGGGTTGGGAAATCTCCCGTGGCGGAACTTCTCGAAGATGCCCTTGGTGCACACGCCCTATGGCATCTTTGGAAGTTCCGCCTCGGAAAATATTTTCCTGCTAGCCCATGAAAGAGTCCATCTCCGCCTCCCTGGGGTTAGAGGTATGGTGGAAGCCATGGGATAGAGTGGAGAGAGGCGGCAGATATGAGTGTAGATGTGCTATATATGGCAACGACCAGCCAACATGGATGGAGAGTTTCATCCCCATGGATGGAGGAAAGGGTTTAGGAAATCTCCCGTGGCGGAATTTCTCGAAGATGCCCTTGGTGCACACGCCCTATGGCATCTTCGGAAGTTCTGCCTCGGAAAATATTTTCCTGCTAGCCCGTGAAAGACTCCATCTCTGCCTCCCTGGGTTAGAGGTATGGTGAAAGCCATGGGATAGAGTGGAGAGAGGCGGCAAATATGAGTCTAGATGTGCTATGGCAACGACCAAGCCTAAACCCTAAACCCTAAACCGTAAACCCTAAACCCTAAACCGTAAACCCTAAACCCTAAAGGGGCTACCCTCGTACGGAGAAAGTTACAGGGGTAGACGATCCGAGGCCCCCGGTCTAGGGTTTCGCCAGAGGAAGACCACCGGAGCGTCGGAATCACATGAAAATGGCAAAATGGTTAATAGTTTGACTAGTTAAAATAATTATTTTATAAAGCAGAAAATGGATTTGAATCTCTCATTCAAATTCAAGCACTTTTTATGTTAAAAATATGCAAAATATAATAGTTAATGCATTTTTAAATTGGAAATGGCAAAATGGTTATTAGTTTCACTAGTTAGAATAATTGTTTTATAAAACAGAAAATAGATTTGGATTACTTATTCAAATTCGAAAACTTTTCATGTTGGAATTTTTCTCAAATTCAAAAGTATGCAAAAACTGTATAATTCAAATGTTTATAAAATCTAATAGTTACAAATTGTAATATTTGAAAAAACAGGCGCCAACTTAGGCCCAGCGCGCGCAAATTTGGGCCTTTAGTCCCGGCCTAGAACACCATCTGGGACTAAAGGCTCTGCAGGCGAAAAGGCATCCAAAGCCTTTAGTCCCGGTGCGTGGCTGGAACCGGGACTAAAGACCCCCCTTTAGTCCCGGTTTATGCCACGCACCGGGACTAAAGGGTGGGGGTATTTAATGCGCCGCTTCTTCCCCGGTCGAATCCATTGACCGAAGAAGCACAATGCGAGGAGCTGCGTATACGCCGCCAGGCTGCCAAATCTCCTCCGTCCTCGGTCGCGCCTCCCCGGCTGACCTCCCCGCGTCGCGCCTCCCCTCTCCACCACGAGCTCCTCCCCGCGTCGCGCCTCCCCGGCTGACGTCCCCGGCGTCGCGCCTCCCCTCGCTGCCCCGAGCTCCTCCTCGGCCGCGTCGAGCCTCGCCGGCTGACCTCCCCGCGTCGCGCCTCCCCGGCTGACCGCCCTGGCCACCATATACCTCCCCTCGCCGCGGCCACCCACGCCGCCACGAGCTCCGCCAAGGCTCCGGCCTCGCCCCTCCCCTCGCTGGTCGCCACCACCACCGCTGGTATTTTGTATATAGAAAGATTTGTATCTAGAAAATATTTGTATATAGGAAATTTATTTTTATATATAGAAATATTTGTATATAGGTAATATTTTGTGTATAGGAAATATTTTGTATATATGAAATATTTATATATAGGAAATATTTTGTATATAGGAATTATTTTGCTATTGTTTAGTATTATTGTAGCAAATTTTGCTATTGTTTAGGGAATCACTAGAATTTTGCTATTGTGGGCCCCCAGACTTAGGGTTAGGGTTAGGGCATCACTAGAATTTTGCTATTGTTTAGTATTATTGTAGCAAATTGCGTGTTCATATTATTGTTTAGTGTTATTTTATGCAGAAATGTTGAATGAAAAATGTTATTGTGTGCATTTTGTAGAAAACTATGGATCCAATCCAGAGAGACCTAGCACAGGAAGAAATTCTCGAGGATATGATCAACGACACCCCCCATGTTGATCCACCCGAATCTCCGTCGATTTATCTGAACCCCTCCGGTGAGGGAGAGAAGGTCGACCGAAATGATCAAGGAGAAGCCGACGGCTCCGGTGGTGGAGAAGCCGACGGCTCCGGTGGTGGAGAAGCCGACGGCTCCGGTGGTGGAGAAGCTGACGGCTCCGGTGGTGGAGAAGCCGACGGCGAGGTATATATGAAGTCTGGTGATTAGTAGATGCATTAACTGAGTTGTATATATATATAAATTGATGAATGTTTCTTCTCTTAGGCCTCCACATCGAGCAAAAAATATTCCAAACGAGGCCCGGCCAAAAAGTTGGACGCATCTACGCGTTATACAATTACGCGGGTATCACCACGGGGTGAACCGGTGGAACCCGAAAAGGCTAAAACTGTATTTAAATAACAATGTGGAGTTATGGTTAGGGATCGCATCCCGATCACCGTTCGAGAGTGGAATAAGACCAAAGGGGCGAAAGAGGGTGAGTATGTCTCCGACAGGTGCAAAGAGGGTCTTTGGAATGACCTCATGACACATTTCACCCTGCCAGAATGTGAGGATGATGCCAACACAGCTGCATTGAGGAAGAAAGTCAAGCAGTAGACTCTTATGAAGATGGCCGAACTATTCAAGAACTGGAAGAAAGCATTATGGCAAAAGTATCAGAAGACGAAGAAGACTCCTAAATTTGAATGCTATCTAACGAAGCAGCAGGCTAACTGGGATGCATTTGTGAAGTACAAGGAGTCACAACCTGCTATGGAAATGTCGGAAGAAAACAAGAAAAATGCCGCGATGAAGAAATATCACCATCACTTGGGGCCAGGGGGCTACGCGGCTGCCATGCCAAAGTGGGATGCTAAAGAGAATGAGCTGCTTGCTAAAGGGATCACTCTAGAACCAATACGCGAAGAATGGGATCTGAGGGCAAGGAATTGGTTCCTTGGGCATGGGAGTGAGTATGACGGAAGTACATGGGACCTTCTTTGCAGTGACGGGATTAGGGTACCCCGGGATACATGGCAGAAAGTGGTGAAGGATATTAAAGCGGGGACAACAAAGTTCTGTCCTGATAGAGAGAAAGATTTGCTGACAAAGGTCCTCGAGAATGACGAACGCGGAGGACGTGTACGAGGCCTTAGCCCTAGTTATACGTGGGAGATGGGGTTTCCCAAAGACAGAGATACTTATAGGAGCCGAGAGAGAGCAAAGAGGCGACGGCGGGAGGAGGAGGGAGACAAGTTCACCGAGTTGATAGGAACACTTCGAATGCATCAGCAACAGATTGACGAACTTCGAGGAGCAGCGCGCCTGCAAGATCCTGTACTCGATATTACCGTCATCCCATCTCAGCGGAAAAGCAGCGTGGCTGAATCGGAGGTCCCTTCTGACGATGCACGTATGGTAGATGGCGGTCCCGGCTACCCCGTGGATGGAATCAAGGAGCAGGCATCTTGTGAGCTCCATCAGAAGGTGAAGAACCTATCCATCAAGGTGGCGGTCGGATGTGCTTTACCTTGTCCACCTGGCGCACGCTGGCATGGCCATGAGATTCCAGCTGGCTATGCTAAAGTTGGTGTGGATGAAATCGCAATGGGGTGGGACTCAATGGAGCTTGACATCCCTGGACCTGAAGGTGAGAGGACACTCGGAGAAGTACTGGGTGGTATCATTCTATGGGACAAGAACAACATCAAGCTTCCAGGCTGGACGCCAAAGCCAACACCGCCTCCGAGTGGTCGCATGTCACCTTCACCTCCATCACCTCCAAGAAGCCCACCCCATGACTACGACCACCACAGCCCGAGTCCATCTCGATCTCCGCCGCAGCCTTCGATTAGTACTAAACGACGCAGGAGCCCAAAACGACAAATGTCGCCCCTCCCAAGAGTACCTCATAAGAATCTTCCTATCAGACCTTACGATCATACTGACGAGGAAACCGACATGATTGTAAAGGCCAAATGTGTTGCGCAGCTTCAAAAGAAGAAACCCGAGCCCGCCCCGGTATACACCGAGAAGCAAAAAGCGTATGCACTTTCTTTTCTGAACACAAAATCGCAATATGACTTGCACCATAAGCCAGATGACTATCGACGCACACTTCAGAAGGAAGTGAAGAAGAGAAAATCAAGTAGAAGTGCAAGCGGGAGCAAATCATCAAGTCAAAGTGCAACCGGGAAAAGAAAGGACGTCCCCTAGCTCGGGGAACAGGCCAAAAAATCGACCCCACCCCTCAAGGTGGTATCCTATGACACTCCCCAGCAGGATATGGAAGAAGCTAAGAAGCTTGCGGCCGCTATGAATGTGACTGTTGAGGAATTGCTAGGTTCCCAGGACGACAAGTTACCCAAGGCTCAGGTAGTCCCTACATATGTCCCAGGGAAGCCTCTGGTCAGCTTTGAGCAGTTCCAACAACTGCCAACACAAATGCGGAGTTTACATAAATGGTACTTGAAAGTCGTAAAGGAGGAGAGAATAATGATCGTGGCGAAAGTCCCACATGACTACTACTTCCGAGAAGAAGAGGTCTATGTTGAGTTTCCAGAACTCTTCCAGTTATATACTTTCGACGCCCTCGACAAAAGTCTCATGAGTTGCTATTGTCTATAAGTTGTTGAATTCATTGTCTATATATAAGCTATTCATTTTTTTCAGTTGTTCAGTTCATTGCATGTAATTATCCTAATTATATCCTTTTGTACTCAATTATTATGCAGAATGAACAACATGGAATGTAAAAGAAGGTCAATCTTCAGTGTTGGGTTCATTGACCCAGATAAAATACATTGTCGGACGCTAAAGGAAAAACCCGAGGACACACAGGAAAACCTTCTAAGGTTTCTAACAGAGCAAAATTTATGTGACCACATACTGTTTCCTTACAAGTTTGCGTGAGTGTCTTACTCTATTGTACACATTCTCTTTTGCTTACTCGATGTTAAGTGTAATTGATGAGTTACTGGTGTATATATAAACGTGTACAGTTTCCACTGGATTCTCATGGAAATTCAACTTGATAAGGGAAGAGTTGAAGTCATGGACCCATTAAAGAGACCCCTAGAACAGTTTAGTGACATGCAGGACATGCTCTAGAGGTAATTTTCGCGCTACAACGGTCTCTTTCGTTGATTTCCTGAGATATCACGTAATAAATAACTCATTCATTTTCTTTACCGGGTAGGGTTTGGAACCAGTTCAAGAGTGCGGTTACGGGTGACTTTACTAAGAAGCTGACGTTTAAGCCGGTCTCGGTAAGTAGTACGCGCATCTCTTTACTTCTAGTTTCAATACAATTATGATGCTGGATTATTATTTTGATTGAATTCTATTCTCGTAAAGTGCGCAAGGCAGCCACAGGGGACGAATCTATGTGGATTCTACGTTTGCGAGTTCATTCGCACGTTTACCAGTCAGCTGAATGATTATAGAGTCAATGTAAGCAATACATTCATAACATTATTTTTATTACCGTCACTTTTTGTTATCATGATTGATATTCATATTGATCTCCTTTTCTTATATAGTTTGAGAAAATGCGGGATCAGCTCCTACCACAGCAACGCGTAGTAGCAATTGCTGAAGAACTGGCAGGATTCTTGATGAACGAGATGATAGATGACGCCGGAGAATTTAGTGTGAATAGGCTCCGATGATCCCCGACCGTGTAATTGAATAGACGGGCTCTAGTCCCGATAATTGTGATCTCCATGTGTAACTATCATGTATATATTTGTATGCTCGATCTTAAGAGAAGTTATCTTATGTATGCACGAACATGTACAGTATGTGGTAGCGTAGAAAACTATTTTGAAATGAAAAAAAAGAATACAAATTAAATTCTCTACCGCGGTAGAGAAAGTGCCTAAAATTTTGCCGCGACAGAGAACCATTTGTCCCGGTTCGTAATACGAACCGGGACTAATGGGGGGCACCCAGCGCCCGCAGAGACAGTCACGTGGATGCCCATTGGTCCCGGCTGGTAAGAGGGCCGGGACTAATGGGTGGGCCTTTAGTCCCGCCCCTCCAGTCCCGGTTACCAGGACCGGGACTAAAGCCCCTTACGGGCCGGGACTGGAGGCCCGTTTTCTACTAGTGGTAGTATTCAGCTTGTCCCTCATATAGTAGCAAATATAAATTGCATAGGACACCTTCAAAGTTCATAAGAGTGACTAGATACAATAGTTTAAAACAAGCAATATCAAGTTATGCATCAATCAACTAGTCTTGGGACAATGCACATAGAACTAAGAATGGCCACGATGCTCTCAAAGTAGGTGCATAAAGGTAGAAGGTGGAGACCCAATGTAATGGTGGAAGAAAGGCCTTCATAGAAGGAAGTAGGGATTCAAGTTTCATAAAGAGCTTCCAAAAATTATGGTACTTATAGCTTTTAGCTCTCATTGCCCCTATCATAAGCATCTTGAAGTGATTAAGGTTAAAGTGAACAAACTATGGTGTACATGCTTGACGAAGTATAAGTCAGAAATCTCATGTCCCTTGTATACGAGGGCCGCTCCTCATGCTACTCAAGTTTAGTCACCGGTAAGTTCTTGTCATCGTAAGTATATGTGTATCATAGAGGACCGCCAACGGGGTACCCCTTGCCCGATGATACGGAAGAATCCCCATATCAAAATGACAAGGCAAGCAGACAACGAGCATCTCAGCAATTTTCTTATTTACCATGGGAATATGGTGCTTTTTTCCTCTCTTTCCTCTTTTCATAATCTCTTTTTTTCTTTTTCTCTTTTTTCTCAATATCGGACTCTTTTTTATAAGAAGAATGCTTCATAGACAGCTTATATGGTTACGCTGCAGGTTTCCACCATGTCAGCATGGATTAGACCAGCGGCCCAGGCGTTTCTCTAACACATATACATAACCCCATGGACATATAAGCTCCCCTTTCATTTCACACCGACGACATCCATATACAAAAGAGCATGATATCAACTAGGTACAAGTACCAAGTGCAATGTTGAAAGCGTTCCCATGAAAGCATGGTTCTGCTAATTCCCAACAAATAAGTGCAAGCATATACAACATAGAAGACACAATGGTTCAAGTTTATTAAGGCAAGAAAAGTAAAGTGTTCCATCAAGTTCGTGAGAGCTTTAATCACTAGTTTTCTCATAACAAGTTTAATTTGGAATGTAAACAAAAGCATGAATATACTTGGAATAGCATAAGCTAGTAGGTAGGTATGGTGGACTCTTTGGAATAACTTGGTTTAGGGAGTTGGATGCATGAGTGGAACTCATACTTGGTTGTGGAGGCTAGCAAAAGACTGTGAGCGACAAACTAAGAGAGCAATAATGGCCATAATCATGTAGAGCGACAAAACATCATTGATCAAAGCATAAAGTGATACTACAAGTTGAAAACTAAAGGATCATAAAGGCTATGGTACTTGAGATAGTCATAACATGGTGTGAGCATGCGCCAAGTCAACCCAAATAAAGCATCAAAGGAGAATACCACTATACTATGCTTTAATATGCTAAAACAATGCATGATTCATCCAAGGCACATTAAGCAATCTCAATTGTTTATAACAAGTCATGCTACAGCAAAGAATACTAAGCATAAAGCCAAAACAATATCAAGCATGGCATGACAAAGCATAGGCCACAGTCAAAAACAAGCTCTCTTTACCACTTAAGCATGAACTTTCCTACTCTTTTCCAATCCAAACCAAACTATTTGAAAACCAATGTATGAAAGAGGGGGTCCAACCAATTTATTCAGAAAACCAAGCAAACGAAAAACCAAAAAAAAATGAAAAAGAAGACGCTCCAAGAACAACACAATTGTGCATGAAACAATAAAAATGAAGCGTTTGGAAGAAACCTGGGATTTTTATTGATGAAGAAGGGGATGTCTTGGGCATCCCCAAGCTTTGACGCTTGTACTTCTTGGATATTTCTTGGGGTGACACGCGTGGCATCCCCAAGCTTGAGCTTTAGTCCATCCTTCATCTCATTACTCATTCCTTCCATTCACCTGAAATTTTTCCTTCATACAAAACTTCACACAATCTTTATTAGCAACATTAGTGCACTCAAGATAATAAGTCTGATTGGGGAGCTTCCCTATTACATCTAAACACTCATTTGTTCGTATCATTTTGTCTTGTGTTGTTTTGGTATCAATTGATGTTGTCAATTGGTATTTTTGGATCTTTTGTTTGCTTGCTTCATTTGTTGAAGCTTCTTTCATTTTCTTTTTCTATTTTTTTGCAATCTTTGGGTCCTCAATATAGTTTTACTTCCTCCCAAGGATCCATCATTGGATATGTGCATATGCACACCTTTGGAGGAATTCTCACTATATTGGCCATCTAGAACTTTTCACCCATTTTGGCAATCGATTCCAATGGGGGAGAAGTTTTGGAGGGTTTAAGGGAAGTTGGTTTATGCTTTGAGTTGGTTCTTAAGCATTATCCTTGCATGCTCTTGCATCTTTGTTGTTGCTTTGCATGTTTAATATATAGAGGAAACTCAACCACCGATAATGGTTGGCAATCTATGCAATGAAATTCAAGTTCATCACACATGCATAGATTGTGGGGGAGTTTGCTCTATATATTGTGGTTGTACCAACATCACATACTTGTGTAGTATTTGATGTTGGGGCAACCATTTTGTTCGTTAAATTCCATATTTAAACCCTCTCTCGGGGATTGTCATCAATTACCAAAATAGGGGAGATTGAAAGGGCATGTATGCCCCCATGTGTGGTTTTGGTAATTAATGACAATCCCTATGGACTAATGTGCAAATTGAGTTTCACTTGTAGGTTTGTCCATTGGCATCGCTTGGACCATGTGTTGGTTTCAAGGATGAAAAACAAAAAGCATCGTCCAAGGGCTTTGTGCCTATTAGAATCAAGTAGTAGAAGAAGAAGATCAAGTTTGTCTTGAAGAAGAAGAAGAAGATGGAGTTCCTCATGGCTATCTTCAAGACATCATCAAGAATTGAAGTGCAAGCTCAAGATGCACCATCTCTAGAAGACCTCATGCTTGGAGCTTTCCATCCTCGGCGTTCATGGAGTGATGAAGACAAGGTCAATGAAGTGGTTTCCCCATGGAGTATGGGGGAGCCATTCGCAAGTCTTCGTCAAGCAAGAGCAATCAAGAAAGGTGTTCCATCTTGAAGGTGACAAGATCATCTACATCAAGCTCAAGTGGGATGCTCAAGGCAAAGGTATGATCTTGATAGGGTTTCTATTTTACCGGTCTCTTGTAGTGTTGGGAGACCGGTTTAGGATAGATAGCCGTACTATCAAGAGGGGCTCTCGAGTGGGTGACTCATTCGTATCTTTTGGAGAGAGCTCAAACCTTTGCATAGATAGCATCATCTTTCTTGGTTGTTGTTTGGTTCTTGTCCATGTGAGGATCCAGAGCTTGTGGTTATGTTCATAACAAGCTCTAGTTCATCAAAAATGGATTTCCCTTGCATATCTTATTGTGTTTTTGATCTTGCGGGTTTTTTCGGCTCCGCACCTTGGGAGGTATCTCACATATATATTCATGGTATTTTCTCACTTTTTTTGGATTCTACACGTCCTTATCTTTCCAACAAAATTGGTTTCATCTCGTTTGGAGTTCGGATGTAAAAGTTGTGGCAGTTCTGGTTCTGAAGTTTTTGCCTGACCGGTAGTTCCGGTGGGCCACCGGTAGTACCGGCCAGACGCCGGAAGTACTGCTCGGGCAGAAATGCCGCCGGTAGTACCGGTGTTAATTCTGGCCCAACTTCCGGCAACCCAAATTTTGGTTCAGTACCCTCTCTGCCTGGTTAGCGCTATTTGACGGAACTTGGATCGGATTTTCAGGCGGTAGTATCGCTAGGATATTCTTGCCACCGGTAGTTCCGGCCAAGCAGCGGTAGTTCCGGCCAAGCTCACGTTTTTGATCTTTGCCTCGCTGTTTTATGACCGTTGGCTGGGTGCCACCGGTAGTACCGGCCACCCACCGGTACTACCGGCCCTACGCGATTCTGTGGGTAACGGGCAGATCGGGGAGCCCTTTAAAAGGAGCTCCCCTTTCCCCTTCGCCCTCAACTCTTTTTCTTCTCGGTTTTTGGCTTTGTCTCTCCTCCATTGTTGACCTTGAAGATATTGCTCTCTCCCCTTCTCCCTCCTATGATTCTTGCATCTTTTTGAGGGATTTGAGAGAGGAGATCTAGATCTACAAGCCCTACCAAGCAAAATCCCTTCTTTGTGAAGGAATCCTTGGGATCTAGATCTTGGAGAGTTTTGTGTTCTCCTCTTGTGTTCTTCCTCCTTATTCCCCCAATAGCTTTTGTAGCTTTGGTGGAATTTGAGAGAGAAGGACTTGCCTCTTGCATTTGGTGCATAGGTTTGAGTTCTCCTCGGAGATTCGGCGAGTTCAAGCCCTTGGGCTTGTTTCTCTTGGGTTCTTGGAACCCTAGACAGTTGTGTGGTTGGATTGTTGACCTTTTGTGGTCGTGTTGCCTTTTGTGGCTTTGTAGCCTTTGTGGCATTGTTCTTGGGGGTCCAATTGAGTTGTGGAGGTTCCCCAAGCTTGTAGGCCTTTTGTGGCATTGTGGAGCCTTTGTGGCGTTTCTTGGGAGCCCTCCAATTGAGTTGTGGAGATTGCCCCAAGCCTGTACGGGTCCGGTGACCGCCCTCAAGTGTCCCATAGTGGAACGTGAGTAGGCCTTTGTGGAGAGCTCACGGGAGAATAGGGTGAGCCTTTTGTGGCGTCGGTGAGTTGCGTGGCTTTGCATCCTTGGTGAGGCCTTGTGTGGCATTTGGTGAGCATCGAGCCACCACACCTCGAGGTGAGCCATTTGTGGCGTTCGAAGTTCATTGCGCCCCTGCACCTCTCCAACAGAGACGTAGATTCTTTGGAAGTGAACTTCGTCAAACAAATCATCGTCTCCGCGTCCATCGGTTATCTCTCAACCGAGCCCTTTACCTATGCAATTTACATTGTGATAGCCTTCGTGCTTGAAGTACTATATCTTGCTATCACCTTGTTGCTAGTCTTGCTTAGCATAGGTTGTTGGTGCACTTAGTGAAACTATTGGATATAGGTTTTGGCTTGATAAATTAAACGTTAAGTTTTATTCCGCATTTATTAGAGCCTAAACCGTAATAATTTTAAAACGCCTATTCACCCCCCCCCCCCCCCCCCCCGCCCTCTAGGCGACGTCCATTTCCCTTTCAAAGTCTTTAGGTTCAGTTCTAACACCAATAAACTTCCATTAAAACACTAGCTACTGTACCACTTCCCTCAAAAAGCTTAATTCCCCAAAAGAACTCAAAAAGGAACCAACAAGAAGCAAATGCAGAAAATGGCATAAATCTGTCAAAACAGACCAGCAGGTAAAGACGAATTTTTTTGAAGACCTTATATTGCTCAAATCAAAACGTGTTGAACTAACGAAAGTTAGATAACAACCTGGGGCAGAAGCACAAAAATTCACGCCTCAAAAAGACGTTCAGAGATTTTACACGAATTTTTACGGCGAAGCATAAAAATCTGTTTCGGGACAGCAATTTTCCTAAGCATTACTTCTCTCTCATTAGAGGTTACTCTTGGCACAAAAAGCAAATAAAAAGGATAAGGAGCGGTTATTACTGAAGCAATAACTTCCAAGACTCATCTAAAACTTTTGGGTTATCTCCCAATAAGTACTTTTCTTTAATGCCTTTAAGTTAGGCATTATAGTTTGAGAAGATGCTCACATAAGAAATATGAATTGAAGTAAAAGAGAGCATCAAGAAGCAAATTCAAAACACATTTAACTCTAACCCACTTCCTATGCATAGGAATCTTGTAAAGAAACAAGTCATAAAAGCACAAAGCAACAAGCATAGGAAAGCAAAACAAGTGCAACTTCAAAATTTTCAACATAAAGAGGGGAAACTTAATATTATTGAGATGCATAAAACCATGTTTCCCTCTCTCATAATAACTTTCAGTAGCATCATGAATAAAATTAACAATATAACTATCACATAAAACATTCTTATCATGAGCCACATGCATAAAATAATTAATACTCCCCACATAAACATAGTCATTCTTATTGATTGTACTGGGAGCAAATTGAACAAAATAGCTATCATTATTATTTTCATCACCATAATCATCAAATATAGGAGGCATATTGTAATCATAATTAATTTCCTCCTCAATAGTAGGTGGACTGAAAATATCATAATCATCATTGCAATCATCATATATTGGAGGTATAGTATCATCATAAGCAATAGAATAGTTATCTTCCAAAGTGTGTTCATTTGTAAACATATCATCATTGGAAGGATCATGGATAACACTAATAGTATAGCAATTATTAATATCATCATTTTCAGAATTGGTACCGAAGAGATTTTCAATATCAAAGGTAGTGTGCTTTTCCCAATCATAATCACTACTATAGGTAATAGGCATAGGAACATCATCGAGTTTAGACTCATCAAAAACTATAATAGGAGCAACATGCTTAGGGGAAAATACCGTTTCCTCTCTTCTTTTACTCCTCCTCTTCTTCTTTTTCTTCCTCTCTTTAGGAGGGAGAGGCTTGAAAGGAAGCTTCTCTGTATAACCTAGTCCATTGTTAGAGACAATAGATGAAACTTTAGAGGATTCCTCTTTTTCATAAATTAGAACAAAACACATATTAGTCCTTTCATATTTTGGTAAAATCTCATCTTCTATAATATTTTGTATGTAAGTATTTGTGTGACAATTATCAACACAATAAAGATGACAACCATGCATGACACTATTCATACCAAAAGCACTCATATCTACCAAAGAAGCTTTTCTTGATAATTCTTCACACCCCAAAAATAATGTAAGTTCATCATCCTGATTAGGAGTGATCATGTCATCACAATACAAACTTGCAGTACTCATTGGATTAGAAGGGCTATTATTATGGCCTGAGCATTGAAAATTGAAATGGCCCACTTTGAAGCAAAGTTCAGAAATGAAAGGATAAAGGGCACAAACTTTTTTACCAAGATCATTTAAAGCCCTATACCACATTCTAGTTTTTTCATTCCTGTGGGTGATACAATATTCTTCTTCAATTTGATTATACTCACAAGGTCTATGTATTCCACAAAAATAAACATGCTTATAAGAAATAGTACTTTCAAAGGTTTGAGCATGTTTATTGCTATCATTAATAACAATTTCATTTTCCATGCAAGTGTCTTTATAAGGCTCATGATACATGCCCCATTTTTCTTTAGGAGCATTAATATGAGAAGCAAAGGTTCTATAACAATCAACAAGAATTTGAGGATCAAGACCATATTTAGCACTAAGCTCTTGAAAATCAATAGTTTCAGCAAAAGACTTAATGCAATCATACTCATAGTTTATACCTGGTTCTTTACCTTTGTTGTTATCCCAATCTTCGGTATTGCTTTGAATTGTTTCAAGAAGATCCCACTTAGCTTTGACCTCCTTACTTGTGAAGGATCCCTCTAAACAAGTATCTAGATAGTCCTTGTAATGTTCTGAAAGCCTTGCATAGAAATTATTAATAACAATATTACTGGGGAGCTCATGAATGGGACATTTGAGCATTAGTGACTTCAATCTCCCCCATGCTTGGGCAATACTTTCTCCATCATGAGGATGAAAATTATAAATGTAATTCCTATCTTTATGAATTTCATGAGGAGGATAAAATTTAGAGTAAAAGAGAGATTCAAGTTCCTTCCACTCCAAATGATGAGGATCATCTAGTAGCTCATACCACTCCCTTGCTTTGCCCTTAAGTGAAATAGGGAATAGCTTCCTCTTAACTTGGTTCATTGAAATACCTACACACTTGAACAACTCGCATAATTCATGTATAAGAGTAAATGATCACCGGGATGGACCGTTCCATCTCCAAAATAGCAGTTATTCATAACACGTTCAATAATTTTTATAGGTATTTTAAAAGGGATGCTTTCAGTATGTGGATTTAACATATCACAAGTATCATTAGAATTACCACATATGGGAGATAAAGTATCATCAGAGCAAATTTTCTTCTTTAGCTGGGGAATTAAAAGGATCATTTTCATAAAAACCAACTTCCCCAAGCTTAGACGTTTCCATAGCATTAGTAACAAAGGTGTTCAAAAGATTCATACTAATAACATTGCTATTAGCATGCAAAGAAAGCTCCATGGGTTTTTTAATTTTCTCTTCAAACACTTCATGTCCTAACTCAAGATAAATACTATAAAGCTCTCTAATTTTTGTTGTTGTTTTCCATTAAGCCTAACTAGTGAAAACAAGAAACAAAAAGACAAAATTGCAGAATCTAAAGGAAATAACTTCGAGTACTCACACCAGAAAATAGGCGTTTGCCGTGGGAGGTTCTTCTTCTTTACTCCTCCGGTGTGAATACCTTTTACCTTACCTCCCCGGCAACAGCGCCAGAAAATAGCTTGATGTCTACGCACTTCTATTCTTATAGACAGTTGTTGGGCCTCCAAGTGCAGAGGTTTGTAAAAAAGCAGCAAGTTTTCCCTTAAGTGGATCACCCAAGGTTTATCGAACTCAGGGAGGAAGTGGTCAAAGGTATCCCCTCTCAAGCAACCCTGCAATCAAGATACAAGAAGTCTCTTGTGTCCCCAACACACCCAATACACTTGTCAGGTGTATAGGTGCACTAGTTCGGCGAAGAGATAGTGAAATACAAGTGGTATGGATAATTATAAGTGGTAACGGTGAAATAAAATAGCTTGATGGCGTGTGGTTGACGCGGGAAAAGACTAAAGGAAAACTGAAATAAAGATGGAAGCAAGCAAACATGTAACAGATCTAATTGCAAACGGTGTTTCAATGCTTAGAAACAAGGCCTAGGGATCATACTTGCACTAGTGAACACTCTCATATAGACATATTCTTCTCATGATACTACTCTTAACTACTCTCCGGTTGAACACTCTAATCGTTGGTAGGGCTATAACACCACACCTCAAAGTAAGCCTTTCCCATCTAGAAAACCCCACACTGTCACCTTGAGTACTAGATGAGTCCAACAAACACCACAATTTCATAAAGACATCCAACTCCAAATATAACTCATAACAAGTATTTGTAATCTCTAGCCTAAGTGCCACCATGGTGTGCACGCTGTCACTTTCACACACATGGGGAGAGCAGAGATCTATTAAAGCACTTGAGTAGCAAGGTAGATCTACTTGATTACAAAGCTCATGATCACATTATGATCATGCATAGAGAGAGAGATGAACACATAGCTACCGGTAGAACCCTTAGCCTCGAGAGAGAACTACTCCCTCCTCATCATGGGAATTAGCAATGGTGATGGAGATGGTGGTGGAGATCGATGGAGATGGCTCTGGGGGCACTTCCCCATCCCGACAGGCTGCCGGAATAGAGACTTTCTGTCCCCCGAATCTTCCCTTCGGTGGCGGCGGCGCTGTAGAACTTTTTGTGGATTTCTGATTGACGATTTAGGGTTTTTGCCTCGGGGGGCTCTTATAGGCGAAGGAGGCAAGGTCGGTGTCTAACCAGGGGGCCCACACCATGCCCTAGCGTGGCCTAGGTGGACCCGCGCGATGGGGTGGTGTGGCCACCCTGTGGCCCCTCTCCGTCTCGTATTCTGGCCCCGTGAGTCTTCCGGTAAAATATCAACTTTGGCTTTTGTCCCGTCCAATTCCGAGAATATTCATTTTCTGACTTTCTGGAACCAAAAACAGCACAAAATAGGCAACTAGCACTTTGGCTCTTTGTTAATAGGTTAGTCCAAGAAAGTGTATAAAAAGTACTCCAAAGTTGGAACAAAACATAAGAAAGTAGATAAAACCAAGCATGGAACATCAAAAATTATAGATACATTTGCAATGTATCATCCACCTATGGATCCACCAGTGTCATTGCATGTGTGTTCTTTTTAGTAACAACAACCAGAGTCATTTTGCATGTGTGTTCTTCTCACATACCACCTATGGATCCACCAGTGTCATTGCATGTGTGTTATTTTCACTAACAACAACCAGAGTCATTGCATGTGTGTTCTTTTCACATACCACATATGGATCCACCAGTGTCATTGGATGTGTATTCTTTTCACTAACAACAACCAGAGTCATTGCATGCGTGTTCTTTTCACATACCACATATGGATCCACAAGTGTCATTGAAATGTGTGTTCTCTATAGAGACCACACATGGATCCACCAGTGTCATTGCATGTGTGTTCTTTTTAGTAACAACAACCAGAGTCATTTTGCATGTGTGTTCTTTTCACATACCACCTATGGATCCACCAGTGTCATTGCATGTGTGTTCTTTTCACAATCCACCCATGGATCCACCAGTGTCATTGCATGTGTGTTCTTTTTAGTAACAACAACCAGAGTCATTTTGCATGTATGTTCTCTTCACATACCACCTATGGATCCATCAGTGTCATTGCATGTGTGTTCCTTTTAGTAACAACAACCAGAGTCATTGAAATGTGTGTTCTTCTCACATACCACCTATGGATCCACAAGTGTCATTGCATGTGTGTTCATTTCATAATCCACCTATGGATCCACCAGTGTCGTTGCATGTGTGTTCTTTTTAGTAACAACAACCAGAGTCATTTTGGATGTGTGTTCTTCTCACATACCACCTATGGATCCACCAGTGTCATTGCATGTGTGTTCTTTTCACTAACAACAACCAGAGTCATTGCATGTGTGTTATTTTCACATACCATATATGGATCCACCAGTGTCATTGAAATGTGTGTTCTCTACAGAGACCACACATGGATCCACCAGTGTCATTGCATGTGTGTTCTTTTTAGTAACAACAACCAGAGTCATTTTGCATGTGTGTTCTTTTCACATACCACCTACGGATCCACCAGTGTCATTGCATGTGTGTTCTTTTCACAATCCACCCATGCATCCACAAGAGTCATTGCATGTGTGTTCTTTTTAGTAACAACAACTAGAGTCATTTTGCATGTGTGTTCTTTTCACATACCACCAATGGATCCACCAGTGCCATTGCATGTGTGTTATTTTCACTAACAATAACCAGAGTCATTTTGCATGTGTGTCCTTTTCACATACCACATATGGATACACCAGTGTCATTGAAATGTGTGTTCTCTACAGAGACCACACATGGATCCACCGGTGTCATTGCATGTATGTTCTTTTCACTAACAACAACTAGAGTCATTGCATGTCTGTTCTCTTCACAATCCCCACACATGGATCCACCAGTGTCATTGCATGTGTGTTATTTTTAGTAACAACAACCAGTGTCATTGCATATGTGTTCTCTTTAGAGAACACACATGGATCCACCAGTGTCATTTCATGTGTGCTCTTTTCACAATCCACCCGTGGATCCACCAGTGTCATTGCATGTGTGTTCTTTTTAGTAACAACAACCAGAGTCATCTTGCATGTGTGTTCTTTTCACATACCACCTATGGATCCACCAGTGTCATTGCATGTGTGTTCTTTTCACAATCCACCCATGGATCCACCACTGTCATTGCATGTGTGTTCTTTTCACTAACAACAACTGGAGTCATTGCATGCATGTTCTTTTCACATACCACATATGGATCCACCAGTGTCATTGCATGTGTGTTCTTTTTACTAACAACAACCAGAGTCATTGGATGTGTGTTCTCTTTAGAGACCACACATGGATCCACCAGTGTCATTGAAATGTGTATTATTTTCAGCTACCGCCGTTGGCCACAAACAATCGGGACGCGGAACTAACCAGCAACCGCTCTGTGCTTCTAGAAGACTCGATCCCCGATTGTTAGGCGCCGTTGGATCGGGGTGTGTGGACGATAGTGATGTCCTTCATGAGGGCGATCCGCGAGAAGTCTGTTCTGTGAACTGATTGGCCGTGGAAACTATGCTGGGCCTGTTCCTTCATCGCCATGGAGAGGGAGAGGCCCAAACTCAGCTTGTACGAGTCTCAGATGTTCGCCCACTATGACATACTCGTGCCGCCGTTAGCGAGGCTTCCGGCCGGCTTCGAGCTCAGCTACGCCGGGGTTCCTGTCGCGCCGCTCTTGCGCGACAATGCGTTGGCGAGGCAGATCGAGGAGCGCCACCGCCAGCTGTCGGAGCGGAAGAGGGCAATGGTGCGGTACTCGCATACGAGCGCGTACTGGCGAAAGTTGTTCAAGAAGGAGCGGGCTGTGTTGATTGCGCTGTGCGGAACCCACCGGCGGGAGATCCACCCGGAAAATAACGGTGTCTTGTAGCAAATTTTCCCAAATTAAATCTATGTACGGTATCTTAATGCGCTCTTTGGATCTAGGTCACCTAAGTCATGGTCGATTATCGTCATAATCTATATATGTTGGCCATGTTTTAGTTGTCTTTGTCTTTGAAACTAGTCGATCGAAACTCGTCTGATCCTGAAAATAAAGTTCGCGCATTCCCTGGCATATCTGATGGGACAATAATCTGACTCTGCTCCCAGCACTTGATGGCACAGACATAATTTGGAGTGCGCCTGAGGAGAAGGGATCGAGCGTGTTGTAATAGTGTACTACTCCTGTCTAGATATAACTGACTTGGTTTTTTTAGATATTTAAGAAATGTGTCTATACCCAAAACATGTCTAGATACATGTTTTAGGTTTCTCTGTCTTTCAAACTAATCAAAAGTCGTCAAATTCTAAACAAACAAAGTCATTGTGTTCACACCTGATGGGACAATACGCTGACTCTGCTACTTGATGGCACAACCATAATTCTGGAGTGCGCCAGAGGAGATGGGAATGCAAGGGAGATGGGAACTAGTAGCCGTGTCCAAACGCAGGTAAAAAGTTAATGTAATAATATTTAAAAAAATGTAATCTGGTTTACATGACCCCATCATAGACACGTTGCACGCGCCAGATATAAATAAAGACGACACAGCTAGTTTAGTTTCAATGATACAATTCAACATAGGACGTTACTGTGCCCGCATCTTTCTGCTCCTCTTATTAGTCTGCTAGCCCACGCTGCATTAAGCATCGGTTGATGAGGATAAAAAAATGATAAAATGGCAAATAAAACAATTTTTAAGCTTACCTTTCATCCGGAGAATCGTACAAAGATGAAATTGGCAGGGATTTATTATTTCTCCTGCAGTTAGCCGAAAGATCTTCAAGAACATCCTCAATCACCCCTGCAACTTCTTCATATTCTAATACACCTCCATTATTTTCCCTTTCCTCCCCGTTCTGCTTACCCCTTTGTTTCTTTTCACACCCTTTTCTCGCCGGCACCTCCACTTCTTCATAAATTGGCTGCTTATGTACGTTTTCCTCCGAGTTCTCATCACCGTCTTCGCGCTGCTCTTCCGCCAGTTCTGGCTGAGAAGCCTCATTTTCTGCCACCGGGTTGTGAACAGGGACAATAGCATGTGTAACTGGGATTTTGCACAACCTCTTGATACAGCCGAATCTGCCACAACGTCCACATTTCCTTTTCCTAGCACTAAGCCTTGGACCTTTATCGGTGGAGGCTACGATCCTTAGCTTTCTAGGCCTCCCAGGTGGCCTTCCTAAGAACTGGTGGTTGAAGGTTGAATCCTGGATTGACAATCTCCCAATCATTTTCATCGGCCATAGGTGGTATGTTTTCTGCATAAGTTGCAGCAAACTTGTCCACGGAGAAATAGTTGTCGACATAGTTCTCTATTTCAGCTCCGTTACCTCTAAGCTTTAAGATGAAGTAAATTGCATGGTGACATGGCAGACCAGTAATCTGCCACTGCCTGCATGAACAAGTCTTGTTTCCAATGTCTACAGTGTACCTCCGTTCACTTCCACGCTTGTATTCTGCATAAACCTCAGCCAATGTTCTGGAACTACTGACCACCCTCATCTTTATCATTCTCATTGCCCTGGTTCTTGCATGCAGTAACATAACCACCTTTGGAACTATTTTATGGCCTAAAAAATTTCTTGCACAAATTCTTTGCCTTAAATCTATCTTCACCATTATGCACTGTCTTATTGCATCCAACAAAATAACAATTCCAAGTGTCTTCATGCCCGAAATCTTATCATTGAAACTCTCTGCCAAATTATTGCATACAAAATCCACCTTGCTTAACTCACCAAACTTGCTTCTGGCCCATAGCTTGCTGTGATGTTCCTCAAGGTTTTTTTTCACCTTTGGAACTACATACATGTTCTACAAGTAAGTAGCATGCGTGCTTGGGATGTATGTGTATGCCGATCGCCACAAGTCCTCTTCAAAGATCTTTCATTCGAACTTCTTCGTGAAGTTAGTAGCGAGGTGCCGCATGTATTCCCTATGCTCAACCCCAGGAAACACAGCATCAACAGCATTCTCAAGACCCTCGGATGCACCGGTGTGTATCACCAAGCCTTCAGGGTGACCAATTACTTCCCGTAGTCTCTGCATGAACCATGTCCAGCTTTCATTTGATTCACCCTCAAGAACAGCATAAACTACGGGTAGAAGCCAATTATGCGCGTCCAAAGCACAAGCAGAAGCAACATGTCCCCTAAACTTCCCTATTAAAGAAGTTGCGCCTATTGCCAAGTATGGCATGCAGCCGTCTAGGAACCCCTTCCAGCATGCCTTCAGGCAGACAAAACATCTCCTGAAGCATATCTTATCTGCCTTCTTATACCTGACCCCCCTCGAGACCTTTTCTCTCCCTTTCACAACCTCGTAATCGATGTCAACAACACTACCAGGTGATGTTTTCTCTACCTGAGCTTTGAAACTATACAACATATGAAAACTGTCATTCCACTTGCCTTGAATGAAGTCTAGAGCCATCTCCTTCCCATCAAAGACTCTGTGATAAGGAATCAGAATGTTAAACTTTTTGCCAATCTTTGCTCTGAGTTCAGCCGGTCCAATGTTATGATCCTGCCTCACCCAGTCAAGTACAGTAGCAGCAATCCACTTGGTAGTCGTCGGTCTAATTTTACCACTTAAAGAAGTATTAGGGCAGTTGTGTTCCTTCGTGTTTACTTTGATCTGCATTCGATAAGAATCCAAATAATTCAGAGCTAGTTATCAGCAGAATAAATATGAGAAAGACTGAAACTAAATGTATCTATTGCAACCTGAAATGAGTGTCCACCCCGCATTGGAGATGCATGTAATCGCCATTTACACACATTACTTTCCCTACAGTGCACCCTAAATCTCTTTTGGTCGCTCTTTTCAATGATAAATTCGAACCCAACTCTGATTGCATAGGTTGTAACTGCATATCTGTAGTCCTCCACATTATCAAAGACAGTCCCCTCATCAATTGTAGGATTGTCCCTGTCAAAGTGTATCACTGGCCTGTCCACGTCTTCGTCGTCGTATCTACATCCCATTTCCACATCTTCACATTCCTCTTCCTCATCAGTCCCATAGTCAGGCTCAAAGTTCGAATCAACCAAATATTCCCTATTCTCCATCCTATGAGGGTCAGCAGCCACGTCTGGATATGCTTTCTCATCATCATCCGCACCGCCACACGTTTCAGTGCCTTCATGCTCGCTTGACAAAGCATCATGCTCAAGGACAAGCTGTACAGACATCCTGCGGTTACCAACCCATATCCTTCGCATCACCATAGGACTAGAAACGCTAATTGGGGTATGCAGATAAGGAATCACAGTTCTTACCTTTCAATGTGGACGTACGACACCTTCTCCGGGCTCCATACCTCCAAAGCTCTGCACCCCACTACCTCTCCCCCTGTTTCACTGTCCTCTGTGCTCTCCAGACTTGAAGGAGATTCCGTGCTCTCCAGCCGCGCAGGACCCATATCCGTGCTCTCAAGCCTCGTAGGATCCATCTCCGAGCGGGATCCGGATCACCAGCGTCGTTGGGCCCCTAACCTAACGGCCGACTCTCGGTTTTTGTTTCCAGACGCGCCTGGGCGATGGGCGGCGGCAAGGAGATAGGGCAGGGATGGCAGGGGGAGGTGAGGGGATGGCAGGGACGGGAGGGCGGGAGGACGACGACCCAAGGGGACGACGAGAGCGGTGCACGACTGAGCGGAGTGGCGGCGGCAAGAGCAGAGGAGAGGAGCAGAGCGGAGCAGGTTGCGACAAAGCATGGAAACTTGCACGATAATGTGTTGGTGGGCGGCACCAGCCCTCGAACCTAGGTGGAGGAGGCGGGC
Source organism: Avena eriantha (assembly GCA_910589775.1). NCBI lineage: Eukaryota > Viridiplantae > Streptophyta > Magnoliopsida > Poales > Poaceae > Avena > Avena eriantha. Next base: position 401,333,627 of record OU342746.1, on the reverse strand, counting down.
CCGCCTGTCAAAAAACATGCCACCTGCCAGCGTACTATGCAAGGGGAGCACTTCACGGAATTTTTAGCAGGTCCCACATGTTAGTCTGTTTGATCAAAACTTGCATGCAGTGCATGGCTGGTCCACGCGCTAGTTCCAGAAAAAAGCCCGTTGATCCAAACTTGAATTGGCAGTTCCGCTTCTTCTCCCCCGTCTCATCGTCTCCTCACAGTGGCAGTTCCGCTTCATCTCCCTCGTCTGTTATCCTCTTCTTCTCCTCGCAGTGGTAGTTCTTCTTTCTTCCTCGATCAAAACATTCCCGCACGTAAGCCATGGCCAGTAGCCGGATGAAGAGGAACTGGGCCGATCACCCGGCCGACCCACTTCGCAAGATCGCTAACTATTTGCTAGACAAAGAGGAGTACGTCGACACCTATGCTGCTTGTCGGGAAGTCTGCACCGATTGGCACCGCACTTTAAAGGTGCCCGAATTCCATCTCAGCAACTGGATCATGATAGATAACACACCTCCAGACGTTGGCGACTTCACCTTCCTCAACCTCGCCACTAGTCATTGCTTCAGGACAAATCTAATAGACGTCCATCGCAGGTTCACATTCACATCCGATATTTATTGGTATTGTCCATTGTAAACATCTTAGTGCTAACTGATGCCCTCTTCTTCCAAAAGATTCTACTTCGTCGGTGTTTCTCGTGGCGTCATCGTGCTTGCTCAGAGGGTGGAGCCTTACCAGATTCGGCTTCTGAACCCAATCACTCATAAGTCTAACACTGAGTTTCAAGCACACATACCATCTGATCTTCTGGAATCTGTCGTCGTGACGAAGTCCCCGACTATGGTGTTTGTTTGCACTGATTATCCAGATCATATTGCATGGGCCGATGAGAGCACCCCAACGGGGCAAATCAATGGATCATTTGGAGAAGGATTGTATTCGCCACCTCCCGATACGCTTCTGGTCTGCATGACGGCATTCCGAGGGGAAGTATATGCATTACTTGAGAATGGAGACATCTTGTCGACCAACATCCAGTTAAAGCAGCACGCGAGCACTATCACGATGGCCAAAATAATTTCGTCCCCAGTCTTTGAACAGGTACGCGGAACCTACAATTTTTTACCTTGTAGAGTCAGATGGTGATCTGCTTCTTGTGTTGAATGGGGATTTCGCCAAAGGGCAACCGGTGTTGTACCGGGTGGACACGGAGAACCGCTCTCTCAAGGCCGTCGGCGACATTGGAAGTCGTGCCCTCTTCGTTGGTTACAATCGGTCTATCTCCATTGACACCAGGTTACACCCCACAGTCAAACCCGGTTGCATATACTACAGGAATTACATTAGACTGTATGATCATGAGGTTCAAGCCTGGGAAGAGGAACCAACAATTGTAATGTATGGCTTAAGTCTGGAACATACACCGAGGCCTTACCCTCTGTATGAGATACTGACAGCACACTGCAAACGGAGAGAGTTCTCTGAACATGTGTTGCAGCACGCGGGAGCCGCCGACGACGAAATATATAGGGGAGAATGAATCATATATTCATCCTAGGTTATTTGCTAGCATTTTCATGTTTATTTTTCAAAGTAGAATTTCGTACTGTATTTATATTATTTCGATGATCAGAATGCGTATTACCTTTCAGACAAAATTGTAATGTATTTAAATTTAGTACTTCCAGAATTCAAAGTATTTATTTTTAGTAGCTTCTTTCAGAATTCTCTGTGTTCGGCACGGGCATCAGCTCAGCGCCGGAATTCAGGTCCCACATGGAAAATTGCACAATAATGTGTTGGTGGGTGGCACCACCCCTCGAACCTGGGATGCGCGCCGTCGAAGGTGGAGGGGCCAGGCCCGCCAGTCAGAAAACATGCCACGTCGGCATCCCCTGTTTTTGATGCCCTTTAAAAAAATAAAACACGCCACGTCGTTATCCCCTGTTTCTGATGGTGTTGCTACACTCGACAGTACATGGTGGCATATAAATAATATCGTATAAACATAAGGGCACAGTCGTTAACATTTCTAAAATGAAACCCGGTCCTGTCTCCTACCTGTCCTGGTACATTGCCCGATGAGGTGGATAGCCACGACCGATCTTTTTAATACGTTCGCACTCTTATGCTGAGAAGGAAAATAAAGATTGAGCTGTTAATGCAACGAGTGTCGAATTATTACTCTCTAAGGAAATGGGAAATGGTTATTTTCACGTGTGCCCGTAGTCCAAACCTACTGTCAGTCTTTCACTCCCCTTCTCCATCTAACCACAGTTCACCTTGCGCAACTCCTCCGCGCCGGCCAAGTGCGAGGGGATCTGTGCTGGTGACACGCACATCGATCATGAGAGGCTGGATGTTGAGCACGACGATAACAGACTCCTCGGAAGAAGATACACCAACTGAAAAAGAAGGATTAGTAGACATGTATGATAAGTCATATTTTCTCACATGTTCATTCGTAGCCGGTTCATACAAAGAAAACGTGATTGCCTCGTGAAGAGCTAGAAGATCAGTATTAACGCTGAGAATAGCATAAGGAAAAATAGACATGGTAAAAACAAAATCACAAGAAATATAAATATGTCCCCTTGACCGATCTGAGCACTTATACCCCTTATGCACCACACCATAGCCTAACAACACACATAGTTTGGAACCTAACTCTAACTTATGTGCAATGTACTTATGGAGGCTAGGCCAACAAGCACAACCAAAAGTACGAAGAAAATCATAATTTGGCTAGATTTTGAGAAGATGATGAATAGGTGTATCCTTGTGTAAAACAGGAGTAGGCATGCGATTTATGAGATAACACATCGGCAACAAATCCCAAAACGTAATAGAGTCAAGGAGTGTGTGAGGATAGCCAACCCTGTTTCTACAAGGTGACGGAGTTTGCGTTCTACAATACCATTCTGCTGGGAGGTGTGAGGGCAAGACACTATATGCGCGATGCTAGTGCGCTGAAGATAGCGATGCCTCTAATATATTCATCACCCCATTCTAACTTGACTACCTTAATTTTTTGCATCCAAATGGTGTTCCACATGAGCCTAGAAAGTATAAAAAACCAGTTAATTCAGATGAATCCAGATGAGTCCATAGAGTGCTTTGTGGAGGTGTAGAATCCAAATGAGTTGCCATTGGTTCTTGTGGGAGAACATAGAGTGCTTTGTGGAGGCGTAGAATCCAGATGAGTTTCCATTGGTTCTTGTGGGGGAACATAGTAATGTTGATCTAGAGGACGATATTGGTATAGAGGATAACGTGGACATCAAACTGGACGATGACAATGTGAGTGATCATGAGAACGTATATAATTCATCTCCTATAGAATCTGCTAGTGTTGATGAGAAACCAGTTAGTGTAGACATTTATGATCCAACAAATTGGGCTAGTCTTGATAACAAAGCAAGGGACACATTAGTCGAGAAGGGGTCTATTAGATAAGAAAATATTACTTTCCTTTAGATGGTGCTACCTCGAGAAAATTTCCATATGGCAATATTTGAGTTTGTCAAGTAAGCATATTGTTATCCTAATATTTCTATCGCTTATCGGATCTTATTTACTATGCATGTGACTATTGCATCAGCTGAAAAGCTTTTCAAAGTTGAAACTATTGACAAACTATTTGAGATCTAAAATATCTCAAGAGAGGTTAAATGGTTTGACAACTCTATGCATCGATAAGAAGTTATTGGACGAGATTGATATTGATTCGATTGTCACCTACTTTGCTTCTAGGAATATACGGATAAAGTTTTATGCTAATGTAAACATTATTATTTTTATATGAATATTGTAATTGGATACACTTGAAATATTCATTTTTATTGTTTCATATATTTATATATTAAAAAGTTAGCAAGGGCCTATAATTTTAGTGTCGCCCCAGGCCCTTGAAATCCCAGGACCGGCCCTGTTCATAGCCGGCCCGAATTCTACCTTTATAACTGTCATTTTACTTAATAGCGTTTGATAGAACCAAAGTCGGCCGATCCACAACTCTGGTCTTGCGATTACCTTAGGTCAAATGATTCAATTACTTGTGACTGCAGATAACAACATGTTCTTTGTATCTCAACTATGGGTCGGTTCGACTTGCTAAACACTTTAGCCAATCAGTGTAAATCGAATTGGCATCTCCATGCACATCACAAGTGGAACCCTATCATCAGCCGACTTGCATATTGGTCTAAGTTGTGTGTCCGGTACAACCTCGATGACCTAGGACAGTCTAGTATGAGTAACATGAATATATAGTTTCACAACCGAATCACATATTCATTGATTGTGAGTACTTTGAGAGTAACATCATCCATGATTGCCTCTAGGGAATATTTCCAACAATGAGTTCACACGCGATGTCAGGTTCCATGGAGCCGAGCAGGTAGCCGAGGACTCGCTGGTCCATGACCCACCAGCGGGCATACGATGGCGTCCCCTTCCCCTTGCTTGAACATCTTCGCGGGAGCCGCCTCGGTGCCATCGAGGTAGCCATGAAGACCTGCACCAGAAAGGTTCGGGAGGGTGAGCCCCTTCCGCCCGCGTAGGGTGTTTGCTACACCGAAAACCCTAGACACTATTTTTGAATTGGTATCAGAGGCTATTGCACTCCTGTTTTCCGTGCCGCCGCCGCTAGATTTTCACCACGTCGCCACTACGTACTTCCTCCACGCCGCCGCTCCAGCGCGGGCCGCGATGACGTCGTCTGCCCTCCAGGTTTCCGACTTAGGCAGAGCGCTCACCTCCTCTTTGGTTGTAACCGCGGCCGCTGGTAGCGCCGACCGCCACACCATGTCCCATCTTAACATACCCTGCTTGAGTAAGTGATAAGCACGATGGTAAGTGTCGAGTGCACAAGATAGTACTAGTTGAGTATGAAGGGTGAAATTCAATTTCTGATTTGCCTCAATATGTGTGCAACATCTTATATTTTTTATTAGGAAAATTTATCTCCGAACGAAATGTTATCTACGACCGTAATGAAGAGAAAGAACCAAACAAAGCTAAACTAGACTATAGACGTTAGGATTATCGTCTATGCACATCCTAGTAATAAAAAGGCCGGATGTAAAGCTTAAATCTTGTAAATAATAAAACGCCCGATAAAGGCGTCAGGATTATCAGGCAAAACATCGTGAAGAATCGAATAACCCTTCACCGTGCAAAGAGATGATGCTCTCTCTTCTATCAAACTTTCTTTTAATCTTTTGTGGGGGCGGTGGATGCTTTATTTTGGTACTGTTCAACTGAGTCAATGCAAAGTCTCCGAAACTGCTGTACATCGCACTAATAATGCAAAGTCCCCATGTGCAGCCAGCAATAATTGAGAAGCTTTGGATCGGAGGAGCACTGCAACCCACACCATGTGCTCGCTGCATCGCCGGCTGAAGTGAACCACACCAGGCCGCCGTCCACCGACAACCGCGACGACCGCCGGGACTCCAGACTCGATCTCTGCTTGTAAGTTCCAATCTTGCTGATGTACTGTCCTCTGCCCAACCGATGCATATGTGCCCTTGTCACAGTTTTGTAATTAAAGCGATTTTTTGCATAGTTTCAGTCCTCATGATTTTACTACTGAAAGCAAGATTGAACAATTTTTTTGCCAACGTGGTAACTTTGTTGAAATCATCCGGGATGACTCTATGTTCTCAGATCTGAAAGGTGTTGGACATCTATGCCAAAAAAATTGGTTGAAAAAAAGAAACCTACAACCTTCCCCTAGTGTTTCCTTTGCTGAAGCTAATATTGGTTTTACCAGTTAAGAGAGCATTTTGTTCCGCAATGAAATATATCAAGTCGGATCTGCGAAATAGAATACGCGAGAACTTTCTCAACCATTGTCTCATTACTTATGTCAGAAATTGATGTATTTCAGTTGTTAAGTACTGATGCCATTAGGGTTGTAGGCGGCAGGTTATGCGGGGCGGACTGACGTTCCGATTAGTACAAATTAAGTAGAAATAGATACCAAGCTGTAGAACAATTTGTACTGTATATGCTGTTTTGCGGGCCAATGCGGTACCCGCTTCTGACCCCCTAGATGCCATCATGTATACCTATCAAGTTATCATGTCCTGGTGTTTTTCTCTTCTTTTGGACAATGGTTGTTGCCGTGGTTATTGTAATGAAATTTTACTCTGTTGCTCGTCAGCATAAATTTCTTTTTCTGACAGAACTTCCTCCGCTGAGAGGGAGACCAACAATGGCGGGGGCTCTCGTGAGCGCATCCACGGGGGCCATGGGTTCCCTCCTGGGGAAGCTGGGAGCTATGTCGACCGATGAGTACAAGCTGCTCAAGGATGTCCGTGGCGACATCAAGTTCCTCAAGGACGAGCTCGAGGTGATGAACGCATTCCTCCTGAAGATGTCAGATGTGGAGGAACCTGACGAGCCAATGAAGCTGCGTGTGACGGCAGTGCGGGAGATGTCCTACAAGATAGAGGACAACATCGACAAGTTCATGGTCCTCGTGGAGGAACATCAGTCCTCCTGTTCCGGGGCTCATGGAATCAGGAAGCTTATCGACAAGTGCAACAGCTTGCTGCCGGACATCAAGACCCGCCACAAGATCGCCAAGGAGGTAAAGGACATCAAGAACCAAATCAAGGAGGTCAGTGACAGATTTTTAAGGTACGTACCTACAGATCTTGTTGTACTAGTACTACCATCAAATTTTTGACTAGTTAAGCAGATGCTTGTATCTGATCTGTTGCTTGATACACCACATTAACTGAAGGTATAAGATAGATGAGTCCTCCTCTATGCCTGCAAAAGACAAGGTCGACCCTCGACTTTGTGCACTCTACAAAGATGCCACGGAGCTTGTCGGAATCGATGGGCCAAGAGATGAACTTGTCAAGTGGTTTAATGAGAAGGAGGGTGAATCACCGAAATTTGTCTCTGTTGTTGGATATGGAGGGTTGGGCAAGACGACACTTGCCAACCAGATTCGGATCAGACTTGGAGCCACCTTTGAGTGTGGGGCTTTTGTCTCCATTTCACGCAAGCCTGACATGAAGGCAATATTAAGATCTATATTGTCACAAATCACCAAGCAAGACAATGCTTACTGTGGATTAGATGATATACATCTCATCATGGACAAGATCCGAGAATTCCTCCAAGACAGAAGGTACGTATGTACAGATTAATGTTGGTTAATTAGCATCTAAGCCTAGACTTTTGCTAATGATGTAAGATACAAATTCTGAGAGCATCTGAGCTCGTACCTAGTATCCTATATATATGAGGAGTTACTATATTTTGAGTTTCTTCTCCATTTGTAGCGGTGTAGATGCTCTCAGAATTTCACTTACTGTACAAGTATATTTTACATAATGAAAGCTTTATTGATGTTAGAGATTTTCATCAAGGTATATTATACCTAGGATGCACTCAGATATGATCCTATTTTAGGATTTTACAATACTTGATCGGTATCAATATAAATATCTAATGAGCTCCAATGTGTATCACTGTGTTGCAGGTACTTTATCATAATTGATGATATATGGGAGTCAGGAACATGGAAAACTTTGAAATGTGCATTTGTCAAGAATACATGTGGCAGCAGAATAATGATCACAACACGTATAGTTGATGTTGCCAAATCTTGTTCTCCAACTAATGAAGATCTTGTCTATGAGATGAAGCCACTCAGTGAGGCTGACTCAAAGAAGTTGTTTTTCAACAGGATATTTGGTTTTGAAGAAAGCTGCCCTGATAGCTTGAAAGAAGCTTCCATAGACATTTTGAAAAAATGTCGTGGTCTACCTCTGGCCATCAATGCCATTTCTAGCTTGTTGGCCACAACAAGTGAAACAAAGGAAGAGTGGGATCGGGTGCGACATTCAATTCGCTCTTCAAATGCCAAAAGTGATATAATAGAGACCATGAATTACATATTATCTCTTAGTTATTTTGACCTTCCTAAGAAGCTAAGAAGCTGCATATTGTACTTGGCTTTGTTTCCTGAAGACCAATTGATTGAAAGGGACAGGTTGGTACGCAGATGGATTTCTGAAGGCTTTATTCATGGAAAAAGTGGACAAGATCTCATGGAATTAGGAGAGGAATATTTTCATCAGCTTGTGAATAGAAGCCTAATACAGCCTGAGTACATAGGGTATGACGGCAAGGCGGCGTATTGCCGTGTCCATGACACCATCCTTGATTTCCTCATTGCCAAGTCCTCCGAAGAGAACTTGGTACTGTTCTGACAAAAAAGTGCAAGCCCGATGGCATCGTTCGCCGGGTCTCTATTATGGGAACCGAGGATGAAGACATCGTGAAGCAATTGGATTTGTCACAAGCTCAGTCCATCGGTGCTTTTGGGGACATCAAGCGATTGCCTTCTCTTGGGAAGTCAAAATCCCTGCGCGTGCTGGACTTGCGAAGCTGCAATAAGTTGGAAAATCATCATATCAAGGATATTGAAAGACTCTATCAACTGAGATACTTGGATATCTCTTTCACTGCAATCACGGAGCTTCCTAGGCAACTTGGGGAGCTACTGTACCTTGAGACACTCTATGTTGTACTCTCAAACGTCCGTGAGCTTCCTGAAAGCATAACTCGGCTACGCCGACTGGCATGTTTGTTTGTTAACCCTTCTTGTAAGCTTCCGGATGGGTTGGGAAACTTGGTAAACTTGCAAGAGCTTGAGGAGATTGATGCCTTGCAGTTAAAGCATGTGGAAGAGCTCGGCAAACTAACAAATCTGAGAAAGCTAAAGATTTGGTTGAATACCAATAAGATAGAATGCAACACATTATTACAGTCCAAGGAAAAGCTGGTGTCCTCTCTCCGTAAACTCGACGAATGCGGCCTCCATTCCCTGAGTATTTCTTATGACATGGGAGATAAGGATGGCGAAGAGCCGTTCCTCCTTGCTTTGGTTGCATCCGTGAGGTTAATGTACATGTAAAAGATATCTGCCAGATTAGCAGATGGCTCGCATCACTTCCCAACCTACACATGTTGTATTTCAGCAATCCCAAGAAGATAGAACAGCAGGATATTGATATGATTGGACTCATACCCAATCTGCTCGAATTGACACTTTATTTACATCAAACAGATGATGCACGGCGGCTCATCATCAGGTGCGAAGGATTTCAACAGCTGCAGCGTTTTGAGGTTACCTATGCTCGTATGGGAGTTTTAATGTTCGAACCGGGGGCTATGCCGAGGCTCAAGGAGCTTATACTCCGTCGCTTCAATGAAAAGCCCAAATCTGCTGCGGTCGATTTCGACTTTGGCATCCAACACCTCTCCAGCCTTGCTCGCCTCACAGTCGGCCTATACTGCTTTGGGTCGACAGCTGCAGAGGATGCATTCTATACTGCTTTGGGTCGACAGCTCGCCTCACAGTCATCCTATACTGCTCGACGGCTGCAAGAGTAAAGGCTGCGGAGGATGCTTTCAAGAGCATGGCCAAGGCAAACCCCAACCGTCCAACACTGGAGATGACAAGACTTAATCCGCAGTACATTTTACAAGACGAGCAAATAGATATGGAAGGCTTAGGTACTATTAACAAGTTTGTACTTTTGACCTGGTGAGCAGTAGTCAAAAGATGTACATAATGCTTCATTGTTTTTCCGGTGATCTATTTCAGGTACAAGGCCAGAAAAAGAAGCGGTAGCCAGGTCACTCTAGGATCATCTCCACGCGGGGGTGCCGGCGCTCAAAATCATGCCCAGCCGGGGCCTCCAAATATTTTTTCGCGCCGGCGTGGCCCGTTTTGTTATCCAACGCCCTAGGCCAAACCAAACCCATAGGGAGGAGAGCGGATGGAGCTGAAAACGATACAGGCCAGCCCTATCGGCGACATGCGCACGCAAACTCGCTCATTCTGCATCTACATCTCCTCCCCCACGCGACCATCACCCAGCCGCTACACCTAGTTTGTTTATTTGTTTGCTATATTGAACTTGTTAAATTGTTTGTTTAATTTCATGCATGAACTTGTAATAAATTTGTACGTTGAATTATTTATTCGTTATATTGAACTTGTTGAATTAACTTGTTGATCGCCCCAATTCAGTCATAGAAAACGCTGTGACACCGCTGCTGTGGAGCAATGCGCAATGGAGCTCAGCCACGACTCAGGTCTGCCTGGGGTGCTGATCCATGTACGAGAGGTCGAGCACGAGAGCAGTTACCTACAACCGGAACTTTGATATACAAAAGGAACGTCAATCTCGACATGACATGTACATCATCACGAGCGCAGAGTTAGCAATTTTGCTTGTGCGATTCTATTTGTAATTTTTTTCAATGACTTAAAAAGCATGCCCTCATAGATCATTCCGCTGCTACCAGTTTTGCTGCATATACTAGAACCTCTAGGTTGTTTAGTAAAATGGAAAGGAAAATTTGACCACGAAAGAAGGAAGAAATGAGCAATGCCAATCGAGACAGGGCGAAAAGATGAGATTTGATGTGGGTCGGTGGGCGAGTCGCATATATATACTGGAGTAGAACTTCTCCGGAACCCAGATCTAGGGTCGGAAACGAATTGGGTTGACGTGGGTCGTCGGTGATCGATCGAGTCGCGTTCCAGATCGCTGAGTGCTGACCCGCATGAGCAAGATCGTCGGAGAGAAAGTATATACGTACTCTCTCTGTTCGAAAATATAAGACATTCTAGTTTTATGAAACGAATATATCTAGATACCTTTTAGTGTATAGGTTCACTCCTAACCTCTACGAACCTATACACCAAAAGATATTTAGATACATTCGATTTACAAATCTAAAATGTCTTATATTTCCGAACGAGGGAGTAGTTGCATGCCAGGCCCCGCCGCCCGCGCGTCGCCTGTCGAGCTGCCGTAGCTCCGTAAGCACCATCTTAGTCCCGCTGCTGACGGGTACACCGGCAGTTGGCCGCCGGAAGACTTGTCACGCTCCCGCCGCAGTGCCGCTGTCTGCACCCCTGCTCTGCATATCCGGACATTTTGTCTTTTAGGACATTTTGAAGAAGTGCCTCCAAATCTATATAACTTCTAGGGCAATTTGAAAAACTGCCTCTAAATATATTTACTTTTAGTGCACTCTAAAAAAGAGCTCTAAAAGCAAAATATTTGGAGGCACTTCCAACAAATGCCTTCAAATATACGTGTATTTATTATGGCACTTTTGTTCAAAGTGTCTTGGGTTATTGGAGCTTTTGGGGCACTTTGGCAAGGTTCCCCTATCAATCAATCAAAGTGCCCTAAAAGATGGACCGTGGCCTAGTGTGTGGTAGTGTAGTTACCGTAGCGCGTTCGGCGAATAATTAACCTCTCGGTTGTGTTAATTTATTATCTGACCAATTTATCTTTAGTTAGCTAACTTTCCCCTGCGCTACTTCCATATATAACTTCAAGTGCTAACAGGAAGTACTATATGACGAAACTGAATGTTTTGACACCTAACGGCTATGTCTGAATCTAAACTGAATTTCTCGACACAAGTTGATTACCCGAAACAAGCAGCCGTGCAGCTGCTTAACTAGGTGTGAGATCACTGTAGCCGGAGATGCAGGTCATCCTCCACGCCAAGATCGAGCGAGATCTTCAGACGGTTCAACAACCACGCCAAGAACTCCTCAAAACGGTCGAGCACCACGTTACGTCTGCTGCGTCGGTTGAATGAGACGTACGGGGGAGCTTGTCAGCATGATCATGGTGGCATGGTCTCATTTTTTGTTTGGAAAGGAACATATATTAATTAATATCATGAGATAGCAATTACACTTAGTCTCTGCAACAACACAATACTCTACTGAAATTACGGATGCACACAGCCAACAAAAGAAAAAAGAATAGTCCTGTTACAGTGATTCGATCCTTGAAACAGCGGACAAACCACCACCAGAAATCCAACAACTCCAAAAGCGATGCCTATAAAAAGAAAACAATACTTAAGTGCCATCATTGCCCTGATCAAACACCATAGGTTTTCACCTTGAAGAAACTTCGCACACACCAGAAAGACCATAGGTCCTTCAACAAGGTCTTTGCCAGGCACAACCAGTTAAGGCTAGACCTTGGATTTTCACCCTGCAGGATGAGACACTGAATTTCTCATGTGATGTCGCCCCCGCTTGCCAATTCCGCTACTTCAAATCACAAAACACCAAGCCAGAAATCCTACATTCCCCTGACTCAAACTTTCATTGCCCGTCATCAGCTCCCGGCTTTCGTGCCATTCTCCGCGTCTGACTTTACCTTGGAACCATATGTCCCATAATGGCAACAGATTGCAGAGCTTCACAACGCCACCTCTGAAACCAAATGGCCAGTTAAAAACATGGTTGCGCGTGACCGAAACACCGTCCGCAACGGCGAACTCTAGGAATGTCGTCCATTTGAAATTCACCGACGGAATCTTTCGGAACTCGGTAGTCCACCAAAGATCAATGACGATTGGCGACAGGTAGTTCTTCATTATAGAGAGAGGGAAATCCAAGGACAACCACCTTTATTCAGGCCAAACTAGCACAACAGTCCCCACACCGCTGGCTGGCTTCCGATGATCGGAACGAGCCCAGATCTGATCTGCAAAATCAGGCCTAGAGGGCAGCCGCCGCCCCCCCCCCCCCATCTCTGCAGCCATCTTCGTCCTCCTTCACACCTCCCCACCATGCGTCGCTGCGAGCCACCACCCTGTCGGAGAAGACGATACCGCCCCATCGTCACGGCCGTCGCACGGCCTCCGCCCGCCCATTAGCCGACCTCCCGCGCGCAGGATCCCGACGAGGCACACAGAGGAAGCACCCCCGCCTTCGGCAGCCAGGGCGAGGCCGCCACCATCGGTCTAGGGTTTTTGGACCCTCCGGAGTCGCCACGCGCAGCGACCCGGGAGGGGGTATCGTTTCCTCTTGCAGGGGCACGGAACTTGTTTATTGTGACCCGATTTCAACAAGAAGGCTAACTTCTGACAAGCGGAGTGTCTCATGTTGGGACATAGTGCTCCTGCCTTCCGCACATCGATCGAGGGTTAGGGATGTTGTCCGTCTATCCGGCGGACATTCATAGACAACCGTATAATTAGCGTTTAGAGCAAAATTGCTAAGGACTAATAACTTAATTAAGGAGAAAATTGACGAGGCGGACAGGTTTCGATGGCTTCACAGGCGTCCGTCTACATCACGATCGAGGGTGCTTATTATGTCATGTGGAACATGCACGCGGCACGGCCGGTGATCACCGGTGCTTCAGGACCAAGACGGCAGCACAGCTTGGGCCGAATGGCGTTCGCGGTTCCAATGCACAAGCACCTCCCATCCGCGGCAGCGCCGCTTGGGCCGAATGGCCACACATCGATCGTCTGGCGATTTCCAGCCGCGGTGACGTCATCTCCTCTCCTGCAGCCGAGCCGCGCTAGCTAGGTATCGAGCCCGGCACCGTCACGTCTGACACCACTGTCTCCTATCGCGGGCTCACTGCTAGCTCTCAGCCAGATTGCCGGACGTTGGATCGCCGACCTGGTCCAACATCTACACGAGTTCCACTTCAAGGCCAACTCCCAACCATCGATTTTTTTATCAACTGCAACAAAAACCGACTTTTCACCTTCTTAATTAATTAGAGTATATATTCTTAGGTTTAAATATTTCTTCCTCCTATTGTTTGCAAGTGATTAATTTATTTCTATAATAAAGTATCTAACTCAACTCATTCATTGTCTATAATTATCCTCACTACGCTATTATGCAGAATGAAGAGCGAGGAATGTTACCGAGGGGGAATCTTTGACATTAGGTTCATTGACTCACAAGGAATACTCCAATGAGACAGAGCGTAACTTGCTAAGTTTCATAAAGAGGCAACATTACAAAAAGAGAATATTGTTTCCTTACAACTTTGGGTGAGAATGTTCCTAATTTCTACACATTTACTTTTGCTTACTCGATGTTAAGTGTAATTAATGAGTTACTGACATATATAAACGTGTGCAGCTTTCATTACATTCTGCTAATCATTGAACTTGACGCTGGAAGAGTTGAAATCAAGGACTCACTAAAAAAGACCAAGAGGAGTACGCAAGCATTAAAGATGTGCTTCAGAGGTAATTTCAGTCATTATCGCATTATATCAGTCTCTACGTAAGGGGGTAATTCTCACAAAAGATAATCTTGCTAAGAGGAATTGGCATGAAAGTACATGGTGTGTTTTTTGTCATCAGAATGAGACAATACGACACTTATTCTTCCGGTGTAAATTTGTTCGTACTATATAGTCAATCATCCAAATGGTCTCTGGTTTATCTCCTCCTCGATCGATAACCAATGTTTTGGTAACTGGTTACACGGGATACAGGATAAATATGGGATTTTATTTAGGGTGGAAGCGCTTGCCATTTGGTCGCTTTGGCTATGTAGAAATGATAAAAGTTTGAATAACATTATGTCTTCTTCTCTATAGGTTATCTATCGAGCTACGGATGCTCTCTGATCATGGACTACCCTCCAGCGTATGGAGCTCCGCGACTTATTGGTGGAGGGTTGTACGCGGTTGGAGGACACGGCGAGGGATATTTTCTTCCGACATGGATGGCAGCGTGATCTCCTTATCGATCAATATTAGTTCGAGGCGTTTTATTTTCTAGCATGTTTTGTAATTTTCATACTTTTGAGTTGAACACTTGGTGTGTGGTTGATGGGCTGTATGCATCCTAGTTATGCAGAGACCAAGTATAAACATTACCCTTAAATAATATATGCGCCCATTTTTAAAAAAAATACTATCGTTCTTGCTCTAAGCGTCATCTCTGACCCGCTGTTGATGGACACACCGGCGGTCGGACCAGAAGACTTGTCACGCTGCCGCCGCAGCACTGCTGTCTGCACCCCTGCTCTGTTCATCCGGACATTTTGTCTTTTAGGGCATTTTGAAGAAGTGCCTCCAATTCTATATAACTTTTAGGGCAATTTGAAAAAATGCCTCTAAATCTGTATACTTTTAGTGCGCTCTGAAAAAATGCCCTAAAAGCAAAATATTTGGAGGCACTTCCAGCAAATACCTTAAAATATGTATGTATTTATGGTACTTGGTTCAAATTGTCTTAGGTTGGAGCTTTTGGGGCACTTTCGCAAGGTCCCCTATTAATCAAAGTGCCCTAAAAGATAGACCGTGCCCTAAGAGCATCTCTAGCAGATATTGTAAACGTGTGTACAACAAACCTGCAAACCAAGTTTGCGGTATGAAAATTTCCGCGGCGGAACAGATAAACTATAATAAACTGCATACTTAAAAATAAAACTTTGGCGCCAGTTAATACATAGGGAGGGGGGTTTTGATCATCCAAGATCATCATATTTACATCAAAATATTGGATGTCGCGCCCTACGTACAATCTAGACGCCGGCGGTACCTACTCACCGGACATTCCACGGTGTCGTCGTCCGTCGCCTACTCGAAATTGGAGTCGGAACTGTTGTCGGAGTAGTCGAGGACGAAGACCCCAAGCCAGGCCTGGTGCTCGCGAGCGAAGCGGCGGCAGACGCGGCGGAGCTCGGCCTCGCGCTCGTCACGGCGCCGCTTCGCGCGGTTCCACACGTCCGAGACGAGGGTCCTGAGTGAATTGAACTTCGCTTCGTGGACCTCGTCGTCCTCCTCCGAGCCGGAGTCCGCCTCCTCGTCGGAGATGTGGCCGCATCCGGGAGCGGGAGCTGGGGCGGGATCGAGCGCGGGAGATGGAGGTGGCGCACGAACCGCCGCCTACGGCGCGGGAGGCGTGGGCCCGCGCTCATGGCGACCCGGGAGCTACCCGCCTCGGCATCGTGCGCGGCGGGCTTGAAGCTGAACTCGTCCTACGCCGGGGACGTCACGCGAGAACGCGCGAGGGCGCCGCGCGCGCGGGACTGCTCAGAGCGGCGACGGCGACGAACCTCCTCCTCGCTCAGCGGAGGCGCGGAAGCTCGAGCGGCGGAGCTCCCTCCACGCCGCGGCGAACGGCCGCCTCATCCGGCCAAATTCTGCCACGATTGGCCGGCCATGGCACGGAGGGGTGGATAGGAGGTGGTGGGAGGCAGCGATTTGTTTTCCGGCGAAGGACTCAGCCGGAATCTGGGCGAGCGGCGGCTGCGGCGAGGGTTTCTGTGCGGGGTAGAAGGGGGAAATGGGATGCGGACCCCTCCTGTCTTGAATATATGCGGGACGGATGGGCCGTTTTGCGGGAAACGGCAAAAAAATTCCGATACGGCCGTTTTGCGGTATCTACAAAAGCCAAAATTTTGCGGTAGCCGATACGCAGTATCTGCTAGAGATGCTCTATCAGAAACTACTACTATGACGAAACTGAATGTTTTGAAACCAACGGCTATGTCTGAATCTAAACTGAATTTCTCGACACAAGTTGATTAGCCGAAACAAGCAGCCGTGCAGCTTCTTAGGTGTGAGATCCCTGCTAGCTATACGCCCATTCTTCACATCTGGAACCATCGAGATTAATATAGCCGGAGATGCACGTGGTCCTCCGCACCAAGAGCGGTCCGCTCGGAGGCCCACACATCCAAACCCCGTCCTAACGGCCGGATCCAAATGACCACGCTTGTCCGGACCAAGCCATTCCCTGTCCAAATATACGATGGGAATACATCGCCATAAATGAGTCGTGGACGCCACGTGTGTCCTCTCGCGTCTTCTGGCGTCCTCCAGGGCCTGTCTGGCAGCGATCCAACGGCCACTAGTCTCCAACCTAGGAGCCATCAATGGAGTAGGTCGACTCCTACCCTGGCCGTGTCGCTAACTCATAGGATGGCCACGCCGCCTGACGACTGCGATGACCAACGCCTGCGTTGGCCGCTCGACATTGATGTCGACGTATCGACCTCGGTGTCGGCATCCAAGCCCTCACCTTTTTAAACACGGCCCCGCGGCCAACTTATCCACATATCACCACCTTCCACTCCCCACCCCAGAGGCAACGCGACATCCATGGTAGGTGACATATGATCGAGATGATGAGGGCGGTTGGGACGACCACTGGGTGCTGGGCACAGGCGAGGTTAGAGAGGACGATGTGGCGGCGAGGCCAGAACACTTCACCACCGCCTTCCCTATCGCCACCGGCTTCGCCATCTCCATCACCTTCGTCACCACCTGCGCCCATCAACAACCTCGCCGGTTTTGAGTTCGGTGTCACCATCCACCTAGGCATGAACTGAGACAAGCTTCGCCTCCCCACGAATTTCGCGACCCTCGTCGATGGGCAGGAGCCCCACCATGTCATGCTGCAGGTACACGGCGTCTCGACCGGCCTCTAGTCTGTGGAGGTGTTGTTCGACCGCCACGACCAATGGGTGGACGAAGTTTGCCCGTGCGCACAACATGGAGATCGGGCGCTTCCTCGTCTTCACGTACGATGGCGATGCCATGTTCACCGTCGGCGTCTTCGACGAGACCATGCGCCGCCGACACTACCACACCGACTCCGAGTCCGATGACTAGGCGAAGATGAGATGGAGTCTTCTAGATCAAATCTACTACATTTTCGTACCTTCTTGGTATGCCCTTGCAGCAAGAAAATTTCCGATGCATATGTCAAGACGGAGTCTTCTAGATTAAATCTACTATTTATGCAATGCAAGTTAATTTTAAGCAAAACTATGTATGCAATGCAAGGCAATTGTAAGAAAAATCTATAGAACTATTTACGCGATGTGTGTCAAATTTAGACATGAAATTGAAAATGTGGCCAAAATGGATGGCATGTTTTTCTGTCTGCCGGCCGACACAAACGGACTGGACACATCCCATCCCTAATAAGCATGTGTAACAAGGAAAGGCGATGCGTTCTCAAATGATCGACGACAGTGGTCTAATAGGGAGGTCGTCCCTATGGCATTCTAGTGGCCCGCCTATCTCTATCAATGCAACCATCTTCAACCTTTCTACAGCTGAACAACGGCCACGTACGGTCGGACGCTTGATGGATGGCAGGATCGGAGATCCCACCCACGCTCTTTCCCATAATAAGGGCGTGCCAATGCTGAACTGTAATATCTCGGACAAATACACGCGTACTAGGTAGCTGTCTGCTCAAGCAATTTGGTCTGCTTGCTCACCTTGCAGTCCAGAGAGAGAGAGAGAGCGAGAGCGAGAGCGGAGTCCAGAGAGAGAGAGAGAGAGCGAGAGCGAGAGCGGAGTCCAACAGAGTCGCTAGCCCGCGTGTCAGAGGAGTCGCCCTGTTTTGGTGGAGGAATGGAGAACCTACGTTGCTCGCACACTTCACGGCGGTCCGGTCGACCAGCTTCTCCTGCATGCGCGTCGATCCTTGACGTTGAAGGAGCCCTCCGCATCCGGCCGGGGCTAAGCCATCCACAACTTCTAGGGCATAAGGACATTTTCACCGGGTCGATCCAACCCGTCCGAGCGCGTCTGGCCGGGGTGACTCTTCCGCAACTTCCAGCGCACAACACAACCGTCGGGTTCGGGATCTGAGCTGGCCACCGGCAGCATGTTGACCCGCTGACTAGTTGTCAACCAGCGGCTGCGCTATCCTGCCACGACTTCCACCCCCTGCTGAACAACCGTGGGGTGGGACCCTGGCACGCAACAGCGGCGCGCTCATCCCGCAGGGCGACCGGTCTTCTTTCTTCAGGTGCCGGACTACTGCAAGCGGCACGGCCGATCATCTGAGTCCATGGCGCCTCACCGCTGAGCACGGTCAGCTAGCACGGTGAAGCCCGTTGACGTCGGAGAAACCACACGTTCACATGTTGAACCAATCCCTTATCTGGTGCACCTTTTGTTATGAATGTGCAGAAATGAGCTTTCTTTTTCTCAAAACACAAGCAAAGGATTCCTCTCAACCCGGATAACTATTATTCTCTAAAACGGATGTGAAAACAAATTCGGTGCTTTATTGATCAATGGGATTACAGGAAGTTCAGCCTCCAACGCTTGAAGAAGAACATCGGGGCCAGATTCGAACCGAAAGATAGCTCTGTGTCTTCTCTCTTGCACCATTGGCAATGCAATAGCTGATTCTTACTCGACTACGCTCTACTTTTACAAAATTGCACTCTCTAAAACCTTAGTACAACCGTGGGGTGGGACCCTGGCACCGGCCCCAGCTCCAACTTACTCCTCGGTCGTGTACTGCATGCAACAGCGACATGCTCACCCCACAGGGCGACCGGCCGGTGCACCGTGATGTCGTTCGTTCGCCTACACCGGCCGGTGCCTTCTCGCTACCGCTGCCATGGTGGCACTAGCCGGATCGGACTCCGTAGCCGCGTGCGTGCCTGCTGTCCTGAAAGGGGACTCTCTCCGCATGTTCACACCGTGCCGCCGGACGGACATGTGCGCGCGATGCGAATTGGCGCACGACGAACAAGGACTAGACTGGACGGTGGAGTGGGCCAACATTTCCGGTGCACGGGGAGAATCTGCGCGCGAGCCCCGCCGCGATAGTGCCGGGACATGGACATGATCCTCTGATGCAGGGATTCCGGCAGTGCCATGCCATATTCAGCCGCCGAGCTGTGGGCCCGCATGTCAGGGTACTCCGCGCGTGCTGATGGAACCAGCACTTGGTCTTCTTTCTTCAGGTGCCGGACTACTACAAGTGGCACGGCCGATCATCTAAGTCCATGGCCTCACCGCTGAGCACGGTCAGCTAGCACGGTGAAGCTCGTCGATCGTCGGAGAAACCACACGTTCACATGTTGAACCAATCCCTTATCTGGTGCACCTTTTGTTATGAATGTGCAAAAATGAGCTTTCTTTTTCTCAAAACACAAGCAAAGGATTCCTCTCAACACGGATAACTATTATTCTCTAAAACGGATGTGCAAACAAATTCGGTGCTTTATTGATCAATGGGATTACAGGAAGTTCAGCCTCCAACGCTTGAAGAAGAACATCGAGGCCAGATCCGAACCGAAAGATAGCTCTGTGTCTTCTCTTGCACCATTGGCAATGCAATAGCTGATTCTTACTGGATTACGCTCTACTTTTACAAAATTGACCTCTCTAAAACCTTAGTACAACCGTGGGGTGGGACCCTAGCACCGGCCCCAGCTCCAACTTCCTCCTCGGTCATGTACTGCATGCAACAGCGGCGCGCTCACCCCACAGGGCGACCGGTCGGTGCACCGTGATGTCGTTCGTTCGCCTACACCGGCCGGTGCCTTCTCGCTACCTGACGAGGGTTTAACTCATCAATGCCCATTGTTATGGACTTGGGTTTTGGAGAACGAGGGAGCGCTGGAGACATCTATCGGCTAGCAAACAAGCACACAGGGGACAAAGGATTTACCCAGGTTCAGGCCTCGTAGAGGTCCCTACTCCTGCTTGTCTGCTCGTGGAATTATCGAAGGAGTCGAAAGTTACAATGGTGCGCAGATGCAATCTGGCGGAGGTTGTGGAAACTAGGGTTGCGTGTGTCCTCCTCGCCGCCCCCTCCTAGCCTTTATATAGATAGGCTAGGTCTCGAGTAGCAGGTCGAGTCGGTTACAAGTTAGGGTTTCCCCTTCAAACTTTCTATCTTTAGCTTCTTCTTGTCCTTCAAGCAATCGAGAGTCCGCAGATTACTCGAGTCCTTTCATCTTGGCCTTGGCGACACCGTGGGCATGTACGTATTTGGACCGTATATACCAAGCTCGATTACCTGTAGGGTATACCCATGTCAGTAGCCCCCGAGTGTCCAGTGGAATCGCAGATTCGACTGGAGACTTTTTGAAGTCTTCGAGTGCCTGAATGAGTACATTTTCGACTGTTTTTATTTATGTCATAGGGATTGTTGATATACGTGCCTGATATCGCCGAAGTATCGGTATCAGTTAACCACCTTAGGGTGAAACAACGCAATCTACTCGAACCCGAGTCCCTGGACTCGAATCCGGAAAGATGCTGGCGTAATTCGACTCAGACCGCGGAGGTCTTACAGGAGTCGAATTCCAGTTATATGGGTGTGAGCACTCGACGCGTCCGTAAAGGCATGTTCATCGTGCCTGCAGGCACGGATATATTTCTGGTAGTGCGCAGTTAAATGCGTTGTCAGGCCTTATTCTGGTCTTACCTTCACGTTGTAAGCGCGGCATCCGAATTTTATCATCGCGGAGACGATTCGGGCGTCCCAGGAGACGTAGTATCTTTGTAGGGAAAATTATGAGGCGGTGTCGCCATGAGCTGCGAGTGCAGATGTTATCAACACACAGTTTTTATGCAAATAATCATAGGGTGCGCGACCAGCGCTCCCTATGGGAGTAGCCCCCGAGTGCCTGGTTGAGTCGAAGACTCAGGCAGGGACTAAAAAAATTTTGCGACTGCTGTCGTCTTTGCTTGTTTGTTTCAGTCGAAGACTCAGGCAGGGACTAAAACACTTTTGCGACTGTTGTCGTCTTTTGCTCGCTTGTTTCAGTCAAAATTGTTTCCGGCGCTCCCTATGGGAGTAACCCATGTCCATAGTCGGACCGTGTTTCGAGTGGTTGGGTTTGATTGTGACTGCCTGCAATAAGAAAAGAAAAAATCGTAGGGTGCGCGACCAGCGCTCCCTATGGGAGTAGCCCCCGAGTGCTTGGTGGAGTCGAAGAATCCAGCAAGGACTAAAGTAGTCGAAGTTCTCCGCTGCGTAGCTTTGATGACGTCAGTGTTGACGCTTGTATGACCTCATTTGCCCGCGTGAGCGAGTTTGACAGGACGTGACGAGCGGTGGGTCCCACCTCCTGACTTTGATTTGACTGGGCGTGCGTAATCTTATTTTTAACTGCGTCTCCTCGATTTCTGCGCGTAATGGGAGAAGTGGGGGGACGGTTCGCACTTCCTCTTCTCCACGTGTCCAATGCGATGTGTGCCACGCGTCCAATAGGGTTTTTGTGAGCCGTTGGATTGCATCTCTTAGGGGTTAAGTAGCGGCGCGACGGCGGTAATTTTCCATCTGCGCTATTTCTTCCTTGCTGCCATCGCCATTGCTGCTAGTCTTCTACTTTTCCCTGCGCTCGTCTCCTCCACAGCGTTGGACCACCTCCGCTCGTTTCCAAGCTACTTTCTGCGCTCTCATCGCCGCCGCGCAATGGGAAAGAAGAAAGGAGGCACTGTCGCTGATTCCGCGGCCACCGTTGCCGCGACGAAGAAGAAAGGTGGCTCCACTGCTGCGGGCACCAGCGCGGCCGTCGGCGGGAAGAAGAAGGTCGCGGGCACCCGCTTGACAAATGGTGCATGGCGCCCCTCCATCATCAAGGTGTCGGATCTCCGTCTTCTTCGCCAAGACGGAGCTATCTCTGCAGCAGTCGCCGATGCGCGCGTCCCCAGCGGTGAGACTATTCCTGCTCCTCCCGCTGGTTTTCGAGTGATGTTTCTCACCTTCATCATTCGCGGTCTCTCCTTGCCTCTCCACCCCTTTCTTAGGGGTCTTCTTTGTTTCTATGGGCTCCAGCTCCATCAGATGTCCCCAAATTCTATCCTCCACATCACCTGCTTCATTACTCTTTGCGGGTGTTGGCTCGGCATCAAGCCACACTTTGGTCTTTTCAAACGCTTGTTTAAATTGAAGCATCAGTCTGCATCTGGCTCTTTAGTTTACGATGTAGGTGGTTGCGGAATCCACGTCGACCCATCCGCCACCTACTTCGATTCAAGCTCACCAAGTCCGTCCAGGGATGGAGGGACAAATGGTTCTATGTCCGCGATCAGAAGGCCAAGGATGAGCACTTTGGACTCGCGCCCTTCGATCCCGCGACTCCCTGCAAGAAGATGCGTTCTTGGAAGAACGTAGTGATGCCTGGTGAACTTGCGGAGACAGACGTGTTATATCAACGCGTATGCGACCTCGAGAGTCGCATAGGCGCAGAAGAGGGAGGCTGCGCCCTTATCAGAACTTGGTTGCGTCGTCGCGTCCAGCCTCTCCAAGCCAGAGTCCATCCCATGTTTCAATGGGGTGGCGCTAATGATGCCACTCGCGTGTCTGCCGATGGCATGTCCGCGAGTGAGGTGGATAAGAGGGTTCGACTGGTCACGAAGTACACTATCAAGGATGTGCTTCCGAGTGAACCAGTCATTCCTCCGTTTGATGCTTCGAATCCCTCTCCTGAGGTACAGTTCTGCTACGCAGTAGCTTATTTTCGCGATTGCTTTTCTGTTGCTTACTCGTTCTTTTTTGCTGATCTTTGCTGTTTGTATGCAGGATTGGGCGGTGTCGCCCTGTATGCCTCCTCTCCCCGAGGGGATTATTCCTGGCGAAGCTTTGGAAGAGGACGAGTCTGAATCGACTGTCCCTTCTGATGTGGAAGAGGAAGCCCCCGAGTCCGAGAGCCCGGATACTCGCAAGCGTTCGCGCAGCAAGGATTCCGACGCGTCGACTCCTTCGACTCCAGAAGGCACGGGTGTTGGCACGGAATCACCAATTCCGGCCGTTCCTGTGAGAGCTATGGCACCGTCTTCTCGCAAGAAGATGCGATTGCCGAAGGAATCTTCGTCGGAGTCGGCGGAGGCCACGTTTGATCTTGACAAATTTGACTGGTAAGTTTGTGAGTTCATTCCTTTCTGTTTTCTTCTTGTTGGCTTTGCCTTGGATTTTGCCCTTTCTCAATGTGGATTTGGTCTTGTAGTCAAGCGGCGTCGTCATCTTCTGGCGACGTCGAGTTTTTGAAGGAATCTGGAGTCGCGACCTCAAGGGCCAAGGTAGAGGTCGAGCATGCTCCTTCCCCTCCGGCGGCGGCCCACTCCGGGCACAATTCTTCGAGCTCTCGTCACGTGGGGGAGCATCGAATGGTTGTTTGGATGACGGTTCAGCAAACTTCTTCGGAGTCGCTAGAGGACCATGTAAGTATATCTTTCCTTCTTTTTAGTGTGGCAATCGACGTTATCTATTGCTCTCTCTGATTCCTTGTTTTGTGCGACAGCTCCTTGTAAAGGAAGCCACGCAAGTGGCGGAGCATGTGATGGCAATGGGCCGCCAGCATGCAATGCTGCAGACGCGTCACCGCGTGGTCGAAAGTGAGTGTTCGACACTTATTATTTTTCGTCTTCTCCTTGTTGGTGTAGTGGACTGATAGTCAACTTTTGGTTGCTTTGTAGCTGAACATAACGCTTTACTCCGCAATGTTGCCACTTTGGAGATGACGTTGGCCGCAGTGAAGGGGCGTGACGAGGCAATCGCGGCTCGTGATGCGGCACAGAGGCGCGAAGAGGATCTGCGTGCCTCCTTTGTGACCAGGGAAAAGTTGTTCAAAGAGCAACTGTTCTCAGTCGCCAAAGCCCTCTCAGGTACCTTCGCTGGTAGATATTTTGTTGTTGTCTTTCTCTGTATCTAGAGTTTTGCTAGTGGCATTGAAGTTTTGATCCATGTGTGTGTTTTCTGTGCAGATGCTGGTGACTTGAGCTTTGACCCGCAGGCCCTTCGTCGCGATGACGCTCTGGCAGGCGCGGTGTCTGCGGTTGAGGACCGAAGCAGCGCCATCCAAGATACACTGTCGAAGGCCAAGGTCACCCTTGGTCGCCTCCGGGAGGAGTTAATGCCGAAGGCGGAGCTGATCGATAACGTGGATGAGCTGGTGGGGTCACTCGCCGATGGTGTGCCTTCCTCCTACAAGAACTCCCTCCGTGCGGCTGGCGCGACAATGTCACTCGCCATGGTGCAAGCCCACGGAGTCGAGGTAGATCCCTCCGCGGTGTCGAAGGCGATGCATGTTGGTGCAGACGGTCAGCAGGTAGTCTTCGCTCCTTTCGCGACTGCCTGTGCCAAATATGGCCATTCCTTGATACCGTTGCCAAGTATTTAGAGGAGCTCCAACGTGCGAAAAAGGCGGTGAAAGCTTCGGCCTCAGGAGCCGGCGGAAAGTCAGTGGCGTCTGATATTGCCACGGATTTGATGAAGCCCCCGAAGCCGTCGAAGTCAAAGAAGCCAGCTGCTCCATAGTGAGCTTGTTGTAATAGTTGATGAGTTGCCCTTTTGGTTTAAGAACATGCCTGCTGGCGAGTGTGTTTGTGAACACTTATGCTTTACTTGAATGCATATGTTCTCCTTGCCTTTGTGTTGATCTGGTCGCCTTATTTGCCTTTGTCTTGACTTGTGGTAGGGTACGTCAAGTGATCCTGTGGGGGGAACCCAGGACTCGCCATCTCTTGATGAGACAGTGGCACCACCGCGCTCCAGGGTAGAGGAGCTGTCCTTGCTGTCGTGACTTCATGACCGTGTGAAGCAGTTGGAGCGTGAATTTCCCGTGATCCGCGATAGCGCGGATGCGTGGAAGTCCAAAGCTGAAAAAGCCACCGCCCGCGAGCAATATCTGCTTGGCGAGGTGACGCAGCTGGGCGACCAGTTTAAGTGTTAGTTTGCTCATTCTTATCTTTTCCTTTGTAGTTAGTCGCAACGGTACATTGTACTCATGCTGTTGATGCTGCTTCGTGTAGTTGTTAGCGCACGCCATCCGCAGGAGGAAAAGGATAGGATTGCCATTCGCCTTCATGATCTCACACAGGAGCAACTTCAAGAGAGTGGATACTTCTGGGTAGATCATGATCGTGCGACTGCGTTGGCGACCCTGCAGGATCGCGCCTCGCGAGTGCTGCTCTTCCTGAAGAAGTCGCAGTCGTGTTTGAAGAACATTTATCGGGCGATGTTCCCGTTGGATGACATTCCATCAAGCCTGTTGGCTCTCCTGGCCAAATTTCAAGATATGTCCGTGGTTTGCGAGTGCGTGAGGCAGCAGTTGGTGGCTGGTGCCAAGGCTGCTCTCTCAATGGTGCGATTGCACAGGCCTGACGTGGATGTCGCCGCCATTGCCTCTGGACCGCCAGCACCGCCAGTAGGATCTGCCTGGAATATGGTTTCGCATTATCAGGTGGTGGACCGTCCGGTAGAGGAGTTCATCGACTTCTTTGAGGAACAGACCAACGTTCTTCTGTTGTAGTAGGAGCCAAATTTGTATCCTGCACATAAGTGTATTTGTGTTGTAAAGTTCATATATATATTTGTAGATAATTTATTGTCGAATGTGTATGAGTAGCTTTTGTAAGCGTAAGGTGCGTTGCACTATGCGAGTCCTTTTCGTTAGCCTGGCCATCTTTTCCCTTGGTCCCTTGTCAACCTGCCAGGTGCGTTGCAGCTGGGTTGGGTATGTGTTAAGGGGTTCGATTGATGTACCAGCTACTCAAGATATCGCTTTTTAGGTTCGAAGAATAGATCTATGTAGGGTGGCGTAGCCCCTGAGTATAAAAATTGACAAAGTAAAGGAGAAACACGGAGTTTTGGGGCACTTAGCTTTTATTTATTCGAAGAACAGTGCAAGGTACAATGTGCGGCTAAGTAGCCTTGGCTGAGTAGCCTTATTTGCGATGTAAAAGTAAAACTACTAGGGGTAGAAGCGTCGCAGTTGTGGGACGTTCCAAGGGTTGGAGTATGCGACTCCTGTCTCTATGTCTTTAAGGCGATAGGCTCCACCTGGGATTACTTCTGTAATCACGTACGGTCCTTCCCAGTGGGACTCGAGCTTGAGATGCCCCTGCTGCTTCAGTCTTAGGACCAAGTCTCTTTCGATGAAGGATCTGGGGCGAAGCCTTCTACTGTGGTAGTTTCAAAGGTTCTGCTGGTAGATCGTTGATCTTTCCGCGGCGATTTCCCTTGCTTCGTCAAGGAGGTCGACGGAATCCTCGAGTGCGAGCGATGACTCTTGTGCGCTGTAAGTGACCACGCACGGCGCTTTGTACCGTACCTCAGCTGGTAGTACTGCCTCTGCTCCGTGCACCATAAAAAATGGCGTGTAGCCCGTGGCGCTATTTGGAGTTGTACGTAGACTCCATAGTACAGATTGTAGTTCGTCTGGCCAGCAACCCGCGGCTTGTTCGAGTGGTCGGAGGAGTCGCTTCTTGATGCCGCTGCAGACGAGCCCGTTTGCTTTTTCCACCTGACCATTGGTTTGTGGATGTGCTACTGAGGCGTAGCTGATGTTGATCCCCAGGTTCTCGCAGAATTCTTGGAACTCCTTGGATGTGAAGTTCGTCCTGTTGTCGGTGATGATGTTGTGCGGCACGCCGAAGCGGTAGACGATGGACTCGAAGAACTTGACTGCACTGTGTCCTGATTGCTTGGTCACCGGCATGGCCTCGATCCACTTTGTGAATTTGTCGACTGCGACCAAGAGGTAGACGTAGCCTCCTTGGGAGGACCTTGGAAGCTTGCCAACCATGTCGAGCCCCCACTGTGCGAAGGGCCAGGCCAATGGAATAGGCCGTAGTTCCGCGCATGGTGTGTGTGGCTTGTCCGCGAATCGCTGGCAATCATTGCATTTTTGGACTATGTCCTTGGCATCGCGCATGGCCGTGGGCCAGTAAAATCCAGCTCGTAGAGCTTTGGCGACGAGGGCACGACTGCCAGCGTGGTGCCTGCAGGTCCCTTCATGGATGTCGAGGAGAATTGCTCTTCCGTCGGCCATGGAGACGCATCGCTGTAGCACTCCTGTGATGCTGCGTTTATTCGCCATTGATAACGGCGAATGCCTTGGAGCGCCGCGCGATGTGTCGTGCATCTGTCGGGTCGTCGGGTAGGCGCTTGCTGAGGAGGTACGTAATGTACGGCTGCGTCCAAGATTGCTCGATCATCATGACGCTCATTGGTCCCTTGAGTTCTGTGTCCAGCTCCAAGTCATCGAGTGACATTGGTTCATTGGGTGACGTAGCCCCCGAGTCCGTTGCTGCGCTTATTTTCTTCTCTGCGGCCTTTGGCTTGATGGAGCGCTCGCATATGCGCTCGAGAAATACCCCAGGTGGTATGGGGGCGCAGGTAGATCCTATGTTGGCGAGTGCGTCCGCCTCCTCGTTGCTTTTGCGGCCTACGTGTCGCAACTCGCAGCCATCGAAGTGTCCCTCGAGTGTATCGTAGAGGTCGCGGTATGCGATCATGTTGTCGTTCAGTGCGTCGCACTCGTGCATTGTTTGGTTGACGACCAGCTTGGAGTCGCCATATATGATGAGTCTCTTCGCGCCGCAAGCTTTTGCCATCCTCATCCCGTGCAACAGGGCCTCGTATTCAGCCTCGTTGTTTGAGGCTATGAACTGCATTCGCATGATATACTTCAGCTTGTCCCCTTGAGGTGATGTCAGTATGACACCTGCGCCTGCTCCGTCTTTCCTCTTGGACCCGTTGAAGTGCATTGTCCAGAGGTAGGACATATCTGGCTTGTCCGGGAGTTGATTTTCCATCCAGTGCACGAGGAAGTCAGGGAGTACTTGCGACTTGATTGCGTCGCGCTTTTCATATGTGATGTCTCGTGGAGACAGTTCTATTCCCCAAAGCGCGACTCGCCCCGTGGCGTCGGGATTATTGAGGATATGTCCCAGCGGGGCGTCGCTGACTACCACGATTGGGTGTTCTTGGAAGTAGTGGCACAGTCGCCGGGCGGTCATGAAGACGTCGTACGCCAGCTTCTGGTAGTGCGGGTACCGCTGTTTTGTTGGTGTGAGGACCTCGCCGAGGTAGTATACCGGGCGTTGTACGCCATGTACCTTGTTTTCCTCAGCTCGCTCGACGACGAGCACTATGCTGACCACCTGGTTGGTGGCGGAGATGTACAACAATAGTGGTTCCCTTTCTCGAGGAGTCACCAGTACTGGCGAAGTAGATAACAGGCGCTTGAGATCTTCGAATGCTTCTTGCGCCTCGTTGGTCCACTCGAATTTGTCAGCTTTGCGGAGGAGCTGATAGAAGGGCAGCGCCTTTTCACCCATCCGACTGATAAATCGACTGAGTGCCGCGATTCGTCCGGCTAGTTGCTGGACGCCTCTTATGTTCTTTGGCTTCTCCATGGCCAGTATGGCCTTTATCTTTTTCGGGTTTGCCTCGATCCCTCTCGCGGAGATGAGATACCCGAGTAGCTGCCCAGATGGTACGCCGAAGACGCATTTGTCCGGATTGAGCTTAATCCGGTAGCGATCGAGATTGGCGAAGGTTTCGCGCAAATCGTCGATTAGAGAGGCTTCCTCCTTGGTCTTGATTACTATGTCGTCGACATAGACTTGGATGTTGCGACCCAGTTGCTCCTTGAGGCAAGCCTGCATGCACCACTGGTAGGTGGCTCCCGCGTTCTTTAGCCCGAAGGGCATTGTGTTGTAGCAGAACACACCGAAGGGCGTTGTAAACGTTGTCTTCTCCTAGTCTTCCTCCTTCATTCGAATTTGATTATAGCCTGAGTAGGCGTCGAGGAAGCAGAGGCGCTCACATCCAGCGGTGGAGTGGATGATCTGGTCGATTCGTGGTAGCGGGAAGTGATCTTTTGGGCAGTGTTTGTTTAAAGAAGTGAAGCCCACACACATCCATAGGATATCCGTGTCCTTTTTTGGCACCAGCACCGTATTGGCCAGCCAAGTGCTTTCCTTGATCTCGCGTATGAATTTGGCCTCGAGGAGTCTGTTGATCTCCATTCCGACTGCCTGCGCTCGTGGCTCAGACAGTCGCCTGATTGTGTGCTTGACTGGCCTTGCGTCGGGGTTGACGCTGAGTGCGTGCTCGGCGAATTCCCTGGGAACTCCTGGCATGTCCGCAGGACACCAGGCAAAAGTTTCCCAGTGCTCACGGAGGAATTCGACGAGCGCGAGTTCCTATGCGGGACTCAAGTTGTTGGCGATGAGGGCCGTGTTGGCGGGATCCGATGGATGAACATGTACCTTCTTTGTGTGTACAGATGAGTCGAAGGAGAGATCAGATGAGCTTGGCCTGCTCAGGGGAGGCAGACTGTTGTCTGTCGTCTCTTTCAGTCTTGCGAGTTCCTCCTGCATGCCGAAGGACTGGGAGATTCTGTTGAACTCCCTGTCGCAAGCGTCAGATCGCTCAAAGCTCCCGTTGATTGTTATGACGCCGTTAGGACCTAGCATTTTCACCTATAGGTAGGCGTAGTGGGGTACTTCCATGAACCTAGCGAACACGACGCGCCCGAGGATGCAATGGTATTGTGAGGGCCAGTCGACGACCTCAAAGTCGATGCGTTCGCGCCGGAAGTTCTTCGGCGTGCCAAAGATGACGTCGAGGTTGATTTTACCTAGGGGTATACGCCTTTTCCTGGGACAATGCCGTGGAACGTTGTGTCCGATGCCTCCAAGCAGGTTAGAGGGATCCTCATTGCTCGCAAGGTACTCGCGAATATGAGGTTGATCCCGCTTCCGCCATCCATGAAGACACGACTCATGTCGAAGCCTCCAATTTGCGCCTCGAGTACGAGAGGGCAATGACCTGGGCGAGGTATCTGAGGCGGATGATCGCGTTTGTCGAAGGTGATGCACGACTCACTGCCACTGAGGTACCCAGTGGTGGATGGTGGCGAGTGCGTGGCCAAGTTGACTTGGCGAGTGATGGCCTTCTGCACCCTGTTGGAGGGGCGCCCCTTTTGGATCATCATGGTACCCATGGCTCGTGGGTACGGTTCGCCTCTGTGGTGCTGGTCCGGTGCAACTCCGTTTGGAGGTGGTCCAGGTGGTGGTGGTGGTGGTGCGCCATGTGCTACGGTGCCTGGAGCAGCTCCGTAGCCTCTTTCGACTGTGTTGCGGTTCATCCGAACCAATCCCTCGTGTAGCTTGAGGAACTCGCGGTAGTCCTTGAGGAGGTGGCTAGACTTTCTCTTGCCATCATGCTTGTCGATGTAGAAGTGTACCATGCATGGCCCGGTCAATTTTTCCTCGACGGACGTCGCGGGTGCCTCGTCGCGAGTGCGGCGTTGCCACACTTGCGTGGTTTTCCCGGAGTCGCGGTATCCACCGCTGCGGTATCCGCTGTTGCGGTTATCGTCGCGTCTATCAGCGTAGCCGGCCGCGACCATGTTAACATCGTCACGGTCGTCGTATATGCGCATGCGGCGTTTGCCTCGGCGGTCGCTTCTGTGTTCGAGTTCTGCCTCCTCGTCGGAGTGAGCGTGATTCTTCACCGAATCTTCTCCATCGGCCCACCGATTTGCGATCTCCATCAGGTGGTCGATGGTCTGGGGCTTTGAGCGGCCTAGCTCCTCCCTGAGTTCCATGCGGCGGACACCACCGTTGAATGCATCAATCGCGCGGTCTTCCGACATGTTCTCCGCAGAGTTCTTGATGATGGACCACCTTTGGATGTAGGAGTGCAGCGATTCGCCAGATCTTTGCTGGCAGCATCTTAGTTCTTCGATTGAGGCGGGCCATTTGTACGTGCCCTTAAAGTTGCGCACGAAGCTATAGACCAGCTCATCCCAACTGCGAATGGATCCGCGTGGGAGCTTATTGAGCCATGCCCAGGCAGCGTCCTGCAGCTGTAGCTGCAAGCATTGCATGTCAGTACTTCGACTGCCTCCATGTAGCCTGACGGAGGAGATGTGGTCCTCCAGCCAGATCTTGGGGTCCTGCAGACCGTCAAATTTTGGGTTCTCCGATGGGAGTTTAAATCCTTTAGGCATTCGCTTTTGCCTGATGGATCTGCTGAAGCATCTGGCGCCGCAGAGCTCCCCATCTTCCTCTTCCGAGTCAGTCGACCGAGCACGTCGTGCCCTTGACTTGTCGATCTTGCACTGCGTGAGGTCGTCACGCGCATCGTAGTCGCGGTCGTGTCGCCGTGAGCGGCGGCGTCGAGACAGGTCGTGACTGTCATTGCTGGATGAGAGCGAGGAGTGGCGTTTTGCTAGCGCTTTGCCCTTTTTTGGGTCTGGTACTGGTTCCTTGTCGAGAGCGGACTCGATTAACCCCAAACCGGCGATCGTAGATCGGTGCATGGCGGTTCGGGGATCTCTTGCTGGCGGCTGATTATTGAGGAGGTACATGGTGGCTGCCGTCACTGCAGCCTGCGGCGTTCTGGGAACCATGT
This sequence comes from Avena eriantha, assembly GCA_910589775.1. Classification (NCBI taxonomy): domain Eukaryota; kingdom Viridiplantae; phylum Streptophyta; class Magnoliopsida; order Poales; family Poaceae; genus Avena; species Avena eriantha. The sequence goes on along the minus strand of OU342746.1, from coordinate 401,301,861 downwards.
TGCCTCTCGTGTCGACTGTCATAGAGCCGAAGTCGAGGACTTTCGTGGCCTCTATGCGCTCTTGTTCGGCGAGGTGAGCCATCCGCGACTGCCTCTTCTTGGCGAGGTACTCGTTACCCCTTGAGGAGGATCCTCCGTAGGAGGAGAGCCCAGCGCGACGAAGGCTCGATTCGTCCGCTGCCTTTTTGCGCGCCTCAAGTTGCACGATTGTTTGCAGTTGGCGCTTGAATTCTTCCTTTAGGAGCCAGTGATAGCCCATCAGCAGTTCCTGCGGGGACCCCAAGGGTAAAGGTGTGCCCCGTAGGGCTTCGCGGCAGCGATCCCACTCTTGCTAGCTGAGCTTGATTACGACGCGTTCGCCGGTTTGCTCATTGATTATGCTGGGAGGTTCGACTGCTCCTCCGTTGTTGACGGGAGCGCGATTGCCACCGTTGCCGGCGTTAGGTGGATCGGTGCCGTTACCAGTGTTACCACCGCCTGCGTTGATGACGGCGCACATGAAGTGATTGGGGAAGCTGTTGCTTCCACAACTTTCAGATCCAGAACCGTAGGTTCCATCTTCAGTGGCCAAATCGCTCAGATCGGAGTCACGACTGCTGTCGATGACTGTGTTCTCGACTGCCACCGGAGCGTTCAGCTCGCTGAGGGTGCCGATCGATGGAGGGAATCATGATGCCGGGGCAATCGCCGGTACTATCGGTTGATCAGGCATGCGAAGCGTGCCCATCTGACCAACTTGGAAGCGGAAGCTCCCAATCGCCAGGCTGATTCCGTCACCCACGGACTCGAAGGCCGGGAGGGTGGCCGGCGTGTGGACGGTGAAGTCGAAGGCGCTGAAGAGCTGGCGAACTTCCGGTATTGCGGAGTTGTAGATCGCGGTTGATGGGGCCGAAGAAGCCGCAACATCAGCACTCCCAATTCCCACAGACGGCGCCAATTGACGAGGGTTTAACTCATCAATGCCCATTGTTATGGACTTGGGTTTTGGAGAAGGAGGGAGCGCTGGAGACATCTATCGGCTAGCAAACAAGCACACAGGGGACAAAGGATTTACCCAGGTTCAGGCCTCGTAGAGGTCCCTACTCCTGCTTGTCTGCTCGTGGAATTATCGAAGGAGTCGAAAGTTACAATGGTGCGCAGATGCAATCTAGCGGAGGTTGTGGAAACTAGGGTTGCGTGTGTCCTCCTCGCCGCCCCCTCATAGCCTTTATATAGATAGGCTAGGTCTCGGCTAGCAGGTCGAGTCGGTTACAAGTTAGGGTTTCCCCTTCAAACTTTCTATATTTAGCTTCTTCTTGTCCTTCAAGCAATCGAGAGTCCGCAGATTACTCGAGTCCTTTCATCTTGGCCTTGGCAACACCGTGGGCCTATACGTATTTGGACCGTATATACCAAGCTCGAGTACCTGTAGGGTTAACCCATGTCACTACCGCTGCCATGGTGGCACTAGCCGGATCGGACTCCGTAGCCGCGTGCGTGCCTGCTGTCCTAAAAGGGGACTCTCTCCGCATGTTCACACCGTGCCGCCGGACGGACATGTGCGCGCGATGCGAATTGGCGCACGACGAACAAGGACTAGACTGGACGGTGGAGTGGGCCAACATTTCCGGTGCACGGGGAGAATCTACGCGCGAGCCCCGCCGCGACAGTGCCAGGACATGGCATGATCCTCCGATGCAGGGATTCCGGCAGTGCCATGCCATATTCAACCGCCGAGCTATAGGCCCGCATGTTAGGGTACTCCGCGCGTGCTGACGGAACCAGCACTTGGTCTTCTTTCTTCAGGTGCCGGACTACTTCAAGTGGCACGGCCGATCATCTGAGTCCATGGCCTCACCGCTGAGCACGGTCAGCTAGCACGGTGAAGCCCGTCGATCGTCGGACAAACCACACGTTCAGATGTTGAACCAATCCCTTATCTGGTGCACCTTTTGTTATGAATGTGCAGAAATGAGCTTTCTTTTTCTCAAAACACAAGCAAAGGATTCCTCTCAACCCGGATAACTATTATTCTCTAAAACGGATGTGAAAACAAATTCGGTGCTTTATTGATCAATGGGATTACAGGAAGTTTAGCCTCCAACGCTTGAAGAAGAACATCGGGGCCAGATCCGAACCGAAAGATAGCTCTGTGTCTTCTCCTCTTGCACCATTGGCAATGCAATAGTTGATTCTTACTCGACTACGCTCTACTTTTACAAAATTGCACTCTCTAAAACCTTAGTACAACCGTGGGGTGGGACCCTGGCACTGGCCCTAGCTCCAACTTCCTCCTCGGTCGTGTACTGCATGCAACAGCAGCGCGCTCACCCCACAGGGCGACCGGCCGGTGCACCGTGATGTCGTTTGTTCGCCTACACCGGCCGGTGCCTTCTCGCTACCGCTGCCATGGTGGCACTAGCCGGATCGGACTCCGTAGCCACGTGCGTGCATGCTGTCCTGAAAGGGGACTCTCTCCGCATGTTCACACCGTGCCGCCAGACGGACATGTGCGCGCGATGCGAATTGGCGCATGACGAACAAGGACTAGACTGGACGGTGGAGTGGGCCAACATTTCCGGTGCACGGGGAGAATCTGCGCGCGAGCCCCGCTGCGACAGTGCCAGGACATGGACATGATCATCCGATGCAGGGATTTCGGCAGTGCCATGCCATATTCAGCCGCCGAGTTGTGGGCCCGCATGTCAGGGTACTCCGCGCGTGCTGACGGAACCAGCACTTGGTCTTCTTTCTTCAGGTGCCGGACTACTGCAAGTGGCACGGCCAATCATCTGAGTCCATGGCCTCACCGCTGAGCACGGTCAGCTAGCACGCTGAAGCCCGTCGATCGTCGGAGAAACCAAACGTTCACATGTTGAACCAATCCCTTATCTGGTGCACCTTTTGTTATGAATGTGCAGAAATGAGCTTTCTTTTTCTGAAAACACAAGCAAAGGATTCCTCTCAACCCGGATAACTATTATTCTCTAAAACGGATGTGAAAACAAATTCGGTGCTTTATTGATCAATGGGATTACAGGAAGTTCAGTCTCCAACGCTTGAAGAAGAACATCGGGGCCAGATCCGCACCGAAAGATAGCTCTGTGTCTTCTCCTCTTGCACCATTGGCAATGCAATAGCTGATTCTTACTCGACTACGCTCTACTTTTACAAAATTGCACTCCCTAAAACCTTAGTGCAACCGTGGGGTGGGACCCTGGCACCGGCCCCAGCTCCAACTTCCTCCTCGGTCGTGTACTTCATGTAACAGCGGCGCGCTCACCCCATAGGGCGACCGGCCGGTGCACCATGATGTCGTTCGTTCGCCTACACCGGCCGGTGCCTTCTCGCTACCGCTGCTATGGTGGCACTAGCCGAATCGGACTCCGTAGCCACGTGCATGCCTGCTGTTCTGAAAGGGGACTCTCTCTGCATGTTCACACCGTGCCGCCGGACGGACATGTGCGCGCGATGCGAATTGGCGCACGACGAACAAGGACTAGACTGGACGGTGGAGTGGGCCAACATTTCCGGTGCACGGGGAGAATCTGCGTGCGAGCCCCGCCGCGCCAGTGCCAGGACATGGACATGATTCTCCGATGCAGGGATTCCGGCAGTGCCATGCCATATTTAGCCGTCGAGCTGTGGGCCCGCATGTTAGGGTACTCCGTGCGTGCTGACGGAACCATCACTTGGTCTTCTTTCTTCAGGTGCCGGACTACTGCAAGTGGCACGGCCGATCATCTGAGTCCATGGCCTCACCGCTGAGCACGGTTAGCTAGCACGGTGAAGCCCGTGGATCGTCGGAGAAACCACATGTTCACATGTTGAACCAATCCCTTATCTGGTGCACCTTTTGTATTCTCTAAAACGGATGTGAAAACAAATTCGGTGCTTTATTGATCAATGGGATTATAGGAAGTTCAGTCTCCAACGCTTGAAGAAGAACATCGGGGCCAGAACCGAACCGAAAGATAGCTTTGTGTATTCTCCTCTTGCACCATTGGCAATGCAATAGCTGATTCTTACTCGACTACGCTCTACTTTTACAAAATTGCACTCTCTAAAACCTTAGTGCAACCGTGGGGTGGGACCCTGGCACCGGCCCCAGCTCCAACTTCCTCCTCGGTCGTGTACTGCATGCAACAGCGGCGCGCTCACCCCACAGGGCGACCGGCCGGTGCACCGTGATGTCGTTCGTTCGCCTACACCGGCCGGTGCCTTCTCGCTACCGCTGCCATGGTGGCACTAGCCGGATCGGACTCCGTAGCCGCGTGCGTGCCTGTTGTCCTGAAAGGGGACTCTCTCCGCATGTTCACACCGTGCCGCCGGACGGACATGTGTGTTGGAAATAATTTTGCCCTAGTGAGTTTGAGTCTAATTAGGTTTGCTAATTAGGTTGTTTCTAGTCTAGTACTAGTCGGATGGGATTCATGAGCTAGCTAGCTAGTTGTAGCTTGCCATGTCCGAGTAGCACTAGGACTATGTGTGTTTGTGTGGTGTTAGTAGTATGTGTTAGTTTAGGTAAGTGTTTCCTAGTTTAGTCTGCTCGTGTTAGAGTAGGATTAGGACGTTGGTCTCAGGCTGGCCGTGTATATATATATACACACGGTGGTGTGCTGCGAGAAGTTGTATCGAGAGATATTAAGAAAAATAAAAAGAAGAAGGGCACGATACGAGCCCTTGGCCATAAGATTTGTTTTCGAGCTTGTGCGTTTTTCTAATCTGATGTGATCGATCCATGGGAATTCCAACAATTGGTATCAGAGCGAGGTCAAGGATTTGAAGCCACGCTTGCCCCGGGGAGGCGACCCGTACTAGCGCCTCGGGGCGGGCGATCGTCGTTCGGCGGAGTGACATGGAGTCGGCGAGCAGGCCACTGTCAGAAAGGTGGCTGTCATCGCCGGCGGGAGCACGTCAAGTTCGTCAAGGCAGTGGAGGTGGATAATCGTTGATAGGGAGCGTTGGTGCCAAGGTACGGTGCCGTAATTCTCGTCAAGATCGTCTTCGGGGGAGCAAGGAGAAGACGGCAAAGGTGTGTGATGTCATCAAGGTGTGCACATGAGTTCTTGACGGTGCGTCCAAGAGCTTGTGGTTGTGAAGTTTTCTGCGGCAGATGTGTCACTGGCGGAGAATAGTGTGTGCGGGAGCAAGCGGGAAAAGGCTGTTGTGTCCTTGCGGTTCTGTCATAATTGTTGTGTTCCGGGGAGTTCATGTGCGAAAAGATGCGTTGCACGTACATGACAAGTTGTGTTGCCATCGGACGTGAAGTGTTGTTCGGTAAGATGCGTCACCGACAACAAAGAGAAGATGTGAAGTGGCATCCTTGTGCTGGTCTGCGAGACCATTGCAGTTGAAGCGGGCGAAGGTTGAGGGACTGTCCATTGAGTATGTTACCATGGACAAAGGTGCAATTTGCGCGCCCCAATCAAGTCATCTACGTGTCTCAACGAAAAGACGAAGACCAATGTGAAGATGGATGCGAACCGGTCAAGATGAGTTCCTGCATGAGGCTATGCGTTTAGTCTGCATGTGGCACGCTAAGATGCGGCAGCGTGGGCTGGTAGTCCAGAAGTGACACGTTGAGTCGAGGGGTCTATGTTGTGAATCTGCAATAGGTCAAGATCAAGGAAGCACAGGGAGACACCAAGTTAAGATCAGGGGAAGTGCGAGTGGGAAGTTCAAGATTAGGGGGAGATTGTTGGAAATAATCTTGCCCTAGTGAGTTTGAGTCTAATTAGGTTTGCTAATTAGGTTGTTTCTAGTCTAGTACTAGTCGGATGGGATTCATGAGCTGGCTAGCTAGTTGTAGCTTGCCATATCCGAGTAGCACTAGGACTATGTGTGTTTGTGTGGTGTTAGTAGTATGTGTTAGTTTAGGTAAGTGTTTCCTAGTTTAGTCTGCTCGTGTTAGAGTAGGATTAGGACGTTGGTCTCAGGTTGGCCGTGTATATATATACACGGTGGTGTGCTGCGAGAAGTTGTACCGAGAGATATTAAGAAAAATAAAAAGAAGAAGGGCACGATACGAGCCCTTGGCCATAAGATTTGTTTTCGAGCGTGTGCGTTTGTCTAATCTGATGTGATCGATCCGTGGAAATTCCAACAATGTGCGCGCGATGCGAATTGGCGCACGACGAACAAGGACTAGACTGGACGGTGGAGTGGGCCAACATTTCCGGTGCATGGGGAGAATCTGCCCGCGAGCCCCGCCACGACAGTGCCAGGACATGGACATGATCCTCCGATGCAGGGATTCCGGCAGTGCCATGCCATATTCAGCCGCCGAGCTGTGGGCCCGCATGTCAGGGTACTCCGTGCGTGCTGACGGAACCAGCACTTGGTCTTCTTTCTTCAGGCGCCGGACTACTGCAAGTGGCACGGCCGATCATCTGAGTCCATGGCCTCACCGCTGAGCACGGTCAGCTAGCACGGTGAATCCCGTCAATCGTCGGAGAAACCACACGTTCACATGTTGAACCTTTTCTTATGAATGTGCAGAAATGAACTTTCTTTTTCTCAAAACAGAAGCAAAGGATTCCTCTGTACCCGGATAACTATTATTCTCTAAAACAGATGTGAAAACAAATTCGGTGCTTTATTGATCAATGGTATTACAGGTAGTTCAGCCTCCAACGCCCGAAGAAGAACATCGGGGCCAGATCCGAACCGAAAGATAGTTCTGTGTCTTCTGTTCTTGCACAATTGGCAATACAGTGGCTAATTCTCACTTAACTACGGTCTACTTATACAAAATTGTACTCTCTAAAACCTCTAAAAAGAATCTGAATCTCATCTAGTATAATATAGAGATATGGGAAACGATCTCTGTCCCTTGCAGTAATCGCCGAGACCAGTGCATAACAGTCAGGCTCTACAATAATAATAGGTACTATTACTACTATATACGATGAAAGGCATACTCCAAGCCCTCGAGACAAGCTCGTAAAATACTTGTGCAGTAGATTATGGAATGTGTACTGTTCATGAGGTACTTTTTTTTTCCCCAAGTTACATACTTTCAAATTTAGTACTATTGAAACTTGTCACGCACACCCATACCTGCGTACATCCACTAAATCTAGAAATGAGTTCGACATTTTTCTAATTTTATTTAGTAATTTTTTTGACTTTACTGTTTATCCGGGATCATGAGTACACGTACACGTGTCCTGGAAATTCACTCTATCTTCTCCCGCGTGCCATAGTTGTAGGCCGATTCCTTCAGTGAGAACATGGTAGCCACCATCGATACATAGCTGGAGATGCACGTGCTCATTCGCACCATGAGAACAAATCGTGCGCCTCAATGACGGGCACCCGAAAATAGCATACTATCTCACCTCTCACACGAGCTCCTACAGAGAATATGCACTTTACGAGTCAGCATTGACCTCTGTTTTATTCCAACTCTATTTGGATAGAATACTACTGCAGCAGCTAACAGAGCAGCAGAGTCCACTAACGAATAGAAATGCCACGTCTCGGCAGATGCCTCCTCGGCCTGGGCGCCGTACCACACCACCACCTCGCAACCCGCGCTCGCCCTTGCGACCATGCCGGACCAATGCAGCCACAGCGTGCTGTCCTGTGGCACGCACCTCTCGGTGGTGCTGTAAAGTCTAAAAGACAACCTTCAATATTGGGTGCGTTTGGTAGGTCGGGTCACCTCAACATGTGTTTCTCATTTTACACATGCCCATTTTAGATATGTTGGGTTGAGATTTTCTGTCTTGTTTGGCAGCTTGTATTAGTTCAGAGATACTCATCTCGGATGCCGTTTGGTGGGCTCATCTCTACTCATAACATTTTACACAAAGGTCCCTAGACAAAAAAAAAAAGCAATCAAGTCCTTCATTCATCCGACCACCGTACTGTGGAGGTGCTCCGACCATGGCAGCGTGTGGACGCAGCTCATGGAGGCGGCGCACGTCCTAGTGGAGGTGCCGGTCGTGGTGCTGTGGCTGGCCGTGGAGGTGCCGGCCGTGCTCGTCGTGGAGGAAGGGCGACAACGGCGGCCTGCAACGAGGAGGTGGCGGCAGCCTGCATCGAGGGAGTGGCGCCGTGGCTGGCCGTGGCTGGCCGAGGAGGCGGCGGCGCTGGTCATCGAGGAGGAGGCGCTCGTCAGGAAGGGTGGTGGCGAGGTCGCGGTCCGCCTGCATCGAGGAGGTCGACGCTGTGGCTGGCCATGGCGTCGTGGTTGGCCGAGGACGAGGCGGCGCTGCTCGTCGAGGAGGAGGTGGGCTCGCTCGTCGGGAAGGGCGGCGATGAAGGGCAGCCTCATGGAAGGGCGGAGGCGTTCTTTGGGAATGCAGAGAGCGGTTTGGGGTGGGGAATGAGTGGCGGGGCAGTGGCCCCTATGGCCTCGGGTCCAGACGCGGGCACGCGAGGGGGAAATTTCGGGCGAGTCCAGCCCTGCCGAGTAGCGAAGCTCGATTTGAGCTTCTCTATCGGGCAGGGCTGAGAGCCCTTTTCTGTGCGAGGTGGGCACTGCCTAGGTAAGAAAACCGGTCTACCAAACACCTGAATTGCCAAAAATCTCAGTTGGGATGAAAATATCTCAATTGAACCGGTCTACCAAACACACCCATAATTTTCGTCTAAATCTTTTTCCTTACGATATGAGTACCTGGTCAAGCTATAGGTGAGTTATTGCCATCCTTTTAATAGCTCAACTCTTTTCTCGTTCCGCGATATACGGTTCACTAGAATAACACTTAGTCTTAGGCTGGTCATAGTGGGGTAACTTCACTACTAACAAAGAGTCCAAGTCAGCATTTTTGCTTATGTGGCAATTATTTAATAAAGAGAGATAGATTGAGTAACTAGCTATGTTACTGTAGCATTACACATACCAAGGCAAAATGTGTCTACAACCTAATTAATATGACATTGCATGTTACCACAACTAAGTTATTTTTCACTATGAGGGTAGTAATTTAGACTATTAACATATGCATGTTACTACTCTAAGTTACTCTCCACTATGACTAGCCTCACTCCTCAGTTAACCGAGTCGCGCATGGTCATGCATCCGAATTACATCACACGAGAGGGCTCAAAAAATATCTCTTCATTATGAAGGGGCAAATCCTATCTTGGTTATCCACATCATGCATCTTGATTCATAGCCGGCCCGAATTCTACCTTTATAACTGTCATTTTACTAAACAATGTTTGATAGAACCAAAGTCGACCGATCCACAACTTTGGTCGTGCGATCACCTTAGGTTAAAGGATTCCATTAGTTGAGACTCCAAATAACAACATGTCCGTTGCATCTCAACTATTGGTCGGTCCGACTTGCTAAACACTTTAGCTGAATCAGTGTAAATCAGATTAGCATCTCCATTCTCATCACAAGTGGAACCCTGTCATCAGCCGACTTGCACATTGGTCTAAGTTGTGTGTCCGGTACAACCTCGATGACCAAGGACAGTCTAGTATAAATAACATGAATATAGAGTTTCACAACCGAATCACATATTCGTTGATATATATATATCTGTCGTACATACAAGGACACCTTAATAATAACTTTATGAGTACTTTGGGAATACCATCATCCATGATTGCCTCTAGGACATATTCCCAACAATGAGATCACATCCGATGTCAGGTTCCATGGAGCCGAGGAGGTAGCCGAGGATTCACTGGTCCATGACCCACCAGCGGGGGTACGCTAGATTTAGAACATCCATGATGGCGTCCCCTTCCCCTTGCTTGAACATCTTCGCGGGAGCCACCTCGGTGCCATCGAGGTAGCCATGAAGACCCGCACCAGAAAGGTTAGGGAGGGTGAGCCCCTTCCACAACATGAAAATACCGCAGTTGACATGGACGGGTGCCGAGGCGATCGGCGCCACCCTGATCGGGGGGTTACCAGCGGCCACGGTTACAGCCAAGGAGGAGGTGAGAGCTTTGCCTAAGTCGGAAACCTGGAGGGCAGACGACGTCATCGCGGCCTGCACTGGAGCGGCGGCATGGAGGAAGTACGTGGTGGTGACGTGGTGAAAATCTAGCGGCGACATGGAAAACAAGAGTGCAATAGGCTCTGATACGTGTAGAACGATAGAGAGAGAGATTGGCGGAATATGATGGATGTATTATTGAGCCTCATGGTCAAGTATATATAGACGTACATGGGATCATCTTGGAGTATAAGTCAAGTTAGGCTAGAGTCCTAACTATCCTAAACTACCATGATAACTGTGTCCGTATCATACTGTAACACCCCTACAGTCATAGCGGTAGCATCGTGAACAACTAGAACATCGCGGACGATCAGACTAGAGATAAACCGAAGTAGAACCAGTGGGCTGACATCCCCCCGCGGTAGGAGCGGGAACGTCGTGGATGGTGTCACGTCGCAGTATCTTGGACTGTAGAGGAAGCTGATGATGCTCAAGCGATGTGGTAGCCCTTGTGCCGATGTCGAGGGAGCCAAAAGCATGAGGCGGTGTCGAGGTCGAGGTAGCCGTGCGAGGGGTCGCCGTGGTCGACGTCGTGGTCGGGGACAATGTCGGTGTTGAGGTAGCCGCACATGAAGCCGCATTCACATAGTGTGCGAGGAGGATGAAAGAGACACATCGAGGCAGTCGTCGAGGTTGTCGATGCCGAAGCTGATGCAGTCTGAACCGTCGAGGACGAGGTGCGGCCATAGTTTTGCCAGAACTAGGCGCACGTCGAGGACGAACGCATACTCCGGTTTTGCCAGAACCGAGTATGCAAAGAAGAACTCTTTGGTGACACGGTCGAGGCGGTCGTAGAGGGGTCGATGCCAAAGAAGACGTTGTTGAAGCCGATGAAGACGAGACGCCAATCCGAGCTTGCTAGACTTAGGAACGCGGTAGGGACGAAGGCACTCCTGGTGTTGCCAGTACCAGGCGTGCGGGGGTAGGGACCATCATGAACTTGTCGCCATGTAAGAAAGACTAGCAAAGGAAGCCTCCAGAGTGGTTGCGACGCGTAGAGCGGCTAAGAAGAGATGTCGACGCTGTCTGTGGTTGTCGGAGTAGAGTAGTAGGTGGTTTAGTCGGGGATGAGGCAATGACGTTGGCGACGAAGTTGTAGTGGATGAAGACATAGAAGGCGGTGAAAACAGCGGTGACCTAGGGTAGTCATGCTAGATGCCTGGAGTGGCGATGGGGTAGTCGGCGGGACCTGCGACGGTGAGAGGGTGCCCTATAGGTTACCTTGTGAAGCACGGCGGTGGTGCTCGAAGTAGGCGAGGAAGTACCCGGCGACATGACGAAGACCATGTGCAGATGACGGCGATCCGCGCCGTAGGAGATGGCGTGGTGAAAGCCGAGGCCGTCGATGCACGAGGACGGCGAAGTAGACTGCGTGCAACCACGCTACGACCCGGGGGGTGGCATAGCTGCAGGGCGCAAATCGGTGCAGCGGCTGGGAGACCACCAGCGACGTACACGCCAAGGAAGGCGCATTGAAAGCCGGTAGTGCGGAACAAAGGCGGCGGCGCTGTAGCCCGAGGGGGCGACGCAACGACAACCCTTAGCTCGATCAGTGGTAGGCGCGTGCTCGGGGACGTGCTTGACGTAGACAGGCGCGGGATCGGTTGATCAGACCGATGGTGCGCCGCATGTGTCATAGCATGGACGATGAGTAGATCGGAGTTGATGGCGGCGTTGTCGGTGAAGTCCCGGATGATGAGGACGAAGAGGATCAGAGGGGGCGGTAGCGGTAGCCTTCCAAGGAAGGTGTAGCAGCCGGTCGTGGTGCGCGGCAGCCTGCCGAGGAAGGCGCAACAACGGTGGAGGTAGGCGCACGGGCGCGGTGTAGATCCTCGGTGCCGATGGTCGGAGTAGATGCGCGGCAATGACGATGGCGGTGGGCGACTCAATCCGATCGAAAATCGGTGAACCAAAAAAGAAAACCGATCAAGAGATCGGAAAAAAGACTTACAGGGAAGCCGACCACGGATCAGCGGACGAACCCTGCGTACGGGTTGCGCGACCCCCGGCGGAGATCATGGCGATCGACCTCCTAGGGGCGGCGCGACGGAAGCGTGTTGTTCGGCTAGCGCTAGGTGCATGCGGTGGCGGCGACGCTAGGTGGATGCGGCGGTGGCTAGGTCAAGGATCTTGCCGCTCTGATACCATGTAAAACGATAGAGTGAGATTAGCGAAATATGATGGATGTATTATTGAGCCTCATGAGCAAGTATATATATATAGACGTATATAGGATCATCTTGAAGTACAAGTCATGTTAGGCTAGAGTCCTAACTATCCAAAACTAACATAATAACCGTTGTCTGTATCATACTCTAACAATACCAATTTAAAAATAGTGTCTAGGGTTTTCGGTGTAGCAAACACCCTATGCCCCTGATCTCTTTGTTGATATGTTACAAAACACACTATAGCATACTATCTCACCTCTCACACGAGCTCCTACAGAGAATATTAGGGATATTATAATTGGGACAAAAGTGAGCTCTCTCATGCCCTCTGCATTCTAGACCGTGAGATTTCACGTTTCCTCCATTTTCTGTCATCCGATCCTGGCTCTCGTGCTATTATCGTAGCCTTTTAGGCTTCACTTCGTGGCCTCGATGTCCCGAGAAACGCTACTCCGGTCGTCAAATTGGAGCCCGCTGGTTGATTGGGCCAACTGGACCACATGAAGCCCGAGAAGCACTGCTTTTGTATTCTCACGTACGTGGCCTGCACAGTCTATCTGATCGGTCAACTGAAATCAAGTTATTAGCGTCCAAAAAGCGACATTCACGAAGGCCTCGCTAGCCAATTCGAGATAGCGATTCGAAGGGTGAGCTAGGGTCGACTGTTCGGCTGTGGCTGCTTGTTGGGCTATTGGAGTTTCATCTGCACAGACTCGGCACTTAATGTCCTTGTGGGCAGCCTAATCGATTAACCTAACATGCAAATGTTTAATCTAAGTTATAAATATCTTTGATGCCCACCCATTGGGGTTTCTCCTTTCTCTTGGTTCATTGGTCTCTTTTTTTGAGTCAGGAGGGCGGTTCACGGTGGTAGACTGGCAGCAATGGAGGCGTCCCTACCTCTCAACTCTCCCTCGATAACTCCTCCTGAAGGTGTGCCACTGGAGGCTCTACGACTAAACATGGTGACCTTCCTAAGAAGCGCCTTTCCCTTGGGTAATGTCTCATGACCCACTGTCCTCCTCGTTGTTGCACTCCACCAAGCGTGGGTGAAGACAGCCACCATGCTCTCCTGTAGTATATGCTAGGTACATGACCTGTCGGCAACTAGATGCCTTGTCGTAGAGATGTGTTTTTTGGTCTTTGCACGAGTTGTTTGAAATTCCACTGTTGGTCTGCTGATATGATGTCAATGAAAAGTTAATTATACCCTTACGTAATTTATCCCTTATGAATAATCTATCCATGTAATACTCACTGGTCAGGACTAACTTTGGCTTCTGATTTTACCATCTTCTCTTTTATCAGGCATGACATATGAAGACCAAAACAGCTCAGAAGAATCATGTCACCATCTTGCTCAGTCACTTGGGATGTACTAATTGATATTTCGTATCCCGGTGCTCTACACAACATAGTTATAATGCTTAGCATCATCTTAACACCAAAACTCCTTGGTAAATACCAATTTAATCCTGCCAAGATCTTGGACATGTTAATTATTAACATATTACTTTTTGCACTTATAGTATATTACAACTTATGAACTAATTTTTTTACTTTAATGTTTATATTTTGCATTTTGTTTACTCGATGAATGTTGAAGTTGGTGATTAATCCTATAGCTACACCAGCTAGACATATTTATATGATATAAGTTTCACTGTACTAAGAAATACCTATTTTGTTTTTGCCATCTAGAGAGTTTGATTTGTTGTCATCCTTAAATTCCAATAGAATTATTTGTTATTTAACTTGCATGTTTCGCCATATATTTGAATAATTTACTGCTATTGTACTGAAGAAATAGATGGACGCGACAACGCGCGCCATCAATGATCTAGTGCACTTTACGAGTCAGCATTGACCTCTGTTTTATTCCAACTCTATTTAGATATAATACTACTGCAGCAGCTAAGACTGGTCACAATGGGAAGTAGTATCATGCATGATGAGACAGTACTACTAATTTCATAATAAGACGTGCTAATGATGATAATTTTTTCGAGCAAATAGACGCGTGTGTCCGTACTACTCCCTCTGTTCCATAATGTAAGCAAGCTCTAAAAAGGCAAATATTATGAGAGTAGTTACGTGTCTGCTCAAGCAATTTGGTCTGCATTGTCACCTTGCGGTCCAGAGAGAGCGGCAACGCCGCTTGCCCCAACTGAGCAGCTTGCGCCCGCGTGTCCCCGCAGTTGGCGACGAGGAGAGCACCGACGACCATCGCCATCGATCGAACCCACAGTGTTTGGAGCCACAAGGTGTCTGGAGTCGCCCTGGTTGAGGAGTGGAGCACGTTGCTCTCACGCTTCACGGTCCGGTCGACCAGCTTCTCCTCCGCGTCCGGCGGGGGCAAGCCATCCACAACTTAGAGGGCACAACATGACCGCCGGTTCTAGGGTGCTTCGACCACCGTGGGGTGGGAGTGGGACATGCACCGGTGGACCCATGCTCCAACTTCCTCCTCGGTCGTGTACTGCTGCATGTAACAGCGGCGCGCTCAAGCTGCAGCCTGCAGGGCGACCTGGTGTCGCCGGGGCATGCGCGCATCGGCAGCGCCGGCAACCGGTCTCTGTTCGATGTGGTGGTGCAGAACAGTGTGACAGTCGTTCGACCAACACATGAACGCGCTACCATGGACGTAAGCTCGGCATGAACGCGCATGCATACCGTCGCCCTGACCCGATGCGCCCGGCCGCACACACATCCTCTGGCTGCTCATTTCCTCTTCTCTGACGAAACTGAAGGTCACTTCCATCTGCAGATAATTTACGAACATAGATATAATTTAATATGTTGCTTAAATGATTTCATGTTTATCAAATATCACTATAATGGGTTCTACGATGTGTGCTCGGGTCGGTTTTAATAATTAGTAGAATATTACAGTGTACGGGAAGGAGTAAGTAGGTCAAATGATTTTCCTTTTTCCTTTGACCATATTGAAATCTTTAGTTTTTGCAATCATTTTGACCGACTTAATCGTTGTCCATTTTAAAAAGAGGTATTAGCACTGGAGGTACAAAACATTGTCAGGTGGGAGCAAACTCATACAAAAGGTTCTAAAAGGGCAACCCACCATACAAAATGTTTGCAAGGATGAACTTTTTGGTCCAAATGACCATAGGATGCGGCACGTGGCAGCCAGGGTGGCAAAAAGGCACACGCCCGGGTTCCCCTCAAACCCCCTGTAAAATTCCTTATTTGCGAACAAGTCCTCGTTAGTATAGTATATGCCTTATCCACTCGTACACCGAAGCAGAGAGCTCAGACCCGTTATGCCTGTTTGGCACTTCCATCTCTTCATCTTCTTTTTCTGCCACATCATTCACAACATGTGGCTGCACTGGTCTTGGATTTAGAATAACATCTGGCCTCAGCCTCTTGACAAAATTAGCATGATCAACAATAAGATTTAGTGTCTTGGTTTTCTTTGATGCAACTATCATTGAAACAACATCAGCTTCACTCTCCATGCAAACAAGTCCATCTTTAATTCCTTTGTTAGGAAAAACCCAGTAGACACTCAACCTTTCATCAACCACAATTCCCATCTGATTAACAAAATCCTCAATCCACACTAAGGACCATGTGTCACAATTGCAGTTGTCAAAGAAATCAATAGTACCATAAGAGTAGTCCAGAGGCTCATCATGCAAATCAGTAAAAAATCCACAGTGCTCTATTGCTACAGTAAACTTGTCTTCACAATTGGCTGCACCAAATTCACAAAATTCAATTAGCAAAATCAAGTACTCAGTAAAATTATAAATTGACAAAATTCAGTAAATAGGGACACATTCAGGGACACATTTTCAGTTAACTCAGGGACACATCTCTGCAGTGCAGAAAATTCAGGAACACATTCTATGAATCTCGAAGTTTGCAGAATTCAGTTAACCAGAACACAAAATTCAGCTAACTACTGTACCCATGATTAGTACTCATACATCGAACAACAAATCTACCCGATAAGCTGGAATAGAGGGAGTACAACCCAATTTCTCTACACTACAAATCTACCTGATACATCGAACAACCTAATGATCTAGCACTACCTGATCTTCTCTACAGCACTACCTGATCTAGTCCAACAAACAGATCTTGTCCGCCATGAGCACTACCTCATCGAGCACTCCTTACTGAGACATCTTGTCCACCATTAGCACTACCTGATCGAGCACTAACTACAGAGAGATCTTGTCCACCATGTTCTAACTGATTACAGGATTGTAACCCTAATAGCCGTGTGATCAACGATGACCTTCAACCACTGTCGACAGAGGAGATAAGTAGGGAGAATAAGCGAGGACAGGCCTACCGTAATCTGGCCGCTCCATGTTGTGCTGACAGAAGATCGGATCATCCGCCATGGCGGCCGCCGAGGGCGATCAGGAGCGCGTCGACAAGGTGCAGGCGTCGAGAAGGAAGGTGGCGCCTTTTTTGCCAGGATCGACGCAACCGTCAACATAAATAAAAGATATTCACCTGGCCGTCACCGCCTGGTGGCAACTATGTAAATATTTGCAAGTACTAAGCCTAGATCAATATTTCGTGCATTCTTGATCGAAAATAGAGTTGTATTCTTTTTGAGGAGGTTTTAGCAAAATAAAAAACGTATGTGGCTGCCAACTCACTGGTTTCAAACAGATTTGGACCAAAAAGTTCATCCTTGCAAACGTTTTGTATGGTGGGTTACACTTTTCGAACCTTTTGTATGAGTTTGCTCCCACCTGGCAACGTTTTGTACCTTCAGTGCTAATACCTCCTTTAAAAAGCAATGGCGTAAACTTGTGTGTGAACATTTAGTGTCTGGATGTAGATACTGATTTTTTTTCTAATTTTTTTGAAATTTTATAATGTGTTTTCATATAATAGTTCATTTGCACCCGTGAGCCGAATTTGATTTCCAATGCTAATGCTGATATTTTTTGGAGCAAATAGACGATGTGTACTAGGTAGCTGTGTGCTGAAGCAATTTGGTGTGCCTTGTCACCTTGCCGTTCAGAAAGAGCGGCAACGCCTCTTGCCCCAACAGAGCAGCTAGCGCCCGTGTGTCCCCGCAGGTGTCTGTAATCACGATCCTATAAATTTAACTTTTAAATCGCGATATGAACTGAAATTTAAATTAACGAGAGAAGATCGTGCGCGCGTTCATCATCCAGTATATACATATTGCAAAATTACATCTAAAAAATTTAGTGTTGGGAGAGCTCGCGGAGGACGTCGCGCGTCCTGGTATGTCCAAAATGCGAGCTTCTAGTCGACGGCGAGCTCTAAGTCGCCGCATGTCGTCATCGACAAGCTCCTAGTCGTCAAGGACGATCACGTCGATGTCCATGCCATCGACGGATGCCAGTCTGGCCTCCTCCTCGCCGCGGATGGCGGCCACCGCCTCCTCGATCTCCTCCTGCTTCTTAGAGAGCTCGACGGCGGCATTGGCTGCGGCGAGCTCCTTCTCCTCGCGCCGCTTCTTGGCCTCTAGGTCGGCGAGGGACGCAGCGAGCGCTGCGCGGACAGCCGCCTCCTCCTCCTCATCTCCGCGGCGCGGGCATGGGCGGGAGGACGCGACGGACGAGCTCGCGGAGGAAGATGCCTCCACGACCTCGAACCGCGGAGCCGGCACGGTGCGCGCGTCGGCGGTGTAGGGGGGCAGAGAAGCTAGGGGGTCAGCCCCCAGTTTGTCCAGCGCCTGCAGGCGCGCTTCTTAGCCCCGACGGAGCAGATGCGGCGCTGCTCCTCGTCGTCGCCGCCGGGTGCGCGACGGCCACTCCCTCCTCCTCCCCCCTCCCCCCCAGCACGGCCGCCGTCGAGTCCGCAACTCCCGCTCCTGCTCGCCATCTCTCTCGCGCGGAAATGGGAGGAATTGCTGGCCGGAGTACGAGCGGAAATGCAGCGGCGGCTAGGGTTTGCGGCGGAGGGACACGGGTTCTGACCCGTCTCCACCCGCCCGGCCGGTAGAAATAGGGGCTGCAACGGGCCTTTCACAGGCCCCTGTGAATTTCGTTTACGGGCCAGGCCATTTACATGCGTTGTTAGCTCGACGACCCGGCCACAAGCCCGTGTAACCGTCGAAATTTTAAGGGCGCCGACGTTTTATGGGTGCTGTTAGACTTGCTGTAAGACCGCGTTGGGTGGCAGAGGAGTCGCCTTGTTTCGGTGGAGGAGTGGAGAACGGAGGCCACGTCGCTTCCCGGGGGGTCTGGTCGACCAGCTTCTCCTGCATGCGCGTCCGGCCAGGGCGGTTCGAGCCGCCCACAACTTCGGGATAGATCTGAGCTGGCCACCGGCAGCATGCATGGTAACACGCTGGCCTAACAGTCATCAGCCGCCATCCTGCCACTCCTTCCAGCCCCTACTCCAACTTACTCCTCGACACCGTCAGTAGTCCATCACCTCCACCGCCACGACACCTCCGGCCGAGAGGCCGATATGGTCCGTCCCCCGTGACGCCGGCGGCCGGGTGCTCCATCAGCGCTGGCAGCTTTTCTCCACGAGCTGAGTACCAACCACATCGTGCGGGTTGGCGTCGCTGCCATCCGGGCCGATGTCGTTCGAATTCGACAACCCGCAATCGTCTCACCTCTCACGCGAGCTCCTAAAGAGCTGTAGTAGTATTAAAGGATTCTTACTATATTTTTATATTTTAAAACGGAAATAATATGCACTTTACGAGTCAGCATTGACCTCTGTTTTATTCCAATTCTATTTGGATACATTCGTATAACTTTTTAGCTACACACGCGTATTTGTTTTGCTACCTTTTGCTATTCCCTGAGTGCTACGGGACGATACTACAATCTATCTATCTATATATATATATAATATATAGAGAGAGAGCTTATACCCGGGTGTAGTTATACTCACACGTGTTTTACACTATATAGGCTGTATCTACCATATCGGAAGGTATGTACGCGTAGTATGAAGTATATAAGCATTTTTGGGCAGTATATATACTACTTTTTTAATAGTATGTAATTTTTATTCACATACTCCTTTTGTACGTACAAATATGACGGTATTTTACATATATAGTGCAAACTATGGGTGTATTTGCAATTTTTTCACATAACTTGTTTGGAAGTATCTTAGATATAGTATATGAACATACTCAAACAGATAAAGTATTACAAATACTTCCGTAAGACAGTATATGAGACGTGAGTGTAATTACACCCGGGAGTAAGAAGTATTTTTATATAGATAGATATACATAGATCTATCTATATATATATATACTATAATTGGTCGACGTCCGACATTATTTAGACGGTTTTGCCCCTGACTATGAGGGTATTACATCACTGCCACCGCTCAGTTAAGAAAAAAACGTTTGCCTGTTCTTTCCTCTCTCTCCGCCTGACCCACCGCCTCCCCCAATCCGGTGTGTGCCGCCGCACATAAGCGCCACCGAGGGAACGTCCGCTCCACCCCAGTGCTGCGCGTCCGCCACCGAGGAGGAGATCATCAGCGTCCACCCTGTCTCCGGGGTCCCAATCCTTCGAAACTCCATGCCGGCCTCGCACAGACCACAGATCTATGCGGCCCTGGGATCTCGTCCGCTCGAAAGTAAAGGTGGTGGCTACTCCGCTCTGGTCTGCTCGTGCGCGCAGGGCCATGGATCCCGGTGCTGTGGATAACCGATCAAAGATCTCTGCAGCCATGCAGCGAATCAATCGTGACCTGTACCAGTGAAATCACTCGCGCTACCTGTTGTGTCCGTGTGCACCAGCATCAGGTTCGCCAATAGTTTCCCCTGAGGCTGCGATGTCTGTAGTGTGTACTAGACTACTAGTTGGAGACTTATTGAAAAGATCAGATTCATTTTACAATGATCAGAAAATTGTTAGTGCAGACACGAAATTTTGGAATGTGAGGCTTCCAGATAGTGTTTTCCATCTAAAACTACCCTCCAAATGTCTTTTACATGTCCTGTTCACGGGTATGATTTGTACTCCCTCTGTCTCAAAATAGATATCGCAGATTTATCAAAATTTAGATAAATCGAGACACAATTTAGTATATAAATATATCCAAATTTTAACAAAATCTCGACATCTATTTTGAGACGGAGTACATAATTTGTATATATTGCTTCTAATAATCAGATTTTCAGTTTTAACGAGTTTGTATGTTAAGTGCAACAGCAAGTAGAACTTGTATGTTCACGCACACATACAATTGAAAAAAAATCAAGGCACACATCATGGAGTATATCTTGCACAAGCATGGTTGATACAAACATGTTAGATGGTGGAACTGTAGTACAGGACGAGAGGACACATAGGTGTTGTTTCTTTCTGTAAGTAGTTGTTTATCCACGCATGCTCGGAGTGTTTGTGTTGCATGTGTGTTCAAATTTTGACGAGCTGGTGGATCTCCCTCCCAGTAGAGACGTCGCCGGAGCTTGAGGTCGCAGGAGCTCTGGCGCTCGGATCTGGTGACCTCCTAGGACGAGTTTCCTGATTCCCCATCTTGTGCGCGGTGCCGCCAGCCCGTTCGTGGGCTGCCGCTGCCCTGCCCTGCCCAACCAGGTAGCGAGTGGTCCATGGCGGCGCTTGATGGGACCGTCACAGCGCTTAAGTGCAACATCAAGTAGCACCTGTATGTTCACGCGCACATACAATTGAAAAAAATCAAGGCACACATCATGGAGTATATGTTGCACAAGCATGGTTGATACAAACATGTTAGATGGTGGAACTGTAGTACAGGACGAGAGCACACGTAGGTGTTGTTTATCGAGAAATTTGAGCTTGACCAGCCGCGAAATGAGCTGGTCCAAGACAACCGAGCGTCCCCCCCCCCCCCCCCCCCCCCGATCTTGGTTGTTCCTCGTCCGAGGCACGACCAGCCATCTGGAGAGCGAGCAACGACTGCCGGCTTCTATGGGAATCAATGAAGGCCCTTCTACACTGGTATGAATTGAAAGTTTTAAATGCTAGCCTTGCACGGGTGCTCCTCTCCATCCCTGCGCTCCAGCCCGGCCTCATGGAGATCTTCCTCGATAAACTGCCAAGCACTTCGACGACGATGCGTTCGATGGGCACCTCTGCATGAAGATGTCTTATCATGATTAACATGCTTCGATCAGATCTCTTCTACTGGACACAAATCTGAAGCTTTAGTTTGTTTTTGAAAGAAGAGAAAACTCGATCAGGCTTATCATGAATCATGATTAGTGTGTTCTGCAATTGTCTAGGATGAACTTGAACTCAAAAGGCAGAAGATAAAGTAGTCAAATAGGGATTCTGCTCGCAGATCTAGGCTACGCAAGCAGCCAAGCAGGTATCCCATTTGTAAATCATGAGATATATTGAATAGTGTTATCCCTTTAGACGCCTCCAGTTGATGAGAATTTTTGCAGGCTGAATGTGAGGAGTTGGCTCATCATGTTGAAGTTTTAAAACATGAAAATGCTTCTGTTAGACATAATCACATGAAGTGAATCAGATCAGGAATGAATATGATGCACTTATATCAAAGAATAGCTCACTAAAGGTTTGTCTTCCACTCTTTTCCTCTCTTGATATCCTGAAGTATGCATGGTGACATATGAGATATTTTCCTTTAAATTTCCTTCTCTAGGATAAACTTAGAGACAAACAACACAAAACTGATGATGCAAGACTTGCAATAAGCCACAACATTCTGATGATGGCAGCCAGAAGGAAACTAACTGAGCTATAATGCAATGGTACCAGAGCATAGCTCTAACTAGATTATTTGCTGGCGCGGTTGTAATATGTGTATTGAATACATACTTTATTGCTGTTAATTCTTACCAGTTCATGCTAATGTTATGCCAACCTTGTGGCCTGTTTCAGATATGTCTTGACCTCTTTTAGAAGTAAAGATATGACTGGAGATGTAGGTTGAGATCCAGTTCACTATATCTGTTATAAATCGTTGATAAACCCAAGTTTACAAATCTATATTCCTCACCGTTTATTATGCAAAAGATTCATGAGAATATCAGAGTACAAAATTAAGAAGTGATAAAAATTAAAATAAAGGGGAGCCTAATCTCACCTCCTTAGTTTACCATAAAGAAAAGGTATATTATATTTTTACCATTCTCTAAAAAGAAAAAAAAAGTGATTCTATATTAAATACTTATCCACTTAGATGAATAAATCATGATATCCTATGGTACTACCAAAATTGCGGAATTTTGGCTTTACCGAAATGGATTTAAAACAAAAAGTGGAGCCTTATATTTTTGAAATACTGTGGTCGTATTTCCACAGTCAGAAATTTTCACGTGAATTATGTGTACATGTGTAAACGATAAAAAAACTTACGAGACCGTAGCAACGCACGGGTACTCTGCTAGTGTGTGTGTATATATATAATTATATATATATATATATATATGTACTATAATTTGTCTGCCAGATTTTTCGGTCCGACTTTTTTTGGACGATTGTACCCCTGGTTGTTCTGAGGTTTTACATCCCTTTGCCACCGTGAAGTGAAACGAAACATACACGTTCGGTCAGGAGAAAAAACTCAGCTCTGGGTCAGCCTCTCCTTCTCCATCCCCGTGAGCAGCCCCCAGTCGCACGCAACCACGCCCCGACCGGACCTCCCCTAGCCCTGCCGCTCGCCGGTGCAGCCAAGAGACCTCTCCACGGACGATTCCCCTTCAAAGCAGCTTCCCCGCGCCCCTAATCCAGCCGCATCCCATACCCTAGCCTCCTCCCCTGCCGCCCATCGCCGTCTGGTCCTCTACAGCCAGGCCTCGTGCGGCATCTCTCTGTCTGACGCCGCCGACCCCTGCTCTCTCCGCTGCCAGAGAAGGAAGGATCAAGGCCGTGGAGGCGGAGGATCCTGGGGCCGTCGAGCGTCGGCGGAGAGGCACGCAGACGCGCTGCATCACTGTGGGCAGAGGGGATCGAGAGGAGGCGAGGAAGGGCGAGCGGACATAGGCCCAAGCCGGCGCTTGGTCGCAATTCTTCCACAACGAGAATGGTGCGCCCGCGACTGCCAATGGTCACCGCGGCGGGATCCGAGATCAAGGGCCTCGGGTAGCGACGGACCGGACTTGGCCGGCGGCGGCAGCCGAAACCCAGGTTTTGGCGCGGCGGACCGGACCTAGCTGGCGACAGCAGAAGAATCAGAGGGCCTGGTGCGACGACAACCGAGACTGGTAGACCTGGGCAGTGACGCCATCCGTAGTCGAGGATCTTACGTGGTCGATCGCCCCTGTTGAGAAAATGCAAATCTTCTGCCTATGTCTTTATTCTGATCTGTAGGAACATAGACTCCTCTGTAGCAATGGCCTGCAATGAAGACACGATCGTGCAAATTGAGAATGCCTTGTGTCATCTCATTTGTGTTATGTTTTTCTGGTATCCCTGTCATCACTGAAAAATCCCTGCAACTTTGGGTATTTCCGATTGTACTTCAATCGCTAGAAAGGCAACACACTGTGAGTATATAATTGATAGTAAATTCATGTATCCGTGCTGTTCCATATTTACTTCACATCTTTAAGGACAAAGATATAGAAAGCACCGTTGCTGCTGCTCTTTTCCATCAGTCTAATAGGAAGCAAGAAATACTTGGTGGTTGTATCTCTGTGCATGATCATGGCATATCTGAAAATCAGGTCAGCAGCTCCTCTGCAGCACAAGATCAGTCAAATGAGCACAAGTCAAGTCCTGGTCTTCTGCGCATTTGCGATGCTTGTCTTATCATCTGCCGGGGAAACATAACGAGGTAAATAAGACTGCATAATTCTTTTCGATAAATTGACACGCCCCCATAGATGTTGTCAAAATACAGAGTAGAATAGATCATCTATATTTTGCGGTGCATCTATTAGGCACACAGTTCCTAAGTTCTATTAACTTGAAGGTCTGATACGGACGGACAACATTTGACAGTAGACATGCTTTATTTTTTTTACCTTTTGTACTATATTCTTGTTAACAATTGCAAACCTATTTTATAAGTTAAAACAATGGTTTGATTACGGCCATGATCTTTTTTAACCGTAGCAACGCACGGGCATTTAGCTAGTAGTAGTAATGTTTTGCTATTTTTGTTCTATGTTTTTGCTAGAATAGCACAAAGTATTTACTACGACATTTTCGATAAAAGTCCTCGGCAAAACTGGTTTTGCTACGGCAGCCACCGGCGATATCTCCGGCGAGGTCATTCTTTTCGCTACATTAGCACATGTTTTTTGCTGCCTCCGTTTTGCGGTTTTGCTACAATAGCATAACGTTTTTGCTACACGGTCTCCGGTGAGGTTACTGGCGAAAGCCTCCAGCGACTCTCCGGCGAGGTCGGATATACTACGTTAGCACAACTTTTTTGCTACACGGTCGCCGGCGGGTCTTCGGCGAATCTCCGGCGAGGTCTAGTCTGTTTTTCTATTTTCGGGATCGAACCGTGTTTTAAGCGGGTTATTTTGTAGTAAAATCGGGTGTTTTGTAGCAAAAACGGGTTTAAGCCAGAAAAGAATGGACACGTCGTTGGTTAGCGACCCGGGGGATGAAAACGATCGATCCCCCGGGGGACGCGTAGTAGTGTCCTTTCATTTAAGTCTCTTGTCTTACTATATACCTGGTCAAGCTATAGGTGATTTATTGTCATCCTTTTAATAGCTCAACTCTTTTCTCGTTTCGTGGTATATGGTTCACTAGAATAACACTTAGTTTGACTCCTTAACTGAGTCGCGTATGGCCATGCATCCAAATCACATCACACGAGAGGATTCAAAAAATAACTTTTTATTATGAAGGAGCAAATCCCATCTTGGTTATCCACGTCATGCAGCTTGATTCATAGCTAACTGTCCCTTTACTGAACAACGTTTGATAGAACCAAAATCAGCCAATCCACAAGTCTGGTCGTGCGATCACCTCATGTCAAAGGATTTCATTACTTAAGACTGCAAACAACAACATGCTCGTTGTATCTCAACTATGGGTCGGTCCGACTTGCTAAACACTTTAGCCGAATTAGTGTAAATCGGATTGGCATCTCCATGCCCATCACAAGTGGAACCCTGTCATCAACCGACTTGCACATTGGTCTAAGTTGTGTGTCCAGTACAACCTTGATGACCAAGGACAGTCTAGTATGAATAACATGAATATATAGTTTCACAACCAAGTCACATATTCATTGATATATATCCGTCGTTCATACAAGGACACCTTAATAACTTTATGAGTACTTTGGGAATAACATCATCCATGATTTCCTCTAGGGCATATTCCCAACAACGAGTTCACATGTGATGTCAGGTTCCATGGAGCCAAGGAGGTAGCCGAGGACTCGCTGGTCCATGACCCACCAGGGGGCGTACGCTGGATTTGAAACATCCACGATGGCGTGCCCTTCCCCTTGCTTGAACATCTTCGCGGGAGCCGCCTCGATGCCATCGAGGTAGCCATGAAGACCCACACCGAAAAGGTTCGGGAGGGTGAGCCCCTTCCACAACATTAAAATGCCAGAGTTGAGGTGGACGAGCGCCGAGGGGATTGGCGCCACCCCGATTGGGCGATACCAGCGGCCGCGGTTGCACCCAAGGAGGAGGTGAGCGCTTTGCCTAAGTCGGAAACCTGGAGGGAAAACGACGTCATCATGGCCCGTGCTGGAGCGGCGATGTGGAGGAAGTACACGGTGGTGACATGGTGAAAATCTAGTGGTGGCACCGACGTGGAAAACATGAGCACAAGATATCAATTCAAAAATAGTGTCTAGGGTTTTCGGTGTAGCAAACACCATACACCCCCGATCTCTTTATTGATAGGTTACAAAACACATTACATACGTACGCGGGCGGTATATGCACCCGACCAATCTTAACATACCCTGCTTGATTAATTGATAAGAACGACGTTTCTGCTTCAGTGCGCACCCTCCTGGAAACCAAAAGTTTGGGAAAACACATGGACGGCTGAGATATGCGCGGACGGTTCAACGACGGGGGGCACGATCGTCCTTCCGAAATTTTCTTCTTTGCTCTGTAAAAAAAAGAACCGTAGAAGCCTGTGTAGAAGCCCATACGGCCCGTTCAGCAGCGCGTATTATACACGTATGCACGTGGGTGCCGAACAGTCCGCTTCCTTAAGTAGCATAGTCAGTTGTTGGTCTGCGTTCCAACCACTTCCAGAAATTCCCCAAATCAGATAGCAAACCCTGGCTAGCCGTCTCTCCACAAACCCTTGATCTCAGCGGCCGTCCATGGAGAAGGGGAAGTAGGTGGTGGCGCCCGCTGACAACGCGGAGAAGGGGAAGCAGGTGGCTGCGGGCGCTGAGCACACGGAGAAGGGGAAGCAGGTCGCGGATGTAGAGGGCAGCAATGGGAGCTCCGACTTGGGTGGGTCGGCCGTCTACTCCGCTGTGCATCCAATGAAGCGGAAGTTCAAGACAGAGGCGCAGATCAGGCGCAAGAAGAAGAAGAACCAAAAGAACAGGCTGCATCAGGAAAGGAAGGAGAGGGGGAGAAGATCTACTCGCCTGCCGATGTCAAGACCTTCCACGAGTTCGACAGCGATGACACCGATGAGGTAAGTCTAGATCTCTCTCTCTCCTAGTGTTCTTGCCGCCGAGGTCTGCCTCGTCCTGTTCTTGCTAGGGTTTGTGGTGCTACTAGGGTTAGATGCGCCTAGCGATGCTAGTTTGTGCCAGGTTAGATGCGCTGTAGATTAGCTACCGATTTCCCAAGGACCCCTTTGGCGATGTTCTGATGGATGTAGGATCAAGTAGGCTTCTGATTTGGTAGGCTAGGTCGTCGAGTGGTTCATCTTACATTGAATGTTATGATATCTGTAATCTGTGCCAGGTTTACATGCGCCTAGATGCTGTAGCTTATGCTTGGCCTTTATGCCTGATTTTTTGGTCTTGAACGATCTGACAAGTAAGAACCTGGCATTTTGTTTGCAATGAAAATGGAATGGGGCTGCTGCCTATTGATCTACACATATGATCCATTGCAAATGTATCTATAATTTTTGATGTTTCATTCTTGGTTTTATCTACTTTCTTGTGTTTTGTCCACCACACTTTGGAGTGCTTTTCATATGATTTCTTGGACTACCTATTAACAAAGAACCATAGTGTCAGTTGTCTATTTTCTGCTGTTTTTGGTTCCAGGAAGTCAGAAAATGATCGGAATTGGATGGGACAAAAGCCAAAGTTGCTATTTTACCGGAAGACATCTGGAGCCAGAATATGAGATGGAGAAGGGCTGGGCCCCGGCCACACCACCTAGCCACACGGCTAGGCCTGGCCCGCGCCAGGGGGTGGTCTGGACGACCCCAGCACCCCCTCGGCCTCTCCTTCCGCCTATATATTTCCTTTGGGACCAAAACCCTAAGTACCCGATCAAAAATCCACGAAAGAGTCTGTAGCCGCCGTCATCTCCATCCCTAGATCGGGAGGGATCTGAAGCTCTTCCTGGCACCCTGCCGGAGAGGGGAATTCACCCTGGAGGGCTTCTTCATCATCATGCAAGCCTCCGGTGTGATGCGTGAGTAGTTCATCTCTGCACTACGGGCCCATGTAGTAGCTAGATGGCTGGTTCTCCTCCTTTGTGCTTTCATGTCCAGATCTTGTGAGCTCCGTCCATGATAAAGATCATCTATTTGTAATTCTGCATGTTGTGTTTGCGGGGATCCGATGGATATTGAGATGCCATTTCAGATTGATTATTGATTCTACCATGTCTTTGTTATTTGTGATCTTGCATGCTTTCTGTTGTTAGTAGCTATCTTGGCCAAGTAGATGCTAGCAACTCCAAGAGTTAGTATTTATGCTCGATAGTGGGTTCATACCTCTGGTAATCTGGGGAAGTGACAGAAATCTCTAAGGTACTAGATGTGCTGTTGCTACTAGGGAGAAAACAACAATCCTTTGTTCATAGAACAATCGTATTGTTTACTTTACACGCAATTCGTGAAGCAATAATCTGTTGCTTGCAACTTAATACTGGAGGGGGTTCGGATGATAACCTGAAAGTGGATTATTAGTCATAGATGTAGTTCGATGGCGATCTATGTATAATGTTGTAATGCCCAATCAAGTCTCAAAGGAGTCAAGATGATTAGTATATGCTTGTATGCTTTCTCGATGTTTGTCAATTGCCCCGCTGTAATTTATTCACCCAGCACGTTATCTATCTTAAGGAGAGCCACCTCTAGTGAACTATGGACCCTGGTCCTTTCTTTTACATATAATCTACAAACTGTTTAGTGCTTTGTGTTTACTTTCTGCAAACTATTCCTTCCTTCCATTCGATACGTTTAATCCTTTGTTTTCAGCAAAACCGGTGAGATTGACAACCTCATTGCAAGTTGGTGAAAACACTTCTGTGGTTGTGTTGTACAGGTCTCCACGTTGCTACTAGCACCGGTAGTGCGCCCTGCCAAGGCTCAGCTAGCAACACCTTTGGGGTGTTTCCTTGCTCCTACTGGTTCGATAACCTTGGTTTCATAACTGAGGGAAACTTACTTATGTGCTCATCATACCTTCCTCTTGGGGTTCCCCAACGAGCTCATCAATCACGAGCCATCAAAGTATTTTTCTGGCACCATTGCCGGGGAGTCAAGGACATCTTCACAAGGGGAGTCCCTCATAACCAATCTCTTTACTTTGTTGTTTTTGTTTTGCTTAGTTTTCTTTTGTTTTGTTTGCTTGTTTCTTTATCAAAAACACAAAAAAATTAGTTTTACAAGTTTGCTTTCTTTATCAAAAACAAAAAAAATAAGTCTTCTATAGTGGCTACCCCTTCCTTAGCACACCATGTTGATCCCTAAATTCACCCTGAAAGACCTTTCAATAGGTAGTGGTTCAATAATTGGAAAAGATAATACTGAAGAATTCTTTAATCATGTTAGTAAACATGAGGATACTGAGGATAGATCCCTTGCAGAACTTGCTCCAAACTATGAGATTGCTACAGCTTCTTGATACATCCATTTTGCATCACTATTCTATGTCTTAATTCACTATTATTCATTGATATATTTCGTATTGAGAGGTTATACTTATGTTATTTCATCTATTTTTGCATGGTTGATGACTTTTGGAGCATGGACCACTGTAGTCAGGATTCTGATGGAAAAGGTGTTGTTTGGAGGCAAAATTCGCAAAGATCAGAAAATCTAGGAAAATATACGGAAAATCCTATTTTTCCAGAAGACTCAGGATGCCAGAAGATGGAGTGGAGGTGGGCCAGAGGGGGCGCACACCACCCCATGGCGCGGGCAGGCCTAGGCCGCGCCTGGAGGTGGTGTGGCCGCCCTGGCCCACTCCAGCCTCTCCCCTCTAGCGTATATCATCCCCACGAAACTCTAAGACTCGGGGAACGACCACAGAAAGATTCCGCCGCCTCTACGGGGCGGAAAACACCGAGAGAGAAAGATCTCTCCGGCAGACAGATTTTTGCCGGGGGAATTCCTTCCTGGAGAGGGAAGATCATCGCCATCAAGATCATCGCCATCAACACCACCATCAAGCTGGACTTCATCGGGATCATCATCATCATCACCACCACCATCAGCACCCTCATCACCATCTCCATATTGCTGTAACAATTGTTTGAATCTTGCATAGTTCATAGGGGAAACTTTCCCGTGTTGATTACTCTTTGTAGTTGATGCTATTGAGTGAACCATTGAATTATTGTTTATGTTCAGATTGTTATACATCATTATTCCATCTCTGATCATGATCCATATGATGTCTTGTGAGTAGTTCGTTTTGTTCTTGAGGACATGGGAGAAGTCTTGTTGTTAGTAGTGGAGTTGCGTTCAGAAAGATTCAATAGATTGTTATTTAAGTTGTGGTGTACTTCTTCTAGTGGTGTCATGTGAACGTCGACTACATGACACTTCACCTATATGGGCCTAGGGGAATGCATTGTGTATTTGGCTACTAATTGTAGGGGTTGCCAGAGTGACAGAAACCTGAACCCCCGTTAGGAAACCATTGCACAAGGGATGTAAGGGTCTTAGAGTTTAAAGCTATGGTTAGGTTTCTACCTTAATTACTTTCTTGTACTTACGGATGTTTGCAAGGGGTATAATCACAAGTATGTATTAGTCTTGGATGGGGCGGTACATTAGCACATGTTCACCCACACAACACTTAGCAAGCTAAAGAAGATTAATCGACTATATGAAGCGAAAGCACTTGACAGTCTTCCCATGTGTCCTCGAGAACGTTTGGCCATCTTAAGAAATACAACCGGCTTGTCCTTTTCTGCATAAAGGATTGGGCCACTTGCTGCATTTATTCCTACTGTATTTTGTTTACTCGTACTTTGTTTACTTTCTTTATCGAAAATCCCTAAAAATCCATTTGCTAAGTATTTGCAGAGAATTCCTGATCCATACCACTAGCCAGCACCTTCTGCTCCTCGTTGGGTTCGACACTCTTACTTATCGAAAATACTACAATACACCCCCTATACTTGTGGGTCATCAAGACTATTTTCTGGCGCCGGGGGGTGAAGCGCTATTGGAGAGTGGAACTGGTAAAGGAAACTTCTACTGTGAGTATTGTTTACTTATGCTAGTTGCTTTATTTTCGTTATGGATAATACGCTGAGTTTCTTATTTGGTAATGCTACTACCACTGCTAAGGTAGTAGATAAGCCACCACCTACTGAGAAAGATGTTTTCAAAATACCTACAAGAATTATTGATCGTGTTATGGATAACTACTATGTTGGGGATGGAACTGCCATCCGGTGATCATTTACTCTTTATACACGAATTATGCGGGTTGTTCAAGTGTGCAGGTATTACTACAGATCAAGTTAAGAAGAATTTATTCTCACTATCACTAAAAGGAAGAGCTGAGGAATGGTATAAGCTGTTGAAGAATGGTCAAGCTCTAGAATGGGAGGAAATAGTGCCTCTCTTTTATTCAAAGTTTTATCCTCCTAGTGAGATTCATAAAGATCGGAATCAAATATACAACTTTTGGCCTCTTGATGGAGAGAGTACAGCTCAAGCTTGGGGGAGATTGAAGTTACTAATGCTCAAATGGCCCATTCATGAGCTCCCCAACAATATTATTATCAACAACTTTTATGCAAGGCTCCCTCTACATGACAAGGATTTATTGGATGCTTCTTGTGCTGAATCATTCACTCGCATGGAAGAAGAAGTTAAATGGGACCTTCTAGATCGTATTCAAGACAATGCTGAAGCTTGGGAGAATGACAAAGGTAGAAAGTCAGGTATAAATTATGATTATGAATGCATTGAATCTTTTATGGGAACTGATGACTTTCAAAATATTAGTAATATTTATGGTCTTGATTTGCAAGTTATTACAAATTGCTATAGAGCTTTTGCTTCCTATATCGAAATTCCAAAAAGGGGATGGAACAAATACCATGCACCTTACAAAGATATTGTTGACTATGCTCCTATTGGAAGTGCTGAGTATTGCATTATTGATCCCATCTTACCTGAACCTTATATCGAGAAGATTCCCTTCCCCGAAAAGGTAAAGGACCATCCTATGATAACTAATGTAATCACCAAAAGTGAAAAAAGAACTATAAAACCTAATGAACAAATAAACATTGAACATGTTATAGCAATTGTGAAAGACCTTGTCACTAAAAGCGTAGAAGATGGGCACATAGTCTTTTGTGAGGATGCTTCTAATATTGTTTCACATCCCAATAGAACTAAAAAGGCTAGTGTTCCTGTGCTTTCTGTTAGAATTGGTGATCATTGCTATTATGGTTTATGTGATATTGGTGCAAGTTCTAGTGCTATTCTTATGAGCTTTATAGAGAAATTATGCATTAAATCAGTCCTTGCGAGTTGGAAGAGATTGATGTGGTTATTCACCTTGCTAATAGAGAGACCATCTATCCAATTGGTATTGTACGAGCCGTGGAAGTTCTTTGTGGTAAGATTAAGTACCCTGCTGATTTTCTAGTACTTGGTTCGGCTGCTAGTAAAACCTACCCTATCATTTTTGGTAGACCTTTCTTAAGTACTTGTGGAGCTATTATTGATTGCAAGAGGGAGAAAATCTTGACTAAGTTCGATGGGGAATCTTATGAGTTTAATTTTTTCAAAATTTGCCAAAGAACCTTGCGAAGAGGAAACCCATAATGAGGATTTTAGGGTTGAAAAACTTGCTTCTATTTCTCTTGCTCCTAACAATGCTTTGCATCAATTTATGGAAGATCATGAAAGTGAAATCTTCATGGAAGAAAGGAATGAGATTGACGGGATTCTCCGTGATCAACCTATGATGCTTAAGCACGACTTGCTTGTAGAAGACTTGGGTACCACGATGCCACCTAAAAAGGATCCTGTTTTCGATCTAAAACCTCTCCCTGATGATCTTAAGTATGCTTATATTGATGATAAAAAGATATATCCTGTTATTGTTTGCGCTAAACTTTCAGGGAAGGAAGAAGAAAGGTTATTGGAAGTTTTGAAGAAACATCGAGGAGCTATGGGCTATACTCTGGATGATTTAAAAGGGATTTCACCCACTATATGTCAGCACTCTATCAACATAGAGCCAGATGCGAAGCCGGTAGTGGAGCACCAACGGCGTTTAAATCCTAGGATGAAGGAAGTGGTAAGGAATGAGGTATTGAAACTCCTTGATGCTGGTTTTATTTACCCTATTGCTGATAGTGAATGGGTTAGTCCTATTCATTGTGTTCCTAAAAAGGGAGGTATTACCGTTGTCCCTAATGATAATGATGAGCTTATTCCTCAAAGAACAGTGGTAGGCTATAGGATGTGCATTGATTTTAGGAAAGTCAATAAAGTTACTAAGAAAGATCACTACCCGCTTCCTTTTATTGATCAAATGTTGGAAAGGTTGTCTAAAAAGACCCATTTTTTGTTTCTTGATGGTTATTCTGGTTTCTCTCAAATTGCTGTTAAACAACAAGATCAAGAAAAAACTACTTTTACTTGCCCTTATGGAACTTATGCTTATAGACGTATTCCTTTTGGTTTATGTAATGCTCCTGCTACTTTCCAAAGGTGCATGTCTGCTATCTTTCATGCTTTTTGTGAGGAGATTGTAGAAGTGTTCATGGATGACTTTTCTGTCTATGGAACTTCTTTTGATAATTGTCTGCACAACCTTGATAAAGTTTTGCAGATATGTGAAGAAACTAATCTTGTTCTTAATTGGGAGAAATGCCACTTCATGGTTAATGAAGGGATTGTTCTTGGGCATAAAGTTTCTGAAAGAGGCATAGAAGTTGATAGAGCTAAGGTTGAGGCAATTGAGAAGATGCCATGTCCAAGAGACATCAAAGGTATTCGTAGTATCCTTGGTCATGCTGGTTTCTATAGGAGGTTTATTAAAGACTTCTCTAGGATATCAAAACCTCTCACTAATCTTCTTTAAAAAGATGTGCCTTTTGTTTTTGATGATGATTGTAGGGAAGCTTTTGAAACTCTTAAGAAGGCTTTAACTATAGCCCCTATTGTTCAACCACCTGATTGGAGTTTACCCTTTGAGATAATGTGTGATGCTAGTGATTTTGCCGTAGGTGCTGTCCTCAGACAACGAATTGATAAAAAGTTAAACGTTATCCATTATGCTAGTAAGACTCTAGACGCTGCTCAAAGGAATTATGCCACTACTGAAAAGGAATTTCTAGCTGTTGTTTCTGCTTGTGATAAGTTTAGGCCCTATATTGTGGACTCAAAAGTAACCATTCATACTGATCATGTTGCTATTAAATATCTTATGACGAAGAAGGACGCTAAGCCTAGACTTATTAGATGGGTACTGCTTTTATAAGAGTTTGATCTACACATAGTAGACAGGAAGGGTGCTGAAAACCCTGTAGCTGATAATTTATCTCATTCGGAAAACATCTCTTTTGATCCTATGCCTGTGAATGATAGTTTCCCAAATGAACAGTTAGCCGCAGTAGGGGTGAGCTCGCGCGGAAGCCCTTGGTATGCTGATTATGCTAACTTTATTGTCTCCAAGTATTTGCCTCCAACTTTTATAGCTCAGCAAAGAAGAAAGTTCTTTTATGATTTGAGGCATTATTTTTGGGATGACCCACACTTATACAAAGAAGGGGTTGATGGTATTATGCGATGTGTTCCCGAATATGAACAAAAAGAGATATTGCGTAAATGTCATGGTAGCGCTTATGGAGGACATCATGCAGGAGATAGAACCGCACAAAAGGTACTACAATCAGGTTTCTACTGGCCTACCCTTTTTAAAGATGCAAGAAAATTTGTTTTATCTTATGATGAATGTCAACGTGTTGGTAATATTTCTAGACGCAATGAAATGCCTATGAACTACTCTCTAGTTATTGAACCTTTTGATTGTTGGGGATTTGACTTTATGGGTCCTTTCCCTCCTTCAAAGGGTTACACTCATATTCTTGTTGCCGTTGATTATGTTACTAAGTGGGTAGAAGCCATTCCTACGAAAAGTGCTGACGGGGAAACCTCTCTAAAAATGCTTAAGGACGTTATCTTTCCTAGGTTTGGAGTGCCTAGGTATCTCATGACTGATGGGGGTTCTCATTTCATTCATGGCGGCTTTAGGAAGACCCTCGCTAAATATGATGTTAATCATAGAATTGCTTCAGCTTATCACCCCTAGACTAGCGGGCAAGTAGATTTATCAAATAGAGAAATTAAATCTATCTTGCAAAAGACTGTTAATAGGTCTAGAAAAAACTGGGCTAAGAAGTTGAATGATGCTTTATGGGCTTATAGAACTTCTTACAAAAATCCTATGGGAATGTCTCCTTATAAAATGGTTTATGGGAAAGCTTGCCACCTACCCTTAGAATTAGAACACAAAGCTTACTGGGCAGTGAAAGAACTAAATAGAGATTGTAAGCTCGCTGGTGAGAAAAGATTATTTGACTTAAGTTCTTTAGATGAATGGAGGAGTGAAACCTATGAGAATGCTAGGCTCTTTAAGGAAAAAGTTAAAAGATGGCATGACAAGCGAATACTTAAGAGAGAGTTTCATGTTGGTGAGAAAGTTCTATTGTATAGGTCTCGTCTCAGATTTTTTGTAGGTAAGTTACTATCAAAATGGGAAGGACCTTTCATCATTGAAGAAGTATACCGTTCAGGAGCAATAAAAATTTCTTCTCTAAAAGATAATACTACACAAGTAGTGAATGGACAGCGACTCAAAGACTATATTGCTAGAGATTCTTACAATGAAGATGTTGATGCCTTTCAAGTTATAACTCTAGAGAAATTCATTGAGGACCAAATTCAGAGACCTGCAGAGTCCGTTTCCAAGTAGGTAACAGTTCTGGTAACAAAAGTTCCGCGAAAATACAATCCAACTGTCGTGGTGGTGTCACGGAAGATGCCATGGATAGGCTAAAGGTGGGGACTAATATGCACTAGGGGAATCCAGGGAGGGATAGTGAGGTGATTCCACACACAGAAGTTTATATTTGATTCACTTCCAAGGTTTACAAGTGCTCCTACAGCTGTCTTGGGGAGAGGAGGAAGAAGGGACTCTCTTACTCTCGCCACTAGTTAACCCGTACAAGACCAACCCGTAGAACCCAACCCTTCTACAGAGGCCCTAGCCCTCCTTATATAGGGGTGGCTAGGTCTCCACTTAGGGCATACGTGGAGGCATATTCCAGGGAATATGCCTCCTCCCAAAATAGTAAGCCGACCGGGTTACTTTTCCCCCGCGTCACCCATGCAGAGGCTACGTGAGCCTCTGTGGCTCCTGCGTCACCCGACATAGGCTCCGTCACCTTTGTCGGCCACGCCTCGCTGGTCCTACCTCTGTCCGCTTCGCTCATGCCGTGCGTACCAGGGCTACTTTTGACCAGCGAGATTCCTTCCTTCTCCTAGAAGCTTGACATGACCCGGATCGTAGTTGATCCGGCCACACCTGTTCCTGCATGAATGTTAAATACACCTTTCCGACTTTCGGCTTCAGTCGGTTGAGACCTAGTTAGGTGGACGCCCCTGGTCCGGGTTACTCCGTGATTCGGCCTGCCTTGAGGTGGCCCGGCCAGCATCCGCTTTGACCTTGCCGAACCTCGGCTAACTCGGCCTTTATACCTCGGCGTGACCCTACCCGGGGGTATCCCCCCAACATTAGTCCCTGAAGCTGGTGCGGTCTTAGCTGCCTTGGCCGCTAAGGCCACATCAGGTTCCATTTCACTTAGCTTAGGATCTTATTTCTGAGTTACCTCCTTATCTCGGATTCTATGGATTAACTTTCCCCTGGCACATTCCAAGTTTTCCCTTGCTGGCCGGTTTACCAGCTTATCTCGGATT
Source organism: Avena eriantha (assembly GCA_910589775.1). NCBI lineage: Eukaryota > Viridiplantae > Streptophyta > Magnoliopsida > Poales > Poaceae > Avena > Avena eriantha. The sequence goes on along the minus strand of OU342746.1, from coordinate 401,265,462 downwards.
CTATGGATTTATTTTCCCTTGGCAGATTCCAAGTTTTCACTTGCTGGCCAGGTTACCACATTCTCATCCGGGTTGTTCTTCCTTCTCTCGTACGCTTCCCCACGTGGAGGCTAATCATCACATCGCCTCATTTTAAGGGCCAGCCACAGTAACCGCCTAGTGATTGTCAGGAGTTACTGTGTGCGTGTCACGTCACGCCTGCCTCCTCGTTAACTGCATCAATGCGTCGTGTCTAGGGATCTGCTGCACCCTGTGACCTTCCGTGTGGCCTGATGCTGATTGGCCAATCCGGTGCGTATACGGCCACACTGTGTGGCGTAACCGCAAAACACGATCCCACTTCCCCCTCGAGGGAGTGGTTAAATAGGGGAGGGGCGCGCCCCTTAGGTCTTTTCCCCCTTCCGCGCCCCTCTGCCTCCAGTTCCTCTTCTTCGTCTTCTCCCGCGACTGCGCCGCCGCCACCTCTTCTAAGTAGCAGCGCCGCCGCTGCACTGCTTCCACACGCCTCTACATCACCGCTGCCGCTGTGCACCTCCTCCGCCACGGGTCACTGTCAGTCTAGCCCGTTGCCCCCCACCGCCGCTAGCGCCAGCGAGGGCATCAAACTCGAGATGACAGAGGAGGAGCTCGCCGTCGCCGAGCAAGAGATGGAGGAAGACGCCGCCACGGCGGACCGTGGTGTGTGGGGTTGATCCTGGGTCTGCCAGGATGACCTGGACTGGCTCTACCGCACCAGGCGCATCCCCGCCGGCATCACTGCGCACCTCTCCTCCGTCGAACTCGCCCCCTCACCCAATCCGGGTGAGTATGTGGTGTTCTTGTCACATTTCCAGCGGGGTTTCGGTTTGCCGGTCAGCAATTTTTTCCACGACTGGTTGAGCACCTACGAACTCCAGCCGCACCACCTTCCAGCCAACGCAATCACCTCTCTCTGCTTTCGCCTCCATGATCGAAGGCTATGCCGGATTATGGCCCTCGAAGGAGCTATGGATCCGTTTTTTCGGCCTTCGTCGTAATGTAATTCTGAATGTTGATCTTGATCCGGAGGACAAGCAGCTTACGCAGTTCGAGGCTGCATCCATCTCTCCCCGGAGGCTATCCGTCTTCCCCCGAGTCACCGAGCTGGAGTCCTGCAAGGGATGGGCCCGGACTTTCTTTTATGTCCGAAGAAGACTTGATCCGGCTGCTCCCCTATGCTCCGGGTCCTCCTAACCCGGAGTTGTGGGACGTTGTCCCTAAAAAGCCCACGGCCTTGGCCCACTAGGTCAATCAAAGGTTCGCATAAATGAAGAAGCTCGGGTTGCGCAACGAGGACGCCATGATCACGTTCGTCCGCAACCGGATCTCCCCCCTCCAGAAGTGCACTCACAAAGTGTGTCACATGAGCTGGGGCCACGACCCCAACCGGACCTCGTCCTTCGAGTTGAGCAACACCGAGATCTATCGCCGGGTCAAGGCTCTCTTCACCATGCACAAGGACTTCTCCTCTGAGTGGACGTGGGGAATTGAGCACTTTTGCCGTGATAGGCTTCCTCCCGCGGTAAGTTTTGTGCCGCAAACTTTCTCCGAATTAAACCTTACGTCGGTCGCTGTTGTATTTTTAACTCGGTTGTCTGTTCTTTTCCTTAGCTATTCCTTCAGCAAACCCTCGAAGATGGCACCGATCCCACCCTTAAGTGGGCGCCTGACCGGGAGACCTCGGATGAGGAAGAGCCGAATCAGGAGATGTTCCTTCCAATGACCGACGCTATGAAGCGACCCACCGGTAAACCCTCTTCCATTAGAGATTGGCCCGATGATGAAGATGACTCGGATGTCGAGGTGATGGAAGCTCTTGATGCTGTCCCCCTTTCTTATGCTTTTCCGGCATCAGCTAACCCCGGTGGGCAGATCCATGAGGACCCTCCCCTTGCCGTGGGTGACCCTGTTCCGGTTGCACCAAAGAAGAAGCGGGGAGCTGCATCAACTTCTTCCTCCGGACCTTCTCAGCCTACCAAAAGGCGAAAGAAGTCCGGGGACAAAACTGCCTCCAAGCCTGCAACCAAGGCCCCTGCACGAAGGGCTCAGAAGCCTAAGGATCCCCTGACCTCGGATGTGTAAGCCTCTTTTCCCTCAACCCCTTACTTGTTCTTGTACTGTTTTAGTTTCTCATCCGACATTGTTTGATTCGGCAGGGCTGTCGTGGAGGTCCCCCAGAGTGGTTCTGGCATTGCTTCGCCGCTCCGACCTAGCCCTTCTCCCACTCGTGGTGACGAGCCACGCCCGCTGAGCCCTATTCCAGAGGGTTCTGCGGCTGCTCCGGGTTCTGCTCCACCTCGTCAAGAAGGGGGCAACCTTGAAGCGGGGGAGACTGTCCCAGCCGAGGCGGTGGCATCCACAACTTCGGCTCCGCCGCAACCAGCTACCACCGAGACTACCTCAGCACCAGCACCAGCACCAGCACCAACTCCGGCACCAGCACCAACTCCAGCAGCAAGAGCGCCAGCAGCAGCACCAAGCCCAGAACCAAGAGCACCAGCGCCAAGCTCCTCCGCCTCGTCCGAGACTTCTGAGTCTCGGCGAGAAAGTACCCAGGCAGCTCCCAAGGGAAAATCTGCTGCAACCACTTCCTCGTCCCAGCAGCCCAAGGGCAAAAAGGCCCCTGATGCCACCAGGACTACGTTCGTCGAGGCTGGACAACGCACTCTCGCATCCATGCTTCCCAAGAAGCCTCCAGCACCGAAGGACGCCCCTGCCGAGCCAGCTGATGCGCAACAGATGGTTTTGCACACCAGCCCGGCCCTTGCCCTGGTTGAGAGGAGGGAAGCGCATGCGAAGGGCTTGGTGGCGCCCCATATGCCCACCGGCGAGCGATACCCTCTGAGCCTGATCGAATTCATCATGAATTGGAACAAGGCGGAGTTCGTCCACAGCGACGATCTTCCGGAGAAGTTCGGCCCCGCAAAATTTTCTGCCCAAATGAACACAGCCGCTAAGGCAATCAACCTCGCAGGTCGGATGATGGAGGTACGTCACTTCCCCTTTACATGTTGTAGATATTGATGACATAACCATTAGTCCCCGAGCCTCCGGGGGAGTAACTTATTACTCGGCCGGATGCTACTTAGAAAACTAACGTAGCTCCGTGATAACTTCAAATATGCACACACCTAGAGCCGGGTTAAGTTCCACTTGGCCCGGATTTTGTACACTTTGAATATGCACACACCTAGAGCCGGGTTAAGTTCCACTTGGCCTGGATTTTGTACACTTCGAATATGCACACACCTAGAGCCGGGTTAAGTTCCACTTGGCCCGGATTTTGTACACTTCGAATATGCACACACCTAGAGCCGGGTTAAGTTCCACTTGGTCCGGATTTTGTACACTTCGAATATGCACACACCTAGAGCCGGGTTAAGTTCCACTTGGCCCGGATTTTGTACACTTCGAATATGCACACACCTAGAGCCGGGTTAAGTTCCACTTGGCCCGGATTTTGTACACTTTGAATATGCACACACCTAGAGCCGGGTTAAGTTCCACTTGGCCCGGATTTTGTACACTTCGAATATGCACAAAGCTAAGTTGTATTTTTGTATTCTTTCTAGGTGACCACCAACCGCCGGAGCGCTGAGTTTCAGCGTCTCCTGGACACTCATAACATGCTACGCGCTAAGCATAACACACTTCTCGCTGAACACGAGAAACAGGGTAGGTTTTTTCCTTGACACTTCTCCATTTTCCTTCATCTTCTTCTGCCGAACTAATCCGTCATTCGGTTTTCGCAGCTGGGGTGGAGGCTGAGAACAAGCTTATGAGGAAGAATCTGGATTAGATCAAGGGTAAGTTATATCTACTCAACCTTGGTTATGCTTTTCATCTTCTTTCCTCCTTGGATCGTCAAACATTCATATCCCAGCTTTGCCGGGTTGACAAACTATTTCAGTATCACTGGAAGATAGTGTGCCCGTGCCTGATATGATGCTGCATTTTCTCGAACAAGCAGGGCAGCATCAGGCCGAGCTCAAAAAGAAAGATGATGAGCTTGCCCTCCTCCAGACTAAGGATGATGAGATTGCCAAGCTTAAGGCCGAGATGAAGAAATTGAAGGCACAACATCAATTCGAGCTCCAAAAGGCCGGCCAGGACTATACCGAAGAGCGCGAACGCCTCAACCTCCAAATTGCCAAGGACTGAGAACTTCTCCAGGAGTCCGACGTCAAGCTTGAGTTGGCGAACGCTGAACTTGTGCAGCTTCGCAAAAGACGTGATGACTGTACCAGGGAGTTGACTCGGGTCCTCAGCCATATTTCACGTGAGTTCCTTTCCCTTATCTGGCATATTTCTCCGGTTCCTTCACATGTCTTTTCTTTATCTGTTTCTCTTATCTCGTTTTCAGGCAAATTTCTAGAGGGCATTGCCATCGCGAGCGCTCACGTGGTACAAGAAGATCGACCTCAACCTCTTAACACGCATGCGCACCGGATCCAAATGGACCAGTGACCCGGAGTGGATAGCTAGGCGCAAGGCTTGCGCCCACAGCCTCAGCGAATATGCTCCCATTCACGAATGGACTGAGGGACCGAGCTTCCTGGAAGCCGCCGGTGAAGAAAACGCTGAGAACGTTGAAGATGGGTCGGATGAGGACGAAGAGGACGATGCCTCAGACATTGAAGACAGCGAAGATGACGCCGAACTTCCTCCTCCTGCTGCTCCTTAAGTGAAAAAACTTTAAAGTTTATCAGATCCCCAGTATGCCGGGTGGAATTGTATCCAGTACACATGTGATATTTTGCTACTAAGTTTTTATGCCGGATTAACTTGGACGTAGTCCCCGAGTTTCCTTTTCTTGTTCGTCCAATCTTTTGGCTCGGCTCATGTCTACCTTGATTCGGTTTTACGACTTACGAATCCGAGCTTCAAAAATTGTCTTAACAATACTAGGAAACTTTTAGGCTTAGCTCAAAATAAATCAGCATAATAAACTAAAAACATACAAGGTCAGTTTGAAAAACAAACGTCTGCTCGATTAAGTTCTTTTCCTTAGTCGTTTCTCATGTGCTACGCAATTCCAAACTTGTTCTCTTTCTTGCCATGAAGCCAATTCTTGTTGGACAGTAGCAAGTCGAAGAGTTGGGTTTTTGGTGCTCACACATTACTAATCCGAGTTAAGTAGAACAACTTACTCCAGCTGGCGCACAAATAACAAAAGACAACAAATATTATTAAGGCAGTCCCCGAGTTACTGCTCGAGGCGCCAACATTTCATTGATAAGCTCATTGCCGGCATACATACCGACATATGAGAAGACTCGGATACATACACTTCTCTGCTAAGTGTAGAAAGGACGAAGTAGAGCTACATTCCATGGACGCTTAGATTCCTCACCGGACCTGTCCGCCTTGCTCTTTTGCTATGGCTTTGCATCGATAAGATAATAAGAATCACTGTGCAATGCTTTGCTCACAATGAACGGCCCTTCCCATGGAGGAGATAATTTATGCATGCAGCAGTACGCTGTACCAACCAGAGCACCAGATCGCCTTCCCGGAAAACTCGGGGGCTTACTTTCCGGCTATGATAGCGTCTGAGATTTTGCTGATATATGGAGGATCTGGACAATGCCAATTCTCTTGCTTCTTCCAGCAGATCAACATCATTTTGCCGGGCTTCTTGCACTTCGGCTTCTGTGTATTGGGTGACCCTAGACGAATCATGCTCTATTTCGGCTGGTAATACAGCTTTTGCCCCATATACCAGAAAGAATGGCGTATAGCCTGTTGATCGATTCGGAGTTGTTCTTAAACTCCACAGTACCGTTGGTAGCTCTTCTATCCAGCACCGCTGATCTTTGCAGCGGCTCATTGAGTCGGGGTTTTATTCCGGATAATACCAATCCGTTGGATCTTTCCACTTGTCCGTTCAAAGCGGGGTGAGCTACCGAGGCAACGTCCAACCGGATCTTCTTATCCCGGCAGAAACGCACAAATGCTCCTTCCGCAAAGTTTGTGCCATTATCAGTTATGATACTGTGAGGATAACCGTATCTCAAGATGATGTCTTTGAGAAACGTCACGGCCGTAGCTCCATCACATTTTCTTATTGGCTTCACTTCGATCCACTTTGTAAATTTGTCCACCATGACCAAAATGTGAGTCATATTTCCCCTTGCTGGTTTAAACGGGCCCACCATGTCCAAACGCCACACGTCAAATGGCCAGGTGATTGGTATGGTCTTGAGCTCCGACATTGGCATATGTGTCTTGGTAGCATACCTCTGACAACCATTGCACTTTCTCACCAGATCTTCTGCTTGTTCTAAGGCACTTGGCCAGTAGAATTCATGTCGGAAAGCTTTTGCCACCAAGGCTCGGGACGAGGCATGATGCCCGCACTCCCCTTGATGTATATCTCGGAGGATCAAGCCCTTCTTCCGGGTCAACGCATCGCTGGAGGACGTTGGTTACACTCCTTTTGTATAGCTCGGAATTGATGATTGTGTACGCCTTTGCCCTCCTCTGAGTTTGCCTGGATAACACTTCCTCAGTGGGTAACGTTCCATCTTTCAGGAATTGAAATATAGGTAGTGCCCAAGCTGGTATTGCTCGCACAGGGAACACATCCTCATCAATTTCCATCTGATCCACCGGCATAACTTCAGTCGGATCACGTTGAGCAGTCCCCGGGTCTTGCGAAGCAGCCCCCGGGTCTCGCGAAGCAGTCCTCGGGTTTCACGCACCACCTCCCGTGTCAATGTCCATGGGCACAGCTTCGGATTCTGTATCCTCCAGGACGTAAATTGAGTCGGTTTCTGGGGACGGCCTCATAGACGGTTTTCTGAGGTGTTCCAATGCTACCCCTGGTGGAATTGCTTGTCGGGTTGATCCGAGCTTCGACAATATGTCGGCAGCTTCATTTTCCACCCGGGGTACATGGTGAAATTCACATCCCTCAAAGTAACCAGATATCTTCTGCACATGAAATCTGTACAACGCCATGTTTGGATCAAGGGCGTCCCATAGTCCCGACACTTGCTGTATTACCAAATCTGAGGCGCCAAAGCATAGGATGCGACGTATCCCAATTTCTTTTGCCACTTTGAGCCCATGCACAAGTGCTTCATACTCAGCGACATTGTTTGATGCCGTGAAATGGATCTGTAGCACATATTTCAGCTGGTCCTTCTTTGGCGAGGTAAGTACAATTCCGGCGCCTAGCCCGGTTTTTTTAGACTCGTCAAAGTGCATCCTCCAGTAATTCGGATCAGGTAGTGGTGGTTCGTATTGTACCTCGGCCCAGTCCACAAAAAAGTCGGCTACAGCCTGAGACTCGATTGCTTCTCTTCTATCATATTGTGGTGCATAGGGAGCTAGTTCAATTGCCCATTTTGCAATCCTACCACTTGCATCCTTGTTACTCATTATCTCGGATATGGGAGCCTCACATATGACCCTGATGGGATGCTCCTCAAAGTAATGCTTCAACTTCTTAGCTTCCATATATACCCCATATGCCACTTTCTGATAGTGTGGGTAGTTCTGCTTTAAGGCAGACAACACCTCACTCAGATAATACACTGGCCTCTGCACTGACTTACCCCCTTCGTCGCGCTCTACCACAATTACTGCACTTACAACTCGGTTGGTTGCGGCTATATAGAGCAACATTGGCTCCTTTGATAGTGGAGAGGCTAACAGTGGTGCAGTGGCTAACATCTTCTTTAAGTGAGCAAAGGCTTCATTGGCCTGCAGCGTCCAAATGAACTTATCCGACTTTTTCATGAGTTGATAGAGAGGCAATGCCTTTTCTCCCAACCGACACACAAACCGACTTAACGATGCCAGGCAACCAGTGAACTTCTGGACATCGTTAAGACACTTCGGCAGTTCCATTCGCTCAATGGCCCGGATTTTAGTTGGATTAACTTCGATACCTCGGCTGGAAATAAGAAATCCGAGTAATTTTCCAGCCAGGACACCGAAGGTACATTTTTCCGGGTTAAGCTTCATCCGGAACCTTCTTAAGTTCGCGAACGTCTGCCTGATATCGTCAAGGAGCGTCTTGCTTTCCTTGGTCTCGATAACAACATCATCCACATACACTTGTACATTTTGACCTATTTGGTCGTGTAAACATTTTTGCATACATCTTTGGTACGTTGCTCCTGCATTACGTAAACCAAACGACATGGTGCGATAGCAATAAGCCCCATATGGGGTGATAAATGCGGTCTTTATTTGATCATCCGGATTCAGAGGTATCTGGTGGAAACCAGAATATGCATCAATGAATGACAACAATTCACATCCAGCAGTTGAGTCTATGACCTGATCTATCCTTGGCAGTGGAAATGGATCTTTTGGACACGCCTTGTTCAGGTTTGTGTAATCGATACACATACGCCAAACCACTGCCACATTTGGATCATCCTTCTTCTTCTCCACTAGCACCAGATTAGATAGCCAATCTGGGTAAAGAACTTCCATGATAAATCCTGCAGCCAACAACCGAGCTATCTCATCTCCGATGACTTTCCTCCTATCTTCGGCGAAGCGGCGGAGAGGTTGCTTCACCCGCTTTGCTCCGGGTCTCACATTCAAAGAGTGCTCGGCCAACTCCCTTGGAACACCTTGCAAGTCCTGTCTCGACCAAGCAAAAATATCCCGATTCTCACAGAGGAAGTTGACGAGCTCGCTTTCCTATTTGTCATTTAACCCAACACCAATTGTTACGGTGCGCTCTGGGAACATATCATCAACAGGCACCTTCTTGGTATCTTTAGTGGCTTAGAACGAGACACTTCCATGCGGGTTACTCAGCACCGGCATATACTGCTGCGTGGACTGAGCCAATGCCGCCACCTCTTGGATTTTTCTTTTCTCTTGCACGATCACGAGTGACTCGGCTAGGTTAAACCCGGCCGACGCACACTCACTGGAACGTCGGAAATCTCCAGCAATAGTAATCACTCCGTTTGGCCCGGGCAACTTCATCTTCAAGAAACTGATGTGACAACTTGCCATGAACTTGTTCAGTGCTGGTCTTCCGAGTAACGCGTGATGCGCACTTTCCAAGTTCACCACTTCAAACTCCAAATTCTCAGTTCGACAGTTATCTCTCGTGCCGAACAATACGTCAACCCGGACCTTGCCTATGGGCTCACAAGAAATACCGGGCACGATACCATGGAAAGTTGTCCTTGTAGCCTGGAGCATGTTCTCTAAGATACCCAACTTGCGCATTGTATCCGCATACATGATGTTAATGCTACTGCCATTGTCAATCAGTACCTTTGAGAACCTCACATTGATGTTTGGTCCAATGAATGTCGGGCCCAGCACTAACGCATACGAACCAAGACTTGGCATAAGCTTGGGATGATCTTTAATGCTCCAGGTGATTTCTTGGTCCGACTAAGGCATATACCTCCTCACTGCTGGCATTACCGCATTCACCTCCATATGTCGGCGCTGCAAGCTCTTTCTATTTGTTTCCTCAGTGGTAAACACACGGTAACTCTGATGATGCTCTCTGTACTCATTCCTCCCCTCATTTCCGGGGTACCTCTGATCCGGCTGATGCTGGTTTTCTACTTGATGCACCGCATCCCTTCTCTCATGGTTATCATACCTCGGCGGAGGGGGAGGAAACATTAACTGTTGCGTGTTCGCTCCGGAGAGCAATTGCTGTCGGGGTAACTCCTGCCGAGGTTGATCATTCTGGGGTGCCTGAGCATTCCCCGAACCACCTTGTTCTATTTTAAGCATCCACTCACATTGCCGCGTCGTATGACCAACTGGGTTACTCGGATTTGGCGTGTGAAATTTACACGGCGAGTTTCAGCCGCCCAGGTATGTCTTCAAGAGGGGTATTTTGATTCAGCTCCTGCTGAATGAACGTAACCCACCCCGGATCCTGCTCGTAAAGCTGATCCAACATCGACTCATAAGTATACCTCGGACTGTCCTTCTTTTCTTGCCACTGTTTCTTCTGCTCTGGCGTCCAAGTTTTCTTGCCATCATTTCTTGGTGTCCATTGTCCCCCTCCAGTTTTCTGACGTTGATTGCCTCTTGCTCCGGGCTGATCTTGATTCACGGCCGCAACTTGTTGCAAACTATACCGGTGGTCCGGTCTGTCATCTCTTATTTTTCCTCTGTAGTCATTCCTCCGGGATGATCCGGCTCCATCTCTCTGGTTGTACTCCTCATTCGACTCGTTTGACACGAGCCTGGGTTGGGTCGGATCACCCAAAGCATACGAATCAGCAATCCGGATCATCTCTGCCAATGTGGTTGGCATTTTCCTTTGCAACTTCTACCATAGCTCGCTTGCATATCTGCACCCTTGCGCAAACCACGCTATGGCCTGTGACTCTATCACACCCTCACATGAGTTTCTCACGGTACACCACCGGGTTAAAAACTCCCGGTCCGTCTCGTTCGGTCTCTGCTTACACATAGCTAGGGTCTGTGGCCTATTTGGCCTCTGATACGTACTCGAGAAATTGCTGATAACCATTTCCTCAAAATCGATCCAGCAGTTAATACTTCCGGGCGGCAAATTGTTTAGCCATACCCTTGCTGGCCCCTCCAACATCTGGGGTACGTGTCTCACAGCCCATCTCAAGTTGCATGTAGCAATTTTCACCGCTGTAGCATAGTTTATCAACCAATCTTCCGGCTTAGTAGTGTCGTCATACGTCTTTATGCCTCTGGGTAACTGGAAGTTAGGTACCGGCGGCTCCTTCATGATCCGGGGCCCAAAACACGCAGGACCCGGTGGACCTTGACATTCGATATGTTCCGACCTATACAGTCGATCCAGTTTCAACCTGGCATCATCAGGCATCAAATCCCTGCTTCCCAATCTTGACCCTATCACATGATAGTCCGGCCTTGGGTATCCTGCGTTCACCATCTCCGAATCTCCATCGTTATACCGATCTTGCTCTTGTGGAGCACCTCTCTGTTGCATACCTCGGTCGGCACTTTGCTCTTGCCTTAGTATATTCCGCTGCTATGGTTGTCCTGCTCGTGCCGAGTTTTGCTGTCCGGCATTGCCGTTTACAGCATTTCCTTGACCAGCATTGCCTTGGTCGCGGTTACCTCGGCCAGCTTCACCTCGGCTCACACTTCGTCGATCATCATTTGTTATGTACTTCTTTTCCTTTCCCTGCCCGTGTTGGGTCATATGGGACGATCTGTTTGTTCCTTCTGGCCGAGGTTACTACTTCTTCTCTCCTAGGACCACCATGAGGAGACGATGCGGCTCCAGCGGATTTCTCCAGGTTACCCACCGCCGAATTGAACGATCTTGGAGGCCCCATCTCTCTCCGGGTTAGCCCTGAGCAATTCCTCATTTTGCCTGTTTGCGATCTGAACCAACTCATTGACCCTATCTTGTTATCTTTGTCAGGCTTCACCCGTTAGACCCTCTAACTCGGATGCAGCTGCATCCGCTGCTCTGAGGTTCTTAGCCGGGGTACTATACCTTGGCAGCCCCACGGACAAATAGTTATCTGACTCCTCAATCCTAGTATCACCCTCTCTGTTCATTTCACTCATGAGATTTCTCCCCTTCACTTTTACAGCATCAACTTTGTTTGCCTTTGCGTACTCACGCAGTGTCATGTTCAACGACTGCTGAGCCGCGGCTATCTTTTTTGCACCCTCTAGTATTTTTTGCCTAGTTTCCTCTAGCTCGGCCTGTGCCTGAGCTGGATCTACTACTGCTACCACAGGGTTTGCCAAGCTATCCATCGCTTCCCGCAGCATATTCTCAGGCCTCTCTAGTGGAGGACCTCTACCTTTCCTCGGTGCCTTAGGCGTTACCTCCAGATCTGGTGCCGAATCCTTGCTTGCGCCTGCACCAAGTGCAGTCACCATCACCTCGACACGGTCTGGGGAGCGAGTGATATGCACCCCGTGAACCACACTAAGGGGTGGCTCCCCTGCCTCGACGATGTGCCGCGGATGAACGCACGACACATCGACAGCAACGTAGACCTTGTGCGCGCTGAGCTTGATGAAGAGGCCGTTGCGCGGAAGCGGGCACGTGCCGAGGTAGCCAGCGTTGTCGTTGACAAATTCCAGCACTCCAAAGCGCTGAACAAGCCCGGAGACGATGCGTTCGCCGGTGCCGATGAGGTTTCCCGTCCGGATCTTGAACCCTGCTAGCGTCGCTAGCCCCAAGGTGGGCGCCAACGGTCGTGGTGGTGTTACGGCAGATGCCATGGATAGGCTAAAGGTGGGGACTAATATGCACTAGGGGAATCCAGGGAGGGATAGTGAGGTGATTCCACACACAGAAGTTTATATTTGATTCACTTCCAAGGTTTACTAGTGCTCCTAGAGTTGTCTTGGGGAGAAGAGGAAGAAGGGACTCTCTTACTCTCGCCACTAGCTAACCCGTACAAGACCAACCCATAGAACCCAACCCTTCTACAGAGGCCCTAGCCCTCCTTATATACGTGGAGGCCCACACCACCCCATGGCGCGGGCCCACCCCAGGCCGCGCCACCAGGTGGTGAGGCCACCTAGGACTCCGCCTCCGACTCGTTTTCTCCCAGTGCCTTCCTTTTAATATGAAACTTCGTAATATATAACCCCTCGGATCCCCCGAGGTTCATATATTGTGTTTTCATTGTGTTTTTGTTTCGATCTGTTTCTGCCAGGTAGAATCCCAGATTTGGAGCCACAATGTCTTGCTCTGGATCATCAAAGGGGGATTCCTTAGAAGATATCATGAACCCATACATGAGAGAATTGAAGATCCATCCGAAGGAGTTGTTGCTCGGAGGTGGGGAGGTCCGGATTAAGGAGGTTCAAGGCCCTAAAGGTGAAGGAAGTCTAGAGGACAGGATGGAAGCACTGGAGCAAGAAGTCTTTAGGTACAGGAAGATGGCGGAGCGCGAAGTGGACATCATCCATAAGATTTGTTCCGAACTCATCACCGAGCACCAAAAGGAGACTGCTGAACTCAAAGACGAAGTCTTCTCACTCCGCCAAACAACCAATGAACTGCAAGCACAGTTCTATGACGTTCAAAATCAAAACTGTGAGTATGAGGCTAGATTTAAACGCATAAGTGTTGCTGCAAGTTTCAGGATGTTGGAAACCACGATGTCCTTTGTTGATGGGAAGCCTTTACCCTGGAAGACGGATGAAGATGAGAGGATACCACCACCACCTAAGGAGTAATTCGTCATCAGGTTTGGCATCCCCTTGGTTTGTTCCAAGCTTGGGGGAGTGCCACGGTATCATATCACTATCTTCTATCTTTTTACCTTATTAGTAGAGTCATATCATGAATAGAGGAGTTATTATGTAGTATGGTTTACATTATGGAAGTGTCCCGTCTCTCGTTAGATATGTATCCCTTGGTGTGAGTTGCCGTTATGGACTATTAATGAGAAGTTCTATCATTCACTCTTTTGCATAGCTTATGTTAGTTTTCAATTCGTGGTTATATGATTGATCTTGTTGTTAGTATTGGTAGCACTTTGGGATCATTGAGTCCATGCAGTTATGTATGTGTGTTAGAGAAACGCCTGGGCCGCTGGTCTAATCCATGCTGACATGGTGGAAACCTGCAGCGTAACCATAATGATATCTATGAAGCATTCTTCTTATAAAAAAAGAGACAGATAGCTATTGAGAAAAAGAAAAGAAAAAAAGAGATACTATGAAAAGAGGAAAGAGAGAAAAAGCACCATTTTACAAGTGTTGAAAGTGTTCCCCGTGACAGCACGGTTCTGCTAATCCCCAGCCTATAATTTGCAAGCATATAACTTTCATGGAGAGTTCACAATGGTTCAGGTTTATTAAGTGCGGAAAATAAAGTGTGCCATCAAGTTCGTGAGAGCTTTAATCACTATTTTTTCACATAACAAATTTAATTTGGGAGGTAGACAAAACAAGAATTTACTTGGAATAGCAATAATGCTACTAGGTAGGTATGGTGGACACAAATGGCATGGGTTTTGGTTTAAAGGAGTTGGAAGCAGGAGAAGAATACCCTCTCAGTACAGGTTTTTGGCTAGCAAGGCTGGGTAGCAAGTACAAGAGTTGAAGGAAACAACCAAACATACAAGTGATAAAAACAAACATGCAATCTTCCTTGGAAGCACAAAAGATCTTAACTAGAGAATACTAGACTTATGAGAAAATCAAAAAAGAAAGATGATGAAATTATTTTTCTTTAGAGTACTTCTATCTTTTTCTTTTCAGCTCTCAAAAAGGTGTTGCTACTGACCGAGCCAGGTTTGCCAAAACCAACTAGATTAACTCAATGATCCCAAAGTGCTACCAATACTAACAACAAGATCAATCATATAACCACGAATTGAAAACTAACATAAGATATGCAAAAGAGTGAATGATAGAACTTCTCATTAATAGTCCATAACGGCAACTCACACCAAGGGATACATATCTAACGAGAGAGGGAACACTTCCATAATGCAAACCATACTACAAAATAACTCCTCTATTCATGATATGACTCTACTAATAAGGTAAAAAGATAGAAGATAGTGATATGATACCGCCGCACTCCCCCAAGCTTGGAACAAACCAAGGGAATGCCAAACCTGATGATGAATTACTCCTTCGGTGGTGGTATCTTCTCGATGAGCTCTCTGATAAGTTTTCCCAAGTCCTCAATCTCAAAGGTGAGATTACGAATAAGCTATGAGTTTTGCTCAATGCGGCTCATGATCATGTCGTGTTGAGAATTCTAGCTCTTGCTATTCTTTCCCCACTCTTCCTCCTTGAAGTCTTCTTTTCCTGCATGGTTATGGGTAAGGTGTGGAAGGTACTCTTGGTGTTCGGAGAAGGAGTCCTTGGTGCCAAGCAGTGACGCGGGAGCTTCCCTCCAGTTGACATCCGTGCCGTCCTTCTGATCCTGGCAGGGTTCTCCACCACTCCAATGCTTGCAACGGTAGTGCCGGTGTGCTTTGCCTCCTCTTCACCTTCACTCTTGATCTCTTTCTCCTTCCCGGGGTCTTGGAGGTCTTCCTCCATGGGCTCCTTCCATTTATCCTTGGCGGACACCATTGTGCTTCTAAACCTTCAAAGAGTATGTCCTGGCAGAAACAGATCGAAACAAAAAACACAACCAAAACAAGATATACGGACCTCGGGGAATCCGGGGGGTTATATATTACGAAGTTTCATATCAAAAGGAAGGTACTGGGAGAAAACGAGTCGGAGGTGGAGTCTTGGGTGGCCTCACCACCTGGTGGCGCGTCCAGGGGTGGACCCGCACCACAGGGTGGTGTGAGCCACCCTGGCTCCGTTTTCGTCCCTTCTTCGCTTCGTAGCTTTCCTTATTGACTGAAAACTGAAAAAATATAGTTGGTTTGTATTTTCGTGGAACTTTTCTTCCCAGAACTGTTACCTAGTTGGAAACGGACTCTGCAGGTCTCTGAATTTGGTATTTAATGGATCCTTCCGGAGTCATCTCTTGAATAACATCAATATCTTCATCTTCATATACTTATTACTTGAGTCATAAAACCTTTCTCTTCCTTATTACACCATTATCTCCACTTCCTGGAAATTTCTTTCACACAAAACTTCACACGGTTCTTATTAGCAACATTAGTATAAGTGAAGTGATAAAACCTTTTGAGTCCAACTTCAACTGATAACCATCAAAACAAAAGCTACTGTAGCAACTCCTTCCGAAAACCCAAAAATAATTCAAAAAGGAAATCGAATAAAGGAGCAAATGCAAGATTGGCAAAATCTGTCAAAACAGACCAGCAGGTAAAGATCATTTTGTTCGAAAATCTTCTGTTTCTCAAATCAAAAAGTTCAAAACTAACGAAAGTTAAATAACAACCTGGGGCAGAAGCACAAAAAATTACAGCTCAATCCGACATACAGAGATCTCTCACGAATTTTTACGGTGAAGCACAAAAATCTGTTTCGGGACAACAACTTTCCCAAATATTACTTCTCTCTTATTAGAGGTTGATCTTGACACAAAAACCAAACAAAACGGATAAGGAGCGATTATTACCGAAGTAATAACTTCCAAGACTCAAAGAAACAAAAACAAACTGAAAGCAAAAACAAATTGGGTTGTCTCCCATAAAGCTCTTTCTTTATAGCCATTAAGATGGGCATGATAATTTGAAGAAGGTCTCATAGGGATATGAATTGAAGTGAAAGAGAGCATTAAGAAGCAAAAAAACACACACATTTAAGTCTAACCCACTTCCTATGCAAGGGGATTTTGTAAACAAACAAGTTATTGAAACCAAAGGCAACTTTCATAAGAAGGCAAAAGAAGTGCAACATAAAAACTTTCAGCGTAAAGCGAGGAAACTTGATATTATTGAGATGCATAAGAACACTTTTCCCTCTCTCATAGTAACTTTCATTATCATGCATAAACTTAACAATATATCTATCACAAGGACCATCATAGCACTGATCACTTATTCTAACAGAAAACACGGGAATACTAGCTCTCATAACACTACTTTGTGAAACAATATTAGAGGTATCCTTACAAAGGATTGGGTGTCCCTCTTTTTCATACTTAGTGACAAAGTCTTTCACATTTGCTATTATAGGTTCATCAACCATTTCTTTATCAGGTTCAATAGCTTTATTCATACTTTCATCTGCCATACTAGCCATCATAGAATGTTCCTTTACCTTAACTAGGAAAGGCATTTTCTCAATATAAGGTTCAGGTAAAACATGATTAGTAGTATAAACTTCAGTATTTCTTGCAGGAATACTCTTAGCAACATCTTTATAAGGTTCATGATACTTATTCCACTTCTTTTTAGGCACTTCAATGTAGGAAGCGAAAGCCTTAAAATAAGAAGCAATAGCTTGAGAGTCTAGACCATAAGTATTTTTAATATTTTGAAAGTCATCAGTTCCCATAAAAGATTCAATGCATTCATAATCATAATTTATACATGACTTTCTACCTTTGTCATTCTCCCAAGCTTCAGCATTGTCTTGAATACGGTCCAGAAGATCCCATTTAGCTTCTTCTTCCATGCGAGTGAATGATCCAGCACAAGAAGCATCCAATAAATCCTTGTCATGAAGAGAAAGCATTGTATAAAAGTTATTGATAATAATATTGTTGGGGACCTCATGAATGGGACATTTGAGCATTAGTAACTTTAATCTCCCCCAAGCTTGGGTTGTACTCTCTCCATCAAGAGTCCAAAAGTTGTATATTTGATTCCGATCTTTATGAATCTCACTAGGAGGATAAAACTTTGAATAAAAGAGAGGCACTATTTCCTCCCATTCCAGAGCTTGACCATTCTTCAGCAGCTTATACCATTCCTCAGCTCTTCCTTTTAGTGATAATGAGAATAACTTCTTCTTAACTTGATCTGTAGTAATACCTGCACACTTGAACAACCCGCATAATTCGTGTATAAAGAGTAAATGATCACCGGGATGGACAGTTCCATCCCCAACATAGTAGTTATCCATAACACGATCAATAATTCTTGTAGGTATTTTGAAAACATCTTTCTCAGCAGGTGGTGGCTTATCTACTACCTTATCAGTGGTAGTAGCATTACCAAACAAGAAACTCAATGAATTATCCATAACGAAAATAAAGCAACTAGCAGAAGTAAACAATACTCACAGTAGAAGTTTCCTTTACCAGTTATACTCTCCAATAGCGCTTCACTCCCTGGCAACGACGCCAGAAAATAGTCTTGATGACCCACAAGTATAGGGGGTGTATCGCAGTATTTTCGATAAGTAAGAGTGTCGAACCCAATGAGGAGCAGAAGGTGTTGGCTAGTGGTATGGATCAGGAATTCTCTGCAAATACTTAGCAAATGGATTTTTAGGGGTTTTTGATAAAGCAAGTAAACAAAGTACGAGTAAATAAAAGACAGTAAGAATGAATGCAGCAAGTGGCCCAATCCTTTATGCAGCAAAGGACAAGCCGGATGTATTTCTATAGATGACCAAACGTTCTCGAGGACACATGGGAAGACAGTCAAGTGCTTTCACTTCATATAGTCGATTAATCTTCTCTAGCTTGCTAAGTGTTGTGTGGGTGAACCTGTGCTAATGTACCGCCCCATCCAAGACTAAATACATACTTGTGATTATACCCCTTGCAAACATCCGTAAGTACAAGAAAGTAATTAAGGTAGAAACCTAACCACAGCTTTAAACTCTAAGGCCCTTACGTCCCTTGTGCAATGGTTTCCTAACGGGGGTTCAGGTTTCTGTCACTCCGGCAACCCCTACGATTAGTAGCCAAATACACAATGCATTCCCCTAGACCCATATAGGTGAAGTTTCATGTAGTCGATGTTCACATGACACCACTAGAAGAAATACACCACAATTTAAATATCAAACTATTGAATCTTTGTCAACACAACTCCACTACTAATAACATGACTTCTCCCATGTCCTCAAGAACAAAACGAACTACTCACAAGACATCATATGGATCATGATCAGAGATGGAATAATGATGTATAACAATCTGAACATAAACAATAATTCAATGGTTCACTTAATAGCATCAACTACAAAGAGTAATCAACACCGGGAAAGTGTCCCCTATGAACTATGCAAAATTCAACACAATTGTTACAGCAGTATGGAGATGGTGATGAGGGTGCTGATGGTGATGATGGTGGTGGTGATGATGATGATCCCGATGATGTCCACCTTGATGGTGGTGTTGATGGCGACGATCTCCCCTCTCCGGGAAGGAATTCCCCCGGCAGAAATCTGTCTGCCGGAGAGATCTTTCTCTCTCGGTGTTTTCCGCCCTGCAGAGGCGACGAAATCTTTCTGTGGTCGCACCCCGAGTCTTAAGGTTTTGTGGGGATGATATACGCCAGAGGAGAGAGGCTGGAGTGGGCCAGGGCGGCCACACCACTCCTAGGCGCGGCCTAGGCCTGCCCGCGCCATGGGGTGGTGTGGGCCCCATGTGGCCCACCTCCACTCCATCTTATATCATCCTGAGTCTTCTGAAAAATAGAATTTTCCATATATTTTCCCTGATTTTCTGATCTTCGCGAATTTTGCCTCCAAGCAGCACCTTTTCCGTCAGAATCCTGACTACAGCGGTCCATGCTCCAAAAGTCATCAACCATGCAAAAATAGATGAAATAACATAAGTATCACCTCTCAATATGAAATATATCAATGAATAATAGTGAATTAAGACATATAATAGTGATGCAAAATGGACGTATCAGGATCCGATGGATATTGAGATGCTATTTCAGATTGATTATTGATTCTATCATGTCTTTGTTATTTGAGATCTTGCATGCTTTCCGTTGTTAGTAGCTATCTTGCCCAAGTAGATGCTAGCAACTCCAAGAGTTAGTATTTATGCTCGATAGTGGGTTCATGCCTCTAGTAATCTGGGGAAGTGACAGAAATCTCTAAGGTACTAGATGTGTTATTGCTACTAGGGAGAAAACAACAATCCTTTGTTCATAGAACAATCATATTGTTTACTTTACACGCAGTTCGTAAAGCAATAATCTGTTGCTTGCAACTTAATACTAGAGGGGGTTCGGATGATAACCTGAAGGTGGATTATTAGTCATAGATGAAGTTGGATGGCGGTCTATGTATTATGTTGTAATGCCCAATCAAGTCTCAGAGGAGTCAAGATGATTAGTTTATGCATGTATTGCTTTCTCGGTGTTTGTCAATTGCCCCACTGTAATTTGTTCACCCAGCATGTTATCTATCTTAAGGAGAGCCACCTCTAGTGAACTATGGATCCCGGTCCTTTTTCTTTACATACAATCTACAATCTTTTACTGCTTTGTATTTACTTTCTGCAAACTTTTACTTCTTTCCATTCGATATGTTTAATCCTTTGTTTTCCGCAAAACACGTTGAGATTGACAACCTCATCGCAAGTTGGGGACAAAGTTCTTTGGTTGTGTTGTGCAGGTCTCCACGTTGCTACTAGCACCGGTAGTGCGCCCTGCCAAAGCTCAGCTAGTAACACATTTGGGGTGTTTCCTTGCTCCTAATGGTTCGATTAAACCTTGGTTTCATAACTGAGGGAAACTTGCTGTTGTGCTCATCATACCTTCCTCTTGGGCTTCCCAACGAGCTCTACCTCAACACCGCCATCAAGCATTTTTCTGGGCGCCGTGCATTGAGCCATCAGTACTTCGTCTAGTCAGTCGTCTAGACATGGACTCGATGTGCCGCCACCATCGAGGCAGACTCATGTGCAGGTGTATGTGGTTACTCCTTTCAATGCTTCACCTACTACTTCTCGCGGAAGGGAGCTGCTCAATGCCTTGCCGATAGACTCTCCTCTTCATGGGAGTACACCTTTGGGGACCTCGCAGAGGGTCACTCTGTCTCAGCTTCAGAAGGCTATTCTTTCGGCCTGTGATTCTGCGGGGCTGTCTACGCCTCCGTCAAGATGTAGGCCTAATGTGTTGGGTCAGACCATTCCTCGTGGCATCGTGGGGAGTGCACCGTCGCTCGGTCTTGGGGCCACCGACCTTCTGGAGTCGTCTGTGCTGGACGCACTGCCCGAGGTGGCCCAGGCGGGGCTACTGGCTGGCGCGGCCTCTGCCGTGTCCCAGGAGGGGAGGCGGTCTAGCGAGACCCTGGCCCAGCTAGAGCGGCCGGGCGTGTGCAGCTTGGAGACCGGGACGGACCCGTGTGCTTATGTTGGAGCCACGGTCCAGGAGGGACTACCGGCTGAAGCGCCCGGCTCTGGCGGGGGGGGTCCTGGCCCAGGCGGGGTCGGGAGCTCCTGCACAGGCCCAGGCAGGGCTTCCGCGGACGGGTTCTTCGCCCCTAGAGGGTCCGCGGCTGATGACTCACAAGTATAGGGGGTGTATCGCAGTATTTTCGAGGGAAGTGAAACCCAATTTATTGATTCGACACAAGGGGGGCCAATGAATATTTATAAGCCTTAATGATGCGCTCGACGTTCGATGTAGAGCTCGTTGGGAACCCCAAGAGGAAGGTACGATGAGCACAACAGCAAGTTTTCCCTCAGTTATGAAACCAAGGTTTAATCAAACCAGTAGGAGCAAGGAAACACCCCAAAGGTGTTACTAGCTGAGCTTTGGCAGGGCGCACTACCGGTGCTAGTAGCAATTTGGAGACCTGCACAACACAACCACAGAACTTTGTCCCCAACTTGCGATGTGGTTGTCAATCTCACCGTGTTTTGCGGAAAACAAAGGATTAAACGTATCGAATGGAAAGAGGTAAAAGTTTGCAGAAAGTAAACAGAAAGTAGTAAAATATTATAGATTGAATATAAAAGACTAGGACCGGGATCCATAGTTCACTAGAGGTGGCTTAGATAGATAACATGCTAGGTGAACAAATTACAGCGGGGCAATTGACAAACACCGAGAAAGCAACACATGCATATACTAATAATCTTGACTCCTCTGAGACTTGATTGGGCATTACAACATAATACATAGACCGCCATCCAACTGCATCTATGACTAATAATCCACCTTCAGGTTATCATCCGAACCCCCTCCAGTATTAAGTTGCAAGCAACAGATTATTGCTTTACGAACTGCGTGTAAAGTAAACAATACGATTGTTCTATGAACAAAGGATTGTTGTTTTCTCCCTAGTAGCAACAGCACATCTAGTACCTTAGAGATTTATGTCACTTCCCCAGATTACCAGAGGCATGAACCCACTATCGAGCATAAATACTAACTCTTGGAGTTGCTAGCATCTACTTGGCCAAGATAGCTACTAACAACGGAAAGCATGCAAGATCTCAAATAACAAAGACATGATAGAATCAATAATCAATCTGAAATAGCATCTCAATATCCATCGGATCCCCGCAAACACAACAAGTATGAATTACAAATAGATGATCTTGATCATGAACGGAGCTCACAAGATCTAAACATGAAAGCACAAAGGAGGAGAAACCAGCCATCTAGGTACTACATGGATCTGTAGTCCAAGGATGAACTACTCACGCATCACACCGGAGGCTTTCATGGTGATGAAGAAGGCCTCCAGGGTGAATTACCCTCTCCGGTAGGGTGCCGGGAAGAGCTTCAGATCCCTCCCGATCTAGGGATGGAGATGACGGCGGCTACAAACTCTTTCGTGGATTTTTGATCGGGTACTTAGGGTTTTCGTCCCGAGGGCAACTTATAGGTGGAAGGAGAGGCCGAGGGGGTGCCGGGAGTGGCCACACCACCCCCTGGCGTGGGCCAGGCCTGGCCATGCGGCCAGGTGGTGTGGTGGCTCCCTGGCCCTTCTCCGTCTCGTATTCTAGCACTTGATCCCTTCCGGAAAAATAGGCACTTTGGCTTTTGTCCCGTCCAATTCCGAGAATATTCATTTTCTGACTTTCCTGGAACCCAAAACGGCAGAAAACAGGCAGCTGGCACTGTGGCTCTTGTTAATAGGTTAGTCCAAGAAATCATATGAAAAGTACTCCAAAGTTGGAACAAAAGACAAGAAAGTGGATAAAACTAGGCATGGAACATCAAAAATAATAGATACATTTGCAATGTATCAGCATCCCCAAGCTTAACTCCTGCTCGTCCGCGAGTAGGTAAGTGATAAAAAGAAAGAATAATTTTTGAGGTGACATGCACCATCAAAGACTTGATCAAAGTATTTGCAAAACATTCAAAGCAGGGATCATAGTACTTCAATCATAACATGAAAGACAAAGTGCTAGCAATAAGAAAAGAAACTATGATGCAACATGAAAAGGCACAAACAAAAGATTCATGAATAACAATGCCTTGCATGACGTTTGTTTGTTTCACATAAAGAAAACATAGCATAATAGTATTCAGCTTGTCCCTCAATAGAGTAGCAAATAATAAATGCATAGGACACCTTCAAAGTTCATAAGAGCGACTAGATACAATAGTTTAAAACAAGCAATAACAAGTTATGCATCAATCAACTAGTCTTGGGACAATGCACATAGAACTAAGAATGGCCACGATGCTCTCAAAGTAGTGCATAAAGATAGAAGGTGGAGACTCAATGTAATGGTGGAAGAAAGGCCTTTTGTAAAAGGAAGTAGGGATTCAAGTCTCATAAAGAGCTTCCAAAAATTATGGTACTTGTAGCTTTCAGCTCTCATTGCCCCTATCATAAGCATCTTTAAGGTGATTAAGGTTAAAGTGACACAACTAAGAGGATATGCTTGACAAGTTATAAACCGAAATCTCATGCCCCTTACTTACAAAGACCGATCCTCATGCTACTCAACTTCAGTCACGAGTAAGCTCTTGTCATTGTAAGTATATGTGTATCATTAAGAACCGCCAACGGGATACCCCTTGCACATGATACGGGAGCTTTCCCATAACCAAAATGACAAGGCAAGCAGACAAAATGAGCATCTCAGCGATCTTTTTATTTGCAATTTGCATAGGTTTTTATTGAGGATGCTTCATAGAGTGCTCATTATGGTGATGCTGCAAGTTTCCACCATGATTAGGCATGGCTTAGGCTAGCGGCCCAGACGTTTCTCTAACACACATACAAAATCCATGATCTTACAAGTTCCACTTTTATTTCACACCGTCGGGATCCGTGAGCAAAAGAACATGATATCAACGGGGTACAAAGTACAAGTGCAATGTTGAAAGCGTTCCCCAAGAAACATGGTTCTGCTAATTTCAACTTATAAAGCGCAAGCATATACGCAACAAAGAAGGACCCAATGGTTCAAGTTTATTTGGGGAAAAAAGTAAAGTGTGCCATCAAGTTCGTGAGAGCTTTAATCACTAGTTTTCTCATAACAAGTGAAAGGTAAACAAAAGCATGAATATACTTGGAATAGCATAAGCTAGTAGGTAGGTATGGTGGACTCTTTGGAATAACTTGGTTTAGGGAGTTGGATGCATGAGTGGAACTCATACTTTGTTGTGGAGGCTAGCAAAATACTGGGAGTGACAAACTAAGAGAGCAATAATGGCCATAATCATGCAGAGCGACAAAACATCATTGATCAAAGCATAAAGTGATACTACAAGTTGAAACTGAAAGGATCATAGAGGCTATGGTGACTTGAGATAGTCATAACATGGTGTGAGCATGTGCCAAGTCAACCCAAATAAAGCATCAAAGGAGAATACCACTATACTATGCTTTAATATGCTAAAACAACGCATGATTCATCCAAGGCACATTAAGAAATCTCAATTGTTTATAACAAGTCATGCTACATCAAAGAATACTAAGCATAAAGCCAAAACAATATCAAGCATGGCATGACAAAGCATAGGCCGCAGTCAAAAACAAGCTCTTTTTACCACATAAGTATGAACTTTCCTACTCTTTTCCAAACCAAACCAAATTATTTGCAAACCAAAGTATGAAAGAGGGGGTCCAACCAACTTATTCAGAAAACTAAGCAAACCAAGCAAACTAAAAACCAAAACAAAAACGAAAAAGAAGACGCTCCAAGAAAAACACAACTGTGCATGAAACAATAAAAATGAAGCGTTTGGAAGAAACCTGGGATTTTTATTGATGAAGAAGGGGATGTCGTGGGCATCCCCAAGCTTTGACGCTTGTACTTCTTGGATATTTCTTGGGGTGACACGCGTGGCATCCCCAAGCTTGAGCTTTAGTCCATCCTTCATCTCATTACTCATTCCTTCCATACACCTGAAATTTTTTCCTTCATACAACACTTCACACAATTTCATTAGCAACATTAGTGCACTTAAGATAAATAAGTCTTAAGGTTCAGTTCTAACACCAAATAAACTTCCATTAGAACACTAGCTACTGTAGCACTTCCCTCAAAAATCTCAATTCCCCAAAGGAACTTAAGAAGGAACTAACAAGAAGCAAATGCAGAAAATGGCAGAAATCCATTAAAACAGACCAGCTGGTAAAGACGAATTTTTTCGAAGACCTTCTGTTGCTCAAATCAAAAATTGTTGAACTAAAAAAAGGTAGATGACAACCTGGGCCAGAAGCACTAAAATTACAGCTCAATCCGACGTTGGAGGAGGTTTCCTCAACAGAATTTACCTTCTTACCTTGTGGAGCTCTCTCAGTATGCCATTCAGAATAATTAACCATCATATTGTCCAAAAGTTTTGTTGCAGCGCCCAAAGTGATGGTCATAAAGGTACCTCCAGCAGCATAATCCGATAGGTTCCTTTAAGAATAGTTCAATCCTACATAAAAAGTTTGGATGATCATCCAAGCAGTCAGTCCATGAGTGGGACAATTCTTTACCAAAGATTTCATTCTTTCCCAAGCTTGAGCAACATGCTCATTATCAAGTTGTTTAAACTTCATGATTTCACTTCTCATGGATATAGTCTTAGCAGGAGGATAGTATTTTCCAATAAAAGCATCTTTGCATTTAGTCCAAGAATCAATACTATTCCTAGTTAAGGAATTCAACCATTCTTTAGCTTTTCCTCTCAAAGAGAAAGGAAACAATTTCAGCTTAATAATATCACCATCTATATCCCTATGCTTTTGCATCTCACAAAGTTCAACAAAGTTATTTAGATGGGAAGTAGCATCTTCATTACCAATACCAGAAAATTACTCTCTCATAACAAGATTGAGTAAAGCAGGTTTTATCTCAAAGAAAGTATTTTCAGCCACAGGTGGAGCAATAGGTGTGCTCATAAAATCATTGTTGTCGGTGCTAGTGAAGTCACACAACTTAGTGTTTTCAAGAGTAGTCATTTTTTGGGTTTTCAAATAAGAAAGCAAACTTGTAAAACTATTTTTTTTGTGTTTTTGAAGAACAAAACAAGCAAACAAAGCAAAAAGAAAATTAAGCAAAACAAAACAACAAAGTAAAGAGATTGGTTATGAGGGACTCCCCTTGTGAAGATGTCCTTGACTCCCCGGCAACGGCGCCAGAAAAATCTTGATGCGCTCGACGTTCGACGTAGAGCTCGTTGGGAACCCCAAGAGGAAGGTATGATGAACACATCTGAAAGTTTTCCCTCAGTTATGAAACCAAGGTTTAATCGAACTAGTAGGAGCAAGGAAACACCCCAAAGGTGTTACTAGCAGAGCTTTGGCAGGGCGCACTACCGGTGCTAGTAGCAACATGGAGACCTGCACAACACAACCACAGAACTTTGTCCCCAACTTGCGATGAGGTTGTCAATCTCACCGTGTTTTGCGGAAAACAAAGGATTAAACGTATCAAATGGAAAGAAGTAAAAGTTTGCAGAAAGTAAACACAAAGCAGTAAAAGATTGTAGATTGAATATAAAAGACAAGGACCGGGATCCATAGTTCACTAGAGGTGGCTCTCCTTAGATAGATAACATGTTGGGTGAACAAATTACAGCGGGGCTATTGACAAACACCGAGAAAGCAATACATGCATATAATAATCATCTTGACTCCTCTGAGACTTGATTGGGCATTACAACATAATACATAGACCGCCATCCAACTGCATCTATGACTAATAATCCACCTTCAGGTTATCATCCGAACCCCCTCCAGTATTAAGTTGCAAGCAACAGATTATTGCTTTATGAACTGCGTGTAAAGTAAACAATACGATTGTTCTATGAACAAAGGATTGTTGTTTTCTCCCTAGTAGCAACAGCACATCTAGTACCTTAGAGATTTCTGTCACTTCCCTAGATTACCAGAGGCATGAACCCACTATCGAGCATAAATACTAACTCTTGGAGTTGCTAGCATCTACTTGGCCAAGATAGCTACTAACAAAGGAAATCATGCAAGATCTCAAATAACAAAGACATGATAGAATCAATAATCAATCTGAAATAGCATCTCAATATCCATCGGATCCCCGCAAACGCAACATGTATGAATTACAAATAGATGATCTTGATCATGAACGGAGCTCACAAGATCTAAACATGAAAGCACAAAGGAGGAGAAACCAGCCATCTAGCTACTACATGGATCCGTAGTCCAAGGATGAACTACTCACACATCACACCGGAGGCTTGCATGGTGATGAAGAAGGCCTCCAGGGTGAATTCCCCTCTCCGGCAGGGTGCCGGGAAGAGCTTCAGATCCCTCCCGATCTAGGGATGGAGATGACGGCGGCTACAGACTCTTTCGTGGATTTTGATCGGGTACTTAGGTTTTTCGTCCCGAGGGCAACTTATAGGTGGAAGGAGAGGCCGAGGGGGTGCCGAGAGCAGCCACACCACCCCCGGCACGGGCCAAGCCTGGCCGCGCGGCCAGGTGGTGTGGTGGCTCCCTGGCCCTTCTCCGTCTCGTATTCTGGCACTTGATCCCTTCCGGAAAAATAGGCACTTTGGCTTTTGTCCTGTCCAATTCCGAGAATATTCATTTTCTACTTTTCTGGAACCAAAAACAGCAGAAATCAGGTAGCTGGCACTGTGGCTCTTTTTAATAGGTTAGTCCAAGAAATCATATGAAAAGTACTCCAAAGTTGGAACAAAACACAAGAAAGTGGATAAAACCAAGCATGGAACATCAAAAATTATAGATACATTTGCAATGTATCACTTAACAACTGAGTTGTCAATTCAGCTGCACCTAGAAACAATCTTGCTCACAGCAGTTTATCAGTAGCAATAGTTTTGTAGTAGGAATAGTAAAGTAACAGCAGTAGTAAAGTAAAGACCACAGTAACAATAGCAGTAAACAGTAGGATTCGAGTGCGGTAGGCATAGGGATGGATGGACGGGCGTTGCATGGACAAGACAATTCACATAGCAATCAGAACATAGGGCAATTGCAGATAAATAAGATAAAGCATCCAAGTACTAGATAATCCTAGGCATGTGTTCCATATATAGTCATACGTGCTCGCAATGAGAACTTGCACAACATCTTTTGTCCTGCCAGCGGGTCCTCAAGGGAACTACTGGCAATTAAGGTGCTCCTTTTCATAGAGCACCGGAGCAAAGCATTAACACTCCGTGAACACATGTGATCCTCACATCAAAGCCATTACCTCCGGTTATGCCGATTTATGTCACTTCGGGGCCATTGGTTCCAGAAAACAACGTGTCTATACAACTTGCAGATAAGACCATAAACAATACTATCATAATGAATCAATAACATGTTCAGATCTGAAATCATGGCACTCGGGCCCTAGTGACAAGCATTAAGCATAACAAGTCGCAACAAAGTCATAAAGCACTAATAGAAGATACTAGGCATCATGCCCTAACAATCTGATGCCATTACATGAACGATCTCATCAAATCCCTACCATCCCCATAGCCTACAACGGGGGATTACTCACTCATAGATGGGGGAAACATGGATGGTCGATGGAGAAGCGATGGTGATGATGATGGCGATGATCTCCTCCAATTCCCCGTCCTAGCAGGGTGCCAGAACGGAGTTTCTGGTGCTGTTTCGTGGAATCTGGTGGTGGCGGCGGAGCGGAACTCCTTCTGGAAAAACATCGAACCCCCCTGGAGTTTTTAGGTCAGAAGGCAACTTATAGGCGAAGAGGGAGACCAAGGGGGGAGTCTAGGGTGGCCAGACCACCCCCTGGCATGGCCAGGCCCAACCCGCACGGCCAGGCCCAACCCGCGTGGCCAGGTGGTGTGGCTAGGCCCCAGCCCCACTCCGTCTCATATTCTGGCTCCGGGAGTCTTCTGGTGAAATAGGATTTTTGGCTTTTGTCCCTTCCAATTTTGAGAATATTCATTTTCTGACTTTCCTGGAACCAAAAACAGCAGAAAACAGGCAGCTAGCATTGTGGCTCTTGTTAATAGGTTAGTCCAAGAAATCATATGAAAAGTACCCCAAAGTGTGGACAAAACACAAGAAAGTAGATAAAACCAAGCATGGAACACCAAAAATTATAGATACATTTGCAATGTATCAACATCCCCAAGCTTAACACCTGCTCGTCCTCGAGTAGGTAAGTGATAAAAAGAAAGAATAATTTTTAAGGTGACATGCACCATCATAAACTTGATCAAAGTATTTGTAAAACATTCAAAGCTGGGATCATAGTACTTCAATCATAACATGAAAGACAAAGTTCTAGCAATAAGACAAAGAAACTATGATGCAACATGAAAAGACCGAACCTCACGCTACTCAACTTTAGTCACAAGTAAGCTCTTGTCATTGTAAGTACATATGTATCATAAAGAACCGCCAACGGGGTACCCCTTGCACATGATACAGGAGCTATCCCATAATCAAAATGACAAGGCAAGAAGACAATGAGCATCTCAGCGATCTTTTTATTTGCTATTTGCATAGGTTTTTATTGAGGATGCTTCATAGAGTGCTCATTATGGTGATGCTGCAAGTTTCCACCATGATTAGGCATGGTTTAGGCTAGCGGCCCAGGCGTTTCTCTAGCACACACACAAACTCCATAATCTTACAAGTTCCACCTTTATTTCACACCACCGGGATCCATAAGCAAAAGAACATGATATCAACGGGGTACAAAGTACAAGTGCAATGTTGAAAGCGTTCCCCATGATACATGGTTCTGCTAACTTCAACTTATAAAGCGCAAGCATATACGCAACAAAGAAGGACCCAATGGTTCAAGTTTATTAAGGGCAAGAAAAGTAAAGTGTGCCATCAAGTTCGTGAGAGCTTTAATCACTAGTTTTCTCATAACAAGTTTAATTTGGAAGATAAACAAAAGCATGAATATACTTGGAATAGCATAAGCTAGTAGGTAGGTATGGTGGACTCTTTAAAATAACTTGGTTTAGGAAGTTGGATGCATGAGTGGAACTCATGCTTGGTTGTGGAGGCTAGCAAAAGACTAGGAGCGACAAACTAAGAGAGCAATAATGGACATAATCATGCAGAGCGACAAAACATCATTGATCAAAGCATAAAGTGATACTATAAGTTGAAAACTGAAGTATCATAAAGGCTTATGGTGACTTGGGATAGTCATAACATGGTGTGAGCATGTGCCAAGTCAACCCAAATAAAGCATCAAAGGAGAATACCACAATACTATGCTTTTAATATGCTAAAACAACGCATGATTCATCCAAGGCACATTAAGAAATCTCAATTGTTTATAACAAGTCATGCTACAGCAAAGAATACTAAGCATAAAGCCAAAACAATATCAAGCATGGCATGACAAATCATAGGCCACAGTCAAAAACAAGCTCTTTTTACCACTTAAGCATGAACTTTCCTACGCTTTTCCAATCCAAACCAAACTATTTGAAAACCAATGTATAAAAGAGGGGGTCCAACCAATTTATTCAGCAAACTAAGAAAACAAAGCAACCGAAAAAAAAACGAAAACAAAAAAGAAAACGCTCCAAGAACAACACAACTGTGCATGAAACAATAAAAATGAAGTGTTTGGAAGAAACCTGGGATTTTTATTGATGAAGAAGGGGATGCCTTGGGCATCCCCAAGCTTTGACACTTGTACTTCTTGGATATTTCTTGGGGTGACACGTGTGGAATCCCCAAGCTTGAGCTTTAGTCCATCCTTCATCTCATTACTCATTCCTTCCATACACCTAAATTTTTTCCTTCATACAAAACTTCACACAATCTTTATTAGCAACATTAGTGCACTCGAGATAAATAAGTCTTAAGGTTCAGTTCTAACACCAATTATCTTCCATTAGAACACTAGCTACTGAAGCAGTTCCCTCAAAAAGCTCAATTCCCCAAAAGAACTCAAAAGGTAACCAACAAGAAGCAAATGCAGAAAATGGTAGAAATCTGTCAAAACAGACCAGCAGGCAAAGACAAAAAATTTCGAAGACATTCTGTTTCTCAAATCAGAAAGTGTTGAACTAATAAAAGTTATATAACAACCTAGGGTAGAAGCACAAAAATGTACGCCTCAAAAAGACGTTCAGAGATTTTACACGAATTTTTACGGTGAAGCACAGAAATCTGTTTAGGGACAGCAACTTTCCTAGTCATTACTTCTCTCTCATTAGAGGTTACTCTTGGCAGAAAAAGAAAATAAAAAGGATAAGGAGCGGTTATTACTGAAGTAATAACTTCAAAGACTCGTCTAAAACTTTTGGGTTATTTCCCAATAAGTACTTTTCTTTAACGCCTTTAAGTGAGGCATAAGCAAAAACTAAAATGGACAGAATAGAAGTAAGCGGAGATAATCATGGTGAAAACATTTTTTTCTTCAATGAAATCCTTTTGTTAACAAGGTTGATCAGGTCTTGCTACCAAAACAATTCCATATGAGGCGAAACATTGTATTCCACTAATGATTATGTTACCTCAACCTTGATCGCAATGGTCCCAATCATAATAGTTTCAAATTTTTCTCTTGGTATGAGACAATATATCTCTCCAACTTGAATGCCTCGACATGTTCAATTGAATTCAAACCATAAGTCCTTTCAATCTTCTTGGGGAAATAGATAGTATGTTCCTTGTCATTAACATTGAGAGTAACCTTTCCTTGATTACAATTAATAACAGCTCCTGCAGTATTAAGAAAAGGTCTCCCAAGAATAATGGACATATTATCATCTTCAGGCATTTCAAGCACAACAAAATCAGTTAATATCAAGCAATTATGAGCCACTTGAACAGGTACATCCTCACATATACCAACAGGAATAGTGGTAGATTTATCAGCCATTTGCAAAGATATATCAGTTGGTATTAATTTTTCTAGTTGAAGCCTCTTATAGAGAGAGAAAGGCATAACACTAACTCCAGCTCCCAAATCACACAAAGAAGTTCTAACATAACTGTTCTTAATAGAGCAAGGGATAGTTGGAATCCTTGGGTCTCCAAGTTTCTTTGGAACCTTACCATTAAAGGAATAATTAGCAAGCAAAGTAGAGATTTATTCATTAGGGATCTTCCTTTTATTCGAGACAATATCCTTCATATATTTTGAGTAAGGAGGCAATTTAATAGCATCAGTCAAAGGAATTTCCAGGAATAAAGGTTTCATCCACTCACAAAACTTATTATAGTGTTCATCTTCCTTTGAATTGTATTTCTTATAAGGGAAAGGCATAGGTTTTTGGACCCAAGGTTCTCTTTCACTACCATGTTTCTTAGCAACAAAAACTTCTTTAGTGTATTTGGTGTTCTTAGTGTGCTTTTCAGGTTCTTCTTCAACTTTTTCTTCATTAGGAACTTCATTTTTTTCATTACCACTTTCAGTTTTAGCATCAGAAATAGATATACTATTAGGTTCTATAGCAGGTTCAGAGGGTTCTACAACAGTTTTATGTTTGTTTTTCCTTTTCTTACAAGTAGAACCACTATTTTCAGCTTGTTGAGAATCCTGCTCAATTCTTTTGGGATACCCCTCAGGATATAGAGGATCCTAGGTAGCAGCACCACTTCTAGTTCTAATTTCATAAGCATGTTTTTCTTTAGCGGCATTAACTAGCAAGTCTTTTTGCACTTTAATGAGTTGATCTATTTGAGTTTGAACCATTTGAAAGTGTTTAATAATCATTTGAACATCATTAGAGGTTCTTTCCACAATATCTTTCAACTCAACAATAGCTCTAGTGTTTTCCATTAGATGATTTTGCACCCTTTTATTAAAATTATCTTGCTTAACAATAAAGATATCGAATTCTCCTAAGCATTGATCAGGAGGTTTAGAGTAAGGGATATCACCTTCATCAAACTGTTGGAGAGAGTGTACCTCGATAGTGGATGAGTAGGGAATAGGCTTACATAATTCTTCTATAGGAGGTAAATTCTTGACATCTGTAGCTTTAATTCCCTTCTCCTTAAGACATTTCTTAGCTTCCTTCATCACTTCATCATTTAATTCAATAACTCCCCTCTTCTTTGATGTTGGAATAGGCACCGAAATAGTAGGTTCAGGTACAATTACTTCAGGTATAGCTTGTTTAGGAGGAGTCCAATCTTCATAGTTCTTACTTATTTTAGCCATTAATTCCTCAGCTTCCTTAGGAGTCCTATTCCTGAAAACACAATCAGCACAACTATCTAGGTACTAGATTCTTCGGTTAGTCCATTATAAAATATATCAAGAAGCTCATTCTTAGGTAATGGACTTCCAGCCTGTGCATGAATCAAAGCACAAAACCTTGCCCAAGATTCAGGCAATATCTCTTTTTCTCCCTGTTTAAAATCAAAAAGTTCCTGCAAAATAGCATCTCTAGCACTAGGAGGAAAATATTTCTGCAGGAAATTACTAATCAAGCAATCATGGCTATCAATAGATCCAGGAGGTAAATTACTAAACCAAGTTTTAGCTTCTCCTTTCAGTGAAAAGGGGAAAATCTTAGCAACAAAGTGAGTACGCATCTTAATATCATAAGAAAACAAGCCACTCATGGTAGAAAGTTCATTCATATGTGCTACCACACTTTCATTCTTAGTCCCACAAAAAGGTTCTTTCTCAACAATAGCTATGTAAGATAGATCGAGGGAGAAATCATAATCTTTATCTATAATGTTTATGGGAGAAGCAGCAAACTTAGCAATAGGAGATAATTTGGGTCTAATAGTACGCCTCTCAAGGAGACTCTTAGCAGCACTCCTATCATGGGTGTTTTTACATTCTTTAATAAATTCATCGGTCATCTCAACATAACCATCTTCAATATCATAACTTTCACTAGACTCAGGTGAACTAACAGGTGTAGTAATGTCTTCATTAGGAATTCAGTATTTCTAGCTATAGTTCTAGCAATCGTAGCATCTAGGAAAGGACATAATGAACCACTCTTATCAAGCACAGTAGAAGCAGTGTCATAAGCATCAGAAGTTTCAGATTTAGTAGTAGTAGTAGTAGTAGTGTGTGTAGCATGTGTATGTGGTGATGTAACGAGCTTACTCATAACAGATGGTGAATCAAGAGCAATAGAGGTGTTCAGAACCGTACCTCTTCTTGTAGTGGATGGTAAAATAGGAACCTTGCCATCATGAGACTTACCCATGATGGATGGATAGCAGCGAACAATAGAGAATCCAAGTGAACTTGATAAATAAAGCTATGCTCCCCGGCAACAGCGCCAGAAAATAGTCTTCATGACCCACAAGTATAGGGGGTGTATCGCTGTATTTTTGAGGGAAGTGAAACCCAATTTATTGATTCGACACAAGGGGAGCCAAAGAATATTTATAAGCCTTAACAACTGAGTTGTCACTTCAGCTGCACCTGGAAACAATCTTGCTCACCGCAGTTTATCAGTAGCAACAGTTTTGTAGTAGGAATAGTAAAGTAACAGTAGTAGTAAAGTAAAGACATCAGTAACAATATCAGTAAACAGTAGGATTCGAGTGCGGTAGGCATAGGGATGGATGGACGGGCGTTGCATGGACAAGACAATTCACATAGCAATCGGAACATAGGGCAATTGTAGATAAATAAGATAAAGCATCCAAGTACTACATAATCCTAGGCATGTGTTCCATATCTAGTCATACATGCTCGCAATGAGAACTTGCACAACATCTTTTGTCCAGCCAGCCCGTTTGTAGCGGGGCCTCAAGGGAACTACTAGCAATTAAGGTGCTCCTTTTAATAGAGCACCGGAGCAAAGCATTAACACTCCATGAACACATGTGATCCTCACATCAAATCCATTCCCTCCGGTTATCCCGATTTCTGTCACTTCGGGGCCATTGGTTCCGGACAACAACGTGTGTATGCAACTTGCAGATAAGACCATAAACAATACTATCATAATGAATCAATAACATGTTCAGATCTGAAATCATGGCACTCGGGCCCTAGTGACAAGTATTAAGCATAACAAGTCGCAACAAAGTCATAAAGCACTAATAGAAGTTACTAGGCACCATGCCCTAACAATCTGATGCCATTATATGAATGATCTAATCCAATCCCTACCATCTCCATAGCCTACAGCGGGGGATTACTCACTCATAGATGGGGGAAACATGGATGGTCGATGGAGAAGCGATGGTGATGATGATGGCGATGATCTCCTCCAATTCCCCGTCCCGGCAGGGTGCCAGAACGGAGTTTCTGGTGCTGTTTCGTGGAATCTGGTGGTGGCGGCGGAGTGGAACTCCTTCTGGAGAAATGTCGAACCCCCAGAGTTTTTAGGTCAGAAGGCAACTTATAGGCGAAGAGGGAGACCGAGGGGGAGTCTGGGGTGGCTAGACCACCCCCTGGCGCGGCCAGGCCCAGCCCGCGCGGCCAGGTGGTGTGGCTGGGCCCCAGCCCCACTCCGTCTCATGTTCTGGCTCTAGGAGTCTTCTGGTAAAATAGGATTTTTGGCTTTGACCCGTCCAATTCTGAGAATATTCATTTTCTGACTTTCCTGGAACCAAAAATAGCAGAAAACAGGCAGCTGGCACTGTGGCTCTTATTAATAGGTTAGTCCAAGAAATCATATGAAAAGTACTCCAAAGTGTGGACAAAACACAAGAAAGTAGATAAAATCAAGCATGGAACACCAAAAATTATAGATACATTTGCAATGTATCAGCGGCGCGGGAGGGACCTGACCCAGGAGGGGCTGGGAACCTTCAGCGATATCTCGGCCTAGGAGGAGTCGGGTTCGGCCCGGGGGGCTATGGCTACGCCGAGACGCTGGACGGTGATGGATGGGACTCCAGCGAGACGCAGTCTGCGTCATGGTACTGATTCTACTGGTGCGTCCGCCACGGATGAGGATTCCCTTGGCAAAGCCATGCGCAGGAAGGCGGGGAAAAATCTTGACTCTCAGGGTACTATGAGCTCTTCGAAGTTCTTTCTTTCTTTCTCTACCCCTGTTATTGTAAATAAGTTAGCCTCTGTTGGAGTTCGTATGGGTAATATTGTAACGGAAGTTAATTTGTCTAGTTCGGTGCTGAAGCATATGGAGGCTGACCGTTTAACGGTTACTCCTAAAACTTTAGTGCCTCATGACTCTTTACTGTCTGAGGAGGAGGAGTTGCATGCCACAGTAGATGGTCAACTTCTTTCTCACTTAGTTGGTGAAGTGTCAGAGGTGGGCTTTGATGAGACGGGGCTGGACTGGTTATACGAGCTAAAAGCCTCTAGTCGGAAATCAAAGAGCCAGAAGGATCGGAAGAGACCCCGTGTATCCAAACAACCTATTGTTTCTCAATGAATGGCATGTTTTGAAATAGCATAGGTCTTCGTGACTTGGCTAAGCATTTATTTTTTGTCGATTGTGTGAGTGATTACCATTTTGATTTTCTGGGTATTTCGGAGACTGGTAGACGAGATTACTCACAAGCCTTACTCAATCACCTATCTAGCGGAGTGGACTTTACGTGGGTATCTCAACCGTCGCGAATTCTGTTAGGTGTACGAGATGAGACCATGGAAGTTTTAGCTAGTTCGATTGGATATTTTTTTATAAAACTCCATATTCGGAACAAAGCTGATGATTTCACATGGTCTCTAGTCACTGTATACGGAGCTTCCCAGGATGTTTTCAAGGCTGATTTTTTACGTGAGCTAGTAAATCTTGCAAAGGGAAACCCTTATCCTATTCTAATAGGTGGGGATTTCAATTTGATGAGATTCCCTCACGAGAAAAGTCGGGGTCGTTTTGATGATCATTGGCCTTTCATGTTTAATGTTGTTATTGATAGCTTAGATTTGAGAGAGGTTACAATGTTAGGTAGACAGTTTACTTGGGCTAATAGTCTGCCGGAGCCGACATACGAAAAGTTTGATCGGGTGCTTATGGATACAGAATGGGAGGAAAAGTTTCCCATGGTAACTGTAAGGGCTCTAGAGCGTATTGAGGCTTTGTCTGATCACGCCCCTCTTCTTTTGTCGGTTGGTTCGCCGCCTCGAAAGTCCATGCATGAGTTCAAGTTTGAACTTGCCTGGATGATTCAGGATGGGTTCTACGACATGGTTAAGGCAATTTGGATAAAACCAGTTGGTGGTTCAACACCCATACAACGTTGGAATAATAAAATACATGCAATACGTAATTTTCTTCGTGGTTGGGCTAGACATACTGTTGGTATCCTGAAAAAGGAGAAAATTCGCGTTTCCTCTATTATTGATGTTTTAGAGACTTCTGCGGAAGTTAGACCGTTATCTGCACAAGAGACTGATCTTAAGAGTCGATCAAATGCGGAAATGGCAAGACTTCTACGAGAAGAGGAACTCAAATGGTACCAAAGCTCAAAAGCGAAATTCACTCTGGCTGGAGATGCTAATACAAGATATTTTCATGATATTACCAATGGTAACCATAAGAAGAAATGTATTCATTCTCTAAACCAAGATGAAGGTATTATTGAGGGACAAGAGCATCTTAAGTCATACATTACGAATTATTATAAGTCATTGTTTGGGCCACCCCAAGATAATTCCTTTACCTTGGATGAGTCTCACACAACGGATATACCGCAGATTTCTGTCGAAGAAAAAAACTTTCTAACCGCCCCATATATGGAGGAAGAGCTCAAGAGAGCGGTTTTTCAAATGAAACATAATAAGGCACCAGGCCCAGATGGTTTCCCAGCTGAATTTTACCAAAAATTCTGGGATGTCATTAAGGAGGATTTGATGGCCTTATTCGGTTTTTTGCATGTTGGACAACTTGATCTCTTTAGACTAAACTTTGGTAACATAATTTTATTTCCTAAGGTTAACAATGCAGCGCAGATACAACAGTATCGTCCTATCTGTCTTCTTAATGTTAGCTTTAAAATATTCACAAAAGTTGCCACGCTTAGACTAAATTCAGTTGATGAACATGTTAGTCCTTCTCAAACTGCTTTCATGCATGGAAGAAACATCTTGGATGGTGTAGTAATCTTACATGAAACAATTCATGAATTACACTCCAAAAAGCAAAGTGGGGTCTTGTTCAAGATTGATTTTGAGAAGGCGTATGATAAAGTTAATTGGTCTTTTCTTCAGCAAACACTCCGAATGAAAGGTTTTTTAGAGGAGTGGTGTGCTCTCATTGATTCTTTTGTGTCTGGAGGTAGTGTCGCCATAAAGGTTAATGATGACACTGGCAACTACTTCCAGACTAAGAAGGGGTTGAGGCAAGGGGATCCATTGTCGCCAATACTATTTAATATAGTGGCAGATATGCTGGCTATCCTTATTGAGAGGGCTAAAGCTGATGGCCAAATTGAAGGATTAGTCCCACATCTTGTTGATGGAGGACTTTCTATCCTCCAGTATGCTGACAATACTATCTTATTTATGGAACACGATTTGGAGAAAGCTAAGAACCTGAAGTTAATACTATTAGCCTTCAAACAACTCTATGGATTAAAAATTAATTTCCATAAGAGTGATTTGTATTGTATTGGCGAGGACCAAAACGAGGCACACCTGTATGCTAAACTCTTCGGCTACGGGCAGGTGCAATTTCCAATCAACTATTTGGGTATCCCGATACATTATTGGCGTCTCACTATTGCTAAATGGAAACTCATCGAGGAAAGACTTCAAAAACGTCTTAATAGTTGGAAAGGCAAATTGCTATCCCTTGGAGGAAGACTTGTACTCATAAATTCAGTACTTACCAATATGGTACTGTATATGATCTCGTTTTTCCAATTGCCAAAAGGTGTCTTGAATAAAGTGGATTACTTCCGATCAAGATTCTTCTGGCAGGGGGATAGTGAGAAGAAGAAATATCAACTGTCCAAATGGAATGTTGTTTGCCGGCCCAAAGAATACGGAGGACTAGGTATACATGACTTACAAGTTAAAAATACCGCCCTTCTAGGTAAATGGCTGTTTAAGCTACTTACTGGAGAAGGCGTCTAGCAAACTATTATTTGGAGAAAATATGTTGGGTCCAAATTTGTGTCTCAAATGGTTTGGAAACCTGGTGATTCACATTTTTGGGCGGGACTAATGGCGTCTAAAAAACATTTTTTCCGTTTTGGTGCTTTTACTATTAAGGATGGATCTCAAATTAGATTCTGGGAGGATAAGTGGCTTGGACATACTTCTCTATGTGAACAATATCCGGCACTTTATTCGATTGTTAGATACAAAGGAGACACACTCTCCAAAGTTTTGGAAGTTAATCCTCCGAATGTATCTTTCAGGAGAAGTCTAATTGGTCCTCATCGGAATAATCTGTTATTGCAATTATCCACGATTCAACTATCGGAAGGTATCAACGAGTTCTGTTGGAAATTACTTGAGAGCGGTAAATTTTCGTTGGACTCTATGTATAGGGCCTTGATCCAACCTAATATTTCGGTCGATAATAATAGTAATATTTGGAAAATAAAAATACCCCTAAAAACTAAGATATTCGCTTGGTATGTTCATAAAGGGGTAGTCCTTACAAAAGATATCTTGTTAAGAGGAATTGGCATGGAAGTAAACAATGTATGTTTTGTCATTAGGATGAGACGATCAAACATTTATTTTTTCAATGCAAATTTGCTTGTCATATATGGTCAATCATCCAAGTAGCTTCTGGGTTATCTCCTCCACGATCGGTGCCCAATGTCTTTGGTAACTGGTTGTATGGGATTGAGGAGAAATACATAATCTTGTTTAGAGTGGGAGCGCTTGCCATTATTTGGTCGCTGTGGCTATGTAGGAATGACAAGATTTTTAATACTAATGTGTCTTCAACACTACAGGTAATTCATCGGGCTACGGCTATTCTACGATCTTGGACTGTTCTCCAACGGGTCGAGCACCGCTCCTTTTTCACAGAGGGATGTACACGATTGGAAGATACGGTGAGGGATATTTTTCCCGACATGGATGGCCGCGTGAGCTACAGATCGAGTGACCTTAGTGTATTGTCATTGACAATAGTGGAGCCATTTATGTACTTCCTTTTCACTTGTTTTTATTCTGTGTGATTTGCGTGGCTATGTGCATCCTAGTTATGCAGAGGCCGGGTGTAAACATTATGAAAGTAATAATAAAGCGCCCATTTCCAAAAAAAAAAGTTTGCTACATTCGTATAACTTTTTAGCTACACACGCGTATTTGTTTTTCTACATTTTGCTATTCTCTGAGTGCTACAGGACGATACTACAATAGCAGTAATGTTTTACTATTTTTATTCTATGTTTTTGCTACAATAGCACAAAGTATTTACTACGATATTCTCGATGAAAGTCCTCAGCAAAATTGGTTTTGCTAGACAGCCACCGGCAATATCTCCGGCGAGGTCATTCTTTTCGCTACATTAGCACATGTTTTTTGCTACCACCGTTTTGCGGTTTTGCTACAATAGCATAACATTTTTGCTACACGGTCTCCGGTGAGGTCTACCGGCGAAAGCCTCCGGCGACTCTTCGGCGAGGTCGGATATACTACATTAGTACAACTTTTTTACTACATCAATTCAAAAATAGTGTCTAGGGTTTTCGGTGTAGCAAACACCATACACCCCTGATCTCTTTATTGATAGGTTACAAAACACATTACATATGTACGCGGGCGGTATATGCACCCGCCCGATCTTAACATACCCTTCTTGGATCTCCCCATATGACCTTATCCTCTCTCTCTTTCTCTCTGTCTCTCTCTCTCTCTCGCTCTCTCTCTCTCTCTCTCGCTCTCTCTCTCTCTCTCTCTCTCTCTCTCGCTCTCTCTCTCTCTCTCCTCTCCCCCTCTCCGCGCCTAGTCTTCCGCCACCAGTTTCCGGGCCAATCCCGAGCTATCCCCGGTGGCTTTGCCGGCCAGAGATGGCGGAGGGGCGGCGCCGGTGTAGATCCTAGGATTAGCTGTAGGTCGTTCGACTTTATGCCATGTCTTGGGAGTGGGGCGCCGGATCTGGGCCGGTCTTGGAGCCTCCGGTGGTGGTGCTGTGGCGGTGGCGAGCTCCGGTGGTCGGAGGAGGCGGCCGAGCAGTTCAGCTCTGCGATCTCCCCTAATAAGGTCTGGGCTCTCCTCCTTCTTCATGTGCCTCCTCTGCTTCTTCTTCCTTTGTCGGCCGGTCGTGGCGGCGAGGGGCTGGGGGCTGGGAGCAGGGTGGGGCTCCGACAGGGGGCTGGGAAGGCTTGCTTGCGGTGGTGATCTGGTGCGGCACCGGCGGGATGCTGTGGAACCTTGGTGTTGTGTCTCCACGGTGGAGGGCGGCAGGTGGCTTTCTGGCAACAAGCTTCCAGAATAAGCACCTCCTTCGCCTTCACTGCTGCGCGCTTGTCGATTTATCCCTCTTGGCCGGCCGAGGCGGCGAGGGAGAAGGTGGAATCGACTTCGATGCGGCAGGCTTTTGGCGATGGTTCTCGGAGTGGTTGGAAACTACACTCCTTGCAGCAAACTCCGAGCAGCGGGATGTTTCCGTCGCTATTCTCAGCCATATGATTGGCCTTGCTGCGCTCAACAGGGTTGCGTTGAGCAAGTTCATCCTCAGAGAGAGGATTCTCTTCGGCTCAGGTGTGGTGGAGTCCGGTAGTCCCGATGTGATTGAGAATCGCACCAGAACAAGTGCTGCAGACGGCCTTCATCTAGCGTGTAATTATAAAAAAATTCAGAGTCCCTCTTTTTTCTCTCCGCCATGATGCCCAAGGTTGTGTTAGCATCACCCTTATAAAGCAGCTTCATCTTCTCCCTTGAGCACATGTTGTACAAATTCTTCCTTGTAAATCCCACACCGGCAAATGAACCACCAGAGTTGCTCATCATTGATCGCATGATGATATGCTTCCTAACCCCCATGTTACACTGTGATGATATCTTAGCTCTTTGGGAGTCGTTGATCTTGTTATGGGACCAAAGAAAAGGGACTTCATCCAGTCTCGCTAACACATGATTGTGAGTGTCATCAAAACTCTGAACGATCCAAAGACCAGTTTTTCCATCAAACTTCACCACCATACGTGCCTTACAGTTGCATCTAGACTCACCTCTGAGCCTAGATTTGCGGTCTTCTATTGTCAGTAACTTCTTGTCACGTTTCCCTTACTTGCAACACACAAAACGCCTTAGACGAACAAGTCCATCATCATACCACCTCACTTGGTGCTTCCTAATGCCGAATCCATGATCTTTGGCATATCTGTTGTAGAAAGAATAGGCCGGTGCTTCACTATCAATTGTCATTTCCATTATCTTGCAGTATAGTGCTCTCTTATCATCAGGATACCCAGTGTCATTGTTACATTTATTTGAACTCTCAGTCTGATTACATGGTGCCTGCTACAAATTCAAAGCCTAGCCATTAGAACTATAGTAGTATGCATATCGGTTCGTTGATTGCTAAAAACAGCCTATAAATAATACCTCACTCGTGTCAACGAACATATCAAAATTTGGTGCATCTTCACAATCATCATAATTACCTATATCCAAGTCTGATTCACCAAAATAGTCATACTCCATACCAGAGTCATTTGTTACCTGAACAATTTAGCAATATTTAGTATACAATTGCATCATACGGTGCATGACATATAAATTTTTACACCACTACACATACCTCAGTATCAACAAACATGTCCGTTTCTTCATGGTTGCTAAGGCCATTGTGGAAATCGTCGTCATAAACAATCTAAATAAATCAAGCCATGAGATATCATATATTATTTAATTTAACATTGAAATATCAAAGAAGAAGCTAATGTGTCCTCACATCAAACTCTTCTTCGCTTCAGCCGTCTTCAGGATGCGTATTGGCGGAAATGGAATCATCACCGACATGTCCGATTTGATCATCTTTCATACTAGATCTAGAGTCCTCCATCTCCTCTATCAGTGATTGCGCCACATTGTTAGAATCACCAATGCTATGTGTCTCTAACAATTACTAGAGACGAAGCATGATCATGGAGTGAACTTACAAGATCGGAAGATAAAGCCGACGATTTAGATTAGAACCCTAGTTACGAAGACGCCGAGCCGCTGGCGCGCCTTCTACCTTCGAGGATCTGCGGCGGCGGACGCGAGGATCTGCAGCGGCGGATGCGAGGATCGGCGGCGGCGGACACGGGGTAGATCGGCAGCGCCGAGGGGAAGCAGATCCACGGGTACAAGCGACCGAGTTTTACCAGGCGGCAGAGAAGAGAAAGCTTTAGTTACGCCGAACAATGGTGCATGTATGAACGTGGGAGCTAATCGCGGTGATTAGGTCTAGGTGAACCCCACATGGGGTCGTGTTGTACAGCGTCGTCAGTCCCTGTATACATATACGAGACTATACTGGGCTTGGATATGGGTTCCGCCTGGGCAAAAAAAAACGAACCCAACAACATGCGTCGGACTAAAATGCCCCTAGCAGTTCGGACTTCCTCCTAAACGACGGTGCGCACTGAAGCACTCCTCTAAGGACCATGGTAGCTGCTGAGTGCACAAGATAGTAGTTGGGTATGAAGAGTGAAATTCAATTTCTGATTTGCCTCGATGCGTGTGCTCGTCGGAGACAAATACTCTCTCCATTCTAAAATACAGAATATATTTTAGTTTTTTATTAGACTTTTTTTGTGTATAGATTCGGTGTAAAATGAGTAAATCTACATATTATCATACATTTAGATACATGTGTTTAAAAAAATAAACATCTTATGTTTCTGATCTGATTTTTTTTATCTCCGAACGAAATGTTATCTACGACGGTGAAGGAGAGAAAGAACCAAACAAAGCCAAACAATACAAAGCCAGGATGTAAAGCTTAAATTTTTAAAGAATAAAACGTCCGATAAAGGCTTCAGGATTATCAGGGAAAACATGATGAAGAATCAAATAATATAATGCTCACTCTTCTATCAAACTTTATTTTAATCTTTTGTGGGGGCGGTGGCTGCCTTATTTGGTGGTACTGTTCAACTGAGTCAATGCAAAGTCTGCGAAGCTGTACACATGTGCAGGTGAAGCCAGCAATAATTGAGAAGCTTGGATCGGAGGAGCCTAGGACGCCGGCGCCGCATCCGCAAGCAGCAGCACAACACCAGGCCGTCGTCCACCGACAACCGCGACGACGGACGACGCGGCACCGCCGGTACTCCAGATCTCTGCTTGTAAGTTCCAATCTTGCTGATGTACTGTCCTCTGCCCAACGATGCATATCTGCCCTTTCCGCAGTTTTGTAATCAGTCCTCATGATTTTGCTACTGAAAGCAAGATTGAACAACTTACTTGCTGGATGACTCTAGGTTCAGTCATTTTTGCCAAAATTTGGTTGAAAAAAAAAAAGAAACATACGACCTTCCCCCTAGTGTTTCCTTTGCTGTAGCTAATATTGGTTGAGAGAGCATTTTCTGCAACGAAATATATCATGTCGGATCTGCCCTGATGTTTTTTCTTCTTCTTTTGGACAATGGTTGTTGCCGTGGTTATTGTAATGAAATTTTACTTTGTTGCTCATCAGCATAAGCTTCCTTTTCTGACAGAAGTTTCGCCGCTGAGAGGGAGAGCAACAATGGCGGGGGCTCTGGTGAGCGCATCCACGGGGGCCATGGGTTCCCTCCTGGGGAAGCTGGGAGCTATGTTGACCGATGAGTACAAGCTGCTCAAGGATGTCCGTGGCGACATCAGGTTCCTCAAGGACGAGCTGGAGGTGATGAACGCATTCCTCCTGAAGATGTCAGATGTGGAGGAACCTGACGAGCCAACAAAGCTACGGGTGACGGCAGTGCGGGAGATGTCCTACAAGATCGAGGACAACATCGACAAGTTCATGGTCCTCGTGGAGAAACATGAGTCCTGCTCTTCCCAGGCTCATGGCATCACGAAGCTCATCGACAAATGCAACAGCTTGCTGCCGGACCTCAAGACCCGCCGCAAGATCGCCAAGGAGGTAAAAGACATCAAGAACCAAATCAAGGAGGTCAGCGACAGATTTTTAAGGTACATACCTACCAGACCTTGTTGCACTACCATCAAATTTGTGACTAGTCAGATGTTTTTATGTGATGTGTTGCCTGATCCACCACACAAACTAAAGGTACAAGACGGATGAGTCCTCCTCTATGTCTGCAAAAGACAAGGTCGACCCTCGACTTCGTGCACTCTACGAAGATGCCACGGATCTTGTCGGAATCGATGGACCAAGAGATGAACTTGTCAAGTGGCTGAACGAGAAAGAGGGTGAATCACTTAGATTTGTCTCTGTTGTTGGATATGGAGGGTTGGGCAAGACGACACTTGCCAACCAGATCCGGATC
Source organism: Avena eriantha (assembly GCA_910589775.1). NCBI lineage: Eukaryota > Viridiplantae > Streptophyta > Magnoliopsida > Poales > Poaceae > Avena > Avena eriantha. The sequence goes on along the minus strand of OU342746.1, from coordinate 401,220,510 downwards.
AACCTTGGAGCCACCTTTGAGTGTAGGGCTTTTGTCTCCATCTCACGCAAGCCTGACATAAAGACGATACTGAGATCTATATTATCACAAATCACCAAGAAAGACAATGCTTGCTCTGGCATCGATGATGTACAACTCATCATGGACAAGATCCGAGAATTCCTCCAAAACAGAAGGTACGTATGTACAAATTAATATTGTTTAATTAGCATCTAAGCCTAGACTTTTGCTAATGATGTAAGATACAAATTCTGAGAGCATCTAAGCTCGTACCTAGTACCCTATATATGAGGAGTTACTATATTTTGAGTTTCTTCTCCATTTGTAGCGGTGTAGATGCTCTCAGAATTTCACTTACTGTACAAGTATATTTTAGATAATGACAGCTTTATTGATGTTAGAGATTTTCATCAAGGTATATTATACCTAGGATGCACACAGATGTGACTCTGTTTTAGGATTTACTATAAATATCTATTGAGCTCCAATGCGTATCGCCGTGTTGCAGGTACTTTATCATAATTGATGATATATAGGAGTCAGGAACATGGGAAACTTTGAAATGTGCATTTGTCAAGAATACACGTGGCAGCAGAATAATGATCACAACACGTATATTTGATGTTGCCAAATCTTGTTCTCCTACTAATGAAGATCTTGTCTATGATATGAAACCACTCAGTGAGGCTGACTCAAAGAAGTTATTTTTCAAGAGGATATTTGGTTGTGAAGAAAGCTGCCCTAATAGCTTGAAAGAAGCTTCCAAAGATATTTTGAAAAAATGCCGTGGTCTACCTCTGGCCATCAATGCCATTTCTAGCTTGTTGGCCACAACAAGTGAAACAAAAGAAGAGTGGGATCGGGTGCGACATTCAATTCGCTCTTCAAATGCCAAAAATGATATAATAGAGACCATGAATTACATATTATCTCTTAGTTATTTTGACCTTCCCCACCACCTAAGAAGCTGCATATTGCACTTGGCTCTATTTCCTGAAGATGAATTGATTAGAAGGGAGAGGTTGGTACGCAGATGGATTTCTGAAGGCTTTATTCATGGAAAAAGTGGACAAGATCTCATGGAATTAGGAGGGGGAAATTTTTATGAGCTTGTGAACAGAAGTATAATACAGCCTGAGAGGATAGGGTATGACGGCAAGGCGAAGTATTGCCGTGTCCATGACACCATCCTTGATTTCCTCATTGCCAAGTCCTCCGAAGAGAACTTGTGTACTGTCCTGAAAAAAAAGTCCAAGCCTGATGGCATCGTTCGTCGGGTCTCTCTTATGGGAACCGAGGATGAAAACATTGTAGAGCAATTGGATTTGTCACATGCTCGGTCGATCAGTGCTTTTGGGGACATCAAGCGATTGCCTTTGCTTGGGAAGTCAAAATCCTTGCGCGTGCTGGACTTGCAAAGCTGCAATAAGTTGGAAAATCATCATATCAAGGATATTGAAAGACTGTATCAATTGAGATACTTGGATATCTCTTCCACTGGAATCACGGAGCTTCCTAGGCAAATTGGGGAGTTACTGTACCTAGAGACGCTTGTTACATCCTATAAATTACGTGAGCTTCCTGAAAGCACAACTCGGCTACGCCGACTGGCACGTTTGGTTGTTAACCCTGATTGTAAGCTTCCAGATGGGTTGAGAAACTTGGTAAACTTGCAAGAGCTTGACGAGATTGATGCCTTGCAGTTGAGGCATGTGGAAGAGCTCGGCAAACTGACAAATCTGAGAAAGCTGAAGATTTGCTTGATTACTCATGAGAAGGAACACGACACATTAGAACAGTCGAAGGAAAAGCTGGTGTCCTCTCTCTGTAAACTGGACAAATGCGGTCTCCGTTCCTTGAGTATTTTTGTATTTTTGTATAAGGATGGCGAAGAGCCGTTCCTCCCTGCTTTGGGTTGCATCCGTGAGGTTTTTGTACGTGTAAAAGATATCTGCCAGATTAGCAGATGGCTCGCATCACTTCCCAACCTACACATGTTGTATTTCAGCAATCCCAAGAAGATAGAACAGCAGGATATTGATATGATTGGACTCATACCCAATCTGCTCGAATTGACACTTTATTTACATCGAACAGATGATGCACGGCGGCTCATCATCAGGTGCGAAAGATTTCAACAGCTGCAGCGTTTTGAGGTTTCCTTTGCTCGTATGGGATTTTTAATGTTTGAACCGGGGGCTATGCCAAGGCTGAAGGAGCTTGTACTCCATAACTTCAAAGAAAATCCCAAATCTGCTGCCATCGATTTCGACTTTGGCATCCAACACCTCTCCAGCCTTGCTCGTCTCACAGTCAGCCTATACTGCCTTGGCTCGACGGCTGCAGAAGTAAAGGCTGCGGAGGATGCTTTCAAGAGCAACGCCAGAAAAACACTGGAGATGACAAGACACTGGAGATGACAAGAGATGTTACAAGACGAAGCAAATAGATAAGGAAGGCTCAGGTACTATTAACAAGTTCGTACTTTTGACCTGGTGAGTAGTAGTCAAAAGATGTACATAATGCTTCATTGTTTTTCCGGTGATCTATTTCAGGTACAACGCCAGAAAAAGAAGAAGCCACGGGTTCCTAAATCTTATTTTTTCTCAAGGCTGTATTGATACTATAGCTAGTGTATATGTTGGAAGTACCGTATCACGGATTCGTGGAATGACTAGGAATTCGAAAAACATTTCTGTATTTCCCCGCGGTCCATTTGTTGAGTGTCCCCTAATGGATAATCGGCAAAAACTCTGTATTTTCCATTCTACACTTATTCATTGTCATATTTGCAGATGTTTAAGATAAACTTTGGTGTCATTACCCTGTTACCTAAAAAAGAAAACACGTTACAAATTCAACATTTGAGACCTATATGTCTACTTAATGTTTGCCTTAAGATATTTACGAAGATGAATTACAACAATTGCCGAAAACGTAATTAGACCAACACAGACTGGTTGTCCAAGTTGATAGCTGACACAACTGCGCAAACTCGGGGGGAGAATAATTTTATGGGACCTGATCCACGGATTTGGAGGCGTGGACCAGTTTCAGCAAATGACACGTGTCCCAAACAGTGAAAAAAATAGAATCAGAAACTGTTTTCTAGATCTAAATTGCCATGTGTCAATCAAACAAGTTGGTCTACCTGTGGACCAGGTCTCATAGAATTTTTTTTCAACTCGGGGGGAGAATAATTTTATGGGACCTGGTCCACGGATTTGGAGGCGTGGACTAGTTTCAGCAAATGACACGTGTCCCTTCATCAACCGGAAAACTGGAGGAGTTTTGTTGTGCCATCTCGGTTACGCCTATATCTCTCGGCTGTACCCCTAACAAAAAATTCAAACATTTTAAAATTCATGAAAATACTCTTGATCATAGCAGTTCAAACATGATTGTACAATTTTTTTTAAAAAAAACTAATCTAGTGGCGGCCCTGGCCACGCCAGTCCAGTCCAAGACGATGATATATCGCCGCCGAGTAGTTGTCGTCACTGGGCTCCTGCTTCAGCTGCGGCATGGTGTTGCAGCCCTGGCCCGGATCATCACCACCGCCGCCCCAGCCCAAGCAATAGGCCCCATCGTCATCGCCCTCTAGGTCGATGAACAGACTTAGGTGGACCAAGCCTCGGCGAATGCTTCTGTCGCTGGTGGCACGGCCTCGAAGGAGACGCGTTCGGCGACGCGCTGGCTCGGAAACTCCTCCGGGTCCTCCTCGATCTTCAGCTAGAGGGTGGCCGCCTTGTACTCCGGCGATGGTTTCCACTCCTTCACCTAGCGCTGGGGCCTGGCAAGGCACAGGAGGCCACGAGGAGGGGATGGCGTACGTCGGCCCCTAATGGTGACGGTGTCGGAGCGCTTGCGCGCCTGCTGCGAAGGCGGGGTCTCCTCGTACTCGTCCTTCACCGGGGCGAGGAGAGCGGAGAAGCGCGGCGACAGCGTGGAGAACGAGTAACGGGATGACGGCGACGAAGACCTCGATGAGAAAGACATCGGCAAAGAGCGGACGGCGTGGCGCGGTGCCCGCCGCTGGCCGGGGTAGCGCAGCCTCTGCCGTGGAGGCATCGTCAGCGGCAGGTTGTTGCCGACGGTGATATAGTCCAGGACCCAGGCGAGCGTCCTGCCTGGGGCGCTCCACCACCGAATTTGCCCTTCGAGGTTGTTGTCCTCCGGCGAGGGGCCGTTGCCCTCGTAGGCTTTGAGGCGGGCCTACCGCTGGTCCTTGAAGAACGCGTCCCGCGTTGCGACGTTGTCGGGATCCCAGGTGGGATCGTTCCGCTCCTTCGGCGAGAGGACATCCCAGTAGTGTTGGTAGATCTCCGCCGAGCGCATCTGGCCATGGGGGACCGGCAGGACGGGTATGCTGCCGGCGCTGAGGACCCAGTGGTGAAGGAATCGCATGTTTGGCGGCGGTGGGTAGCCCGCCTCCCACAGCGCCCTCGCCTCGTGGACGGGCAGCGAGCGTTACCCGAAAACGTTTGCGGCGGCGCCATCTCCTGGAAACCTCTCCATAGCCGACAGGTGGGTGGTTGGGAAAAACAGGAGAGGAGGCTGCGAGGATGGGATATGTCGAAGGAGCAGGGAAGAGGGGTTTCTAACACCCAGGCGAGGGAGAAGGCCATTGAATGCGCGGGCGCGGCAGTCGAGGAGGGAGGCGTGGCAGACGTCGGCAGCAGCGCCATTACTGGGGCGTGACAGGCGAGGAGGAAGACGAACCGAGTGCGGGCCAAACGCGCCGGCCGCTGACGCTGACAGGGGTGGCCTGCGACAACCAGCCATTTCACGCATCTTCTTATGCGCTCCTTCCCGCTAGAAACACTGCATTCGGTGCCCCCACTTGCCCCCTCCCTCCCGTGGGTTGGGTTCAGCATTGGAGCGCTGGATAACAAAACAGGACGCGCCGACGCAAAATAAAACTTGGGGTGGGCCGGACCTGAATTTGGCCGTCAGCGTCCTCGATGGCCCTTTAGGAAGGCTTTAGGGCCCCCCGAGTGGAAATGCTCTAATAATAAGAAACAGGGGCGTGTTGATTTGTGTTGTTTGGAGGACATCTCTACGCCACCAAAGATCGTCCGGAGCATGAAGCTATACGGTGGCAACCTACAGAGTATATACAAAACCACCACATTTCAGCTGGAATTTCAAAAAACCACCGCTTTAAGTTTTAATTGTAGACAACCACCACTTTGCCGTATTTTTTTTTGCAGTATGCGCTAATTTAAAATGGAGCACGAATTGATGCCAAAACTAATAGCGGAACCCATCCAGGGGCTGACGTGGCATGAGACAAAGGCGTGTGTAATGGTTCTTTGCAGGTCCCACGTGTCAGTTCAATTTAAAAAAATTCAAAAAATCCCCTCTCCTATTTCTCTCTCGTTCCATTGACCACCTGCATGCTGTGGTGGTTGGCGCCTTTCGGTGAACTCACGAGATGGCGACGCGGTGGCACAGGAAGGGGTGGTGACGCATGAATGGGTAGGACAGAGCGGGGACATAGGAAGGGGCAAGCAGGGTGGTTCTCCACTGGGCATGCCCCATGGAAGGGCGGCGCGGCGGCGTAGGAAGAAGGCAAGGCGGGGCGGCGGCGCACGAAGTTGGCATGACGTGGCAATGGCGCAGGAAGGGGCATGGCGATGCTTGGCGTGGCGACGGTTGATACGTCCATTTTGCATAACTATTATATATCATAATTCACTGTTATTCATTGATATATTTCATATTAAGAGATGATACTTATGTGATTTCACCTATTTTTGCATGGTTGATGACTTTTGAAGCATGGACCGCTGCAGTGAGGAGAATGATGGAAAAGGTGCTGTTTAGAGGCAAAATTCGCGAAGTTTAGAAAATCCGGGAAAATATATGGAAAATCCTATTTTTCTAGAAGACGAAGGCTGCCAGAAGAGGGAGTGGAGATGGGCCACAGGGGGCCCACACCACCCCCTGGCGCGGGCTACCCTAGGCCGCGCCACCAGGTGGTGTGGCCGCCCTGACCCACCTCTGGCTCTCCCCTCTGGCGTATATATTCCTCCCGAAACCCTAAGACTCGGGGAGCGACCACAGAAAGATTCTGCCGCCTCTATGGGGCAGAAAACACCGAGAGAGAAAGATCTCTCCGATAGACAGATTTCTGCCGGGGGAATTCCTTCCCGGAGAGGGGAGATCGTCGCCATCAACACCACCATAAAGATGGACTTCATCGGGATCATCATCATCATCACCACCATCAGCACCCTCATCACCATCTCCATATTGCTGTAACAATTGGGTTGAATCTTGCATAGTTCTTAGGGGAAACTTTTCTGGTGTTGATTACTCTTTATAGTTGATGCTATTGAGTGAACCATTGAATTATTGTTTATGTTCCGTTTGTTATACATCATTATTCCATATCTGATCATGATTCATATGATGTCTTGTGAGTAGTTCTTTTTGTTCTTGAGGACATGGGAGAAGTCATGTTGTTAGTAGTGGAGTTGTGTTGAGAAAGATTCAATAGTTTGATATTTAAGTTGTGGTGTATTTCTTCTAGTGGTGTCATGTGAACGTCGACTAGATGAAACTTCACCTATATGGGCCTAGGGGAATGCATTGTGTATTTGGCTACTAATCGTAGGGGTTGCCGGAGTGGCAGAAACCTGAACCCCCGTTAGGAAACCATTGTACAAGGGACGTAAGGGTCTTAGAGTTTAAACCTGTGGTTAGGTTTCTACCTTAATTACTTTCTTGTACTTACGGATGTTTACAAGGGGTATAATCACAAGTATGTATTAGTCCTAGGAAGGTCGATACATTAGCACAGGTTCACCCACACAACACTTAGCAAGCTAAAGAAGATTAATCAACTATATGAAGCGAAAGCACTTGACCGTCTTCCCATGTGTCCTCGAGAACGTTTGGTCATCTTAAGTAATACAACCGGCTTGTCCTTTTCTGCATAAAGGATTGGGCCACTTGTTGCATTTATTCCTATTGTCTTTGATTTACTCATACTTTGTTTACTTGCTTTGTCAAAAAACCCTAAAAATCCGTTTGCTAAGTATTTGCAGAGAATTCCTGATCCATACCACTAGCCAGCACCTTCTGCTTCTCGTTGGGTTCGACACTCTTACTTATCAAAAATACTGCGATACACCCCCTATACTTGTGGGTCATCAAGACTATTTTCTGGCGCCGTTGCTGGGGAGTGAAGCACTATCAGAGAGTGGAACTGGTAAAGGAAACTTCTACTGTGAGTATTGTTTACTTCTGCTATTTGCTTTATTTTCTTTATGGATAATTCGCTGAGTTTCTTATTTGGTAATGCTACTACCACTGCTAAGGTAGTAGATGAACCACCACCTGCGGAGAATGATGCTTTTAAAATACCTACAAGAATTATTGATCGTGTTATGGATAACTACTATGTTGGGGATGGAACTGTCCATCCCGGTGATCATTTACTCTTTATACACGAATTATGCGGGTTGTTTAAGTGTGTAGGTATTACTACAGATCAAGTTAAGAAGAAGTTATTCTCATTATCACTGAAAGGAAGAGCTGAGGAATGGTATAAGCTGCTAAAGAATGGTCAAGCTCTTGAATGGGAGGAAATAATACCTCTCTTTTATTCAAAGTTTTATCCTCCTAGTGAGATTCATAAAGATTGGAATCAAATATACAACTTTTGGCCTCTTGATGGAGAGAGTACAGCTCAAGCTTGGGGGGGGATTAAAGTAACTAATTCTCAAATGTCCCATTCATGAGTTCCCCAACAATATTATTATCAATAACTTTTATGCAATGCTCTCTCTTCATGATAAGGATTTATTGGATGCTTCTTGTGCTGGACCATTCACATGCATGGAAGAAGAAGCTAAATGGGATCTTCTAGACCGTATTCAAGAAAATGCTGAAGTTTGGGAGAATGACAAAGGTAGAAAGTCAGGTATAAATTATGATTATGAATGCATTGAATCTTTTATGTGAACTGATAACTTTCAAAATATTAAAAATGCTTATGGTCTAGACTCTCAAGCTATTGCTTCTTATTTTAAGGCTTTTGCTTCCTACATTGAAGTGCCTAAAAATAAGTGGAATATGTATCATGAACCTTATAAAGATATTGCTAAGAGTGTTCCTGCAAGAAATACTGAAGTTTATACTGCTAATCATGTTTTACCTGAACCTTATATTGATAAAATGCCTTTCCTAGTTAAGATAAAGGAACATTCTATGATAGCTAGTATGATTAGTGAAAGTATAAGTAAAGCTATTGAACCTGATAAACAAATGGTTGATGAACCTATAATAGCAAATGTGAAAGACTTTGTCACTAAATATGTAGAAGAGGGACACACTATCCTTTGTAAGGATACCTCTGATACATTGCAAATGTATCTATAATTTTTGATGTTCCATGCTTGGTTTTATCCACTTTCTTGTGTTTTGTTCCAACTTTGGAGTACTTTTCATATGATTTCTTGGACTAACCTATTAACAAGAGCCACAATGCCAGCTGCCTGTTTTCTGCTGTTTTTGGTTCCAGGAAAGTCAGAAAATGAATATTCTCGGAATTGGACGGGACAAAAGCCAAAGTGCCTATTTTTCTGTATGTCATCAAGTGCTAGAATACGAGATGGAGAGGGGCCAGGGGGCCACCACACCACCTGTCCGCGTGGCCAGGCCTGGCCCGCGCCAGGGGGTGGTGTGGCCGCTCCCGGCACCCCCTCGGCCTCTCCTTCCGCCTATATATTGCCCTCGGGACGAAAACCCTAAGTGCCCGATCAAAAATCCACGAAAGAGTCTGTAGCCGCCGTCATCTCCATCCCTAGATCGGGAGGGATCTGAAGCTCTTCCCGGCACCCTGCCGGAGAGGGGAATTCACCCTGGAGGCCTTCTTCATCACCATGCAAGCCTCCGGTGTGATGCGTGAATAGTTCATCCTTGGACTACGGATCCATGTAGTAGCTAGATGGCTGGTTCTCCTCCTTTGTGCTTTCATGTTTAGATCTTGTGAGCTCCGTTCATGATCAAGATCATCTATTTATAATTCTGCATGTTGTGTTTGCGGGGATCCGATGGATATTGAGATTCTATTTCAGATTGATTATTGATTCTATCATGTCTTTGTTATTTGTGATCTTGCATGCTTTCCGTTGTTAGTAGCTATCTTGGCCAAGTAGATGCTACCAACTCCAAGAGTTAGTATTTATGCTCGATAGTGGGTTCATGCCTCTAGTAATCTGGGGAAGTGACAGAAATCTCTAAGGTACTAGATGTGCTGTTGCTACTAGGGAGAAAACAACAATCCTTTGTTCATAGAACAATCGTATACTAGAGGGGGTTCGGATGATAACCTGAAGGTGGATTATTAGTCATAGATGCAGTTGGATGGCGGTCTATGTATAATGTTGTAATGCCCAATCAAGTCTCAAAGTGGAGTCAAGATGATTAGTATATGCATGTATTGCTTTCTCGATGTTTGTCAATTGCCCCGCTATAATTTGTTCACCCAGCATGTTATCGATCTTAAGGAGAGCCACCTCTAGTGAACTATGGATCCCGGTCCTTTTCTTTACATACAATCTACAACTGTTTACTTCTTTGTGTTTACTTTCTGCAAACTATTACTTCTTTCCATTCGATATGTTTAATCCTTTGTTTACCGCAAAACACGGTGAGATTGACAACCTCATCGTAAGTTGGGGACAAAGTTCTGTGGTTGTGTTGTGCAGGTCTCCACGTTGCTACTAGCACCGGTAGTGCGCCCTGCCAAAGCTCAGCTAGTAACACCTTTGGGGTGTTTCCTTGCTCCTACTGGTTCGATTAAACCTTGGTTTCATAACTGAGGGAAACTTGCTGATGTGCTCATCATACCTTCCTCTTGGGGTTCCCAACGAGCTCTACATCAACACCGCCATCAAGCATTTTTCTGGGCGCCGTGCATTGAGCCATCAACCTCTAATATTGTTTCACAAAGTAGTGTTATGGGAGCCAGTATTCCTGTATTTTCTGTTAGAATAAGTGATCATTGCTACGATGCTCCTTGTGATAGTTATATTGTTAAGTTTATGCATGATACTGAAAGTTACTATGAGAGAGGGAAAAGTGTTCTTATGCATCTCAATAATATCAAGTTTCCTCGTTTTATGCTGAAAGTTTTTCCTTCCTATGCTAGTAGCCTCTGGTTTCAACAACTTGTTTGTTTACAAAATTCCCTTGCATAGGAAATGGGTTAGACTTAAACGTGTGTATTTTTGCTTCTTAATGCTCTCTTTTACTTCAATTCATATTCCTATGTGAGCATCATCAAAATTATCATGCCCATCTTAATGGCTATAAAGAAAGAGCTTTTTGGGAGACAACCCAGTTTATTTTTGCTTTCAGTTTGTTTTTGTTTCTTTGAGTCTTGGAAGTTATTACTTTGGTAATAACCTCTCCTTATCCCGTTTTGTTTGGTTTTGTGTCAAGATCAACCTCTAATCAGAGAGAAGTAAGATTTGGGGAAGTTGCTGTCCCGAAACAGATTTTTGTGCTTCACCGTAAAAATTCATGAGAGATCTCGGATTGAGCTGTAATTTTTGTGCTTCTGCCCCAGGTTGTTATGTAACTTTCGTTAGTTTTGCACTTTTTGATTTGAGCAACAGAAGATTTTCGAAAAAATTGATCTTTACCTGCTGGTCTGTTTTGACAGATTTTTCCACTCTTGCATTTGCTTCTTTATTCGATTTCCTTTTTGAATTCTTTTTGGGTCTTCGGAAGGAGTTGCTATAGTAGCTTATGTTTTGATGCTTTTCAGTTGAAGTTGAACTCAAAAGGTTTTATCACTTCACTTATACTAATGTTGCTAATGAGAACTGTGTGAAGTTTTGTGTGAAAGAAATTTCTAGGTAGGTGGAGAAAATGGTGTAATGAGAAAGTGAAAGGTTTCGTGACTCACAATAAGTGTATGAAGATGAAGATATTGATGTTATTCAAGTGGCGACTCCAGAAGAATCCACTAAATACCAAATTCAGAGACCTGCAGAGTCTGTTTTCAAATAGGTAACAGTTCTGGTAAGAAAAGTTCCGCGAAAATACTATCCAACTATATTTTTGTAGTTTTTAGCCAATAAGGGAAGTTACGAAGCGAAAGAGGGAAGGAAATGGAGCCAGGGTGGCTCACACCACCCTATGGCGCGGGCCCACCCCTGGCCGTGCCACCAGGTGGTGTGGCCACTCCAGACTCCGTCTCCGACCCGTTTTCTCCCAGTACCTTCCTTTTGGCATGAAACTTCGTAATATATAATCCCCCGGATCCCCCGATGTTCGTATATCGTGTTTTCATCGTGTTTTCGTTTCGATCTGTTTCTGCCAGGAACTATCTTTGAAGCTTAGAAGCACAATGGTGTCCGCCAAGGATAAAGGAAAGGAGACTATGGAGGAAGATCTCCAAGACCCCAAGCAGGGGCTGATTCCTTTAGTCACTTGCCCTGCATCAACGGAAGCCCTACGAGTCACTAAGGAGTTCTGTGATAAGTACCGAGACTTGAGGAGGAAGGTGAACATGCTTCAATGGGAGAATAATAGGCTTCACAAGATGTTGGAAGATTTCCTCACATCAACTAAAGAAATATTACCACCACCATCGAAGGAGTAATTCGTCATCAGGTTTGGCATCCCCTTGGTTTGTTCCAAGCCTGGGGGAGTGCCGCGGTATCACATCACTATCTTCTACCTTATTACCTTTTTAGTAGAGTCATATCATGAATAGAGAAGTTATCATGTAGGATGGTTTGCATTATGGAAGTGTCCCCTCTCTCGTTAGATATGTATCCCTTGGTGTGAGTTGCCGTTATGGAATATGAATGAGAAGTTCTATCATTTACTCTTTTGCATAGCTTATATTAGTTTTCAATTTGTGGTTATATGATTGATCTTGTTGTTAGTATTGGTATCACTTTGGGATCATTGAGTTAATTTAGTTGGTTTTGGAAAACTTGGCTCGGTCAGTAGCAACACTATTTTTGAGAGTTGAATGAAAAATATAAAAGTATTCAAAAGAAAAATTATTTCATCATCTTTCTTTCTTGATTTGCTCATAAGTTTAGTATTCTCTAGTTAAGATCTTTTGTGCTTCCAAGGAAGATTGCATGTTTGTCTTTATCACTTGTATGTTTGTTTGTTTCCTTCAACTCTTATACTTGCTACCTAGCCTTGCTAGCCAAAAACCTGTACTGAGAGGGAATTCTTCTCGTGCATCCACTCCTTAAAACCAAAACCTTTGCCATTTGTGTCCACCATACCTACCTATTAGCACTATTGCTATTCCAAGTAAATTCTTGTTTTATCTACCTCCCAAATTAAACTTGTTATGTGAAAATTAGTGATTAAAGCTCTCACGAACTTGATGGCACATTTTACTTTCTTGCATTTAATAAACTTGAACCATTGTGCTCACCTATGTTGCGTATATGATTGCGCTTTGTAAGTTGTGAATTAGCAGAACCATGCTGTCATGGGGAACGCTTTTAACATTGCACTGGTACTTTGTACGTAGTTGATATCATGTTCTTTTGTCTATGGATGTTGTCGGTGTGAAATTAAAGGGGAGCTTATAAGTCCATGGAGTTATGCATGTGTGTTAGAGAAACGCCTGGGCCGCTGGTCTAATCCATGCTGACATGGTGGAAACCTGCAGCGTAACCATAACGAGCATCTATGAAGCATTCTTGTTATAAAAAAAGAGTCCGATATTGAAAAAAGAGAAAAAAAAAGAATATTATGAAAAGAGGAAAGAGATAAAAAAGCACCATATTTCCATGGTAAATAAGAAGATTGCTGAGATACTCGTTGTCTGCTTGCCTTATCATTTTGATATGGGGATTCTTCCGTATCATCGGGCAAGGGGTACCCCGCTGGCGGTTCTCTATGATACACATGTGCTTACAATGATAAGAACTTACCGGTGACTAAACTTGAGTAGCATTAGGAGCGGCCCTCGTATTCAAGGGACATGAGATTTTCAATTCAACTTGTCAATGCATATCCTCATATTTGATCACTTTAACCTTAATCACCTAAAGATGCCTATGATAGGGGCAATGAGAGCTAAAGCTAGTAAGTATCATAATTTTTTGGAGCTCTTTATGAGACTTGCAATCCCTGCTTCCCTCTGCGAAGGGCCTTTCTTTTACTTTTTAGTTGAGTCAGTAAACCTATTCCCTTCTGTCTCAGCAAGTACTTTGAGTTGTTGTGTTTCATTCATTCATATGATGATTTATTCAATCATGTTTCTTATGTTCCTTGTTTTGCACATTGCTCTTATCTTGGTGATTACTACTTGGAAAGCTATCATTGAAAATCAGTTATTTGTGAACTCCAGTAAATTATCAGCTATTCTTTGACCAAGAGCTAAGTTTGCCATTACCAATTATGATTTACTTTATGTATCTTTATTGTGTTTCCTTTACTCATTGCAAGTTGAGTTATATAATAGTGAGTTGTCTTCTATTATGATCTATGTATTGATGAATGTGATGCTTCTTGTCTGTATTCTTTTATCGACTCTTCACTCCATAAACCTGAGGTCATGTTTATTGAGCTCAGTTTCGCTTGGGGACAAGCGAAGTCTAAGCTTGGGGGAGTTGATACGTCCATTTTGCATCACTATTCTATATCATAATTCATTATTATTTATTGATATATTTCATATTAAGAGATGATACTTATGTGATTTCAACTGTTGTTGCATGGTTGATGACTTTTGGAGCATGGACCGCTGCAGTCAGGATTCTAATGGAAAAGGTGCTGTTTGGAGGCAAAATTCGCAAAGATCAGAAAATCCAGGAAAATATATGGAAAATCCTATTTTTCCAGAAGACGAAGGCTGCCAGAAGAGGGAGTGGAGATGGGCCACAGGAAGCCCACACCACCCCCTGGCGCGGGCTACCCTAGGCCGCACCACCAGGTGGTGTGGCTGCCCTGGCCCACCTCTGGCTCTCCCCTCTGGCGTATATATTCCTCCCGAAACCCTAAGACTTGGGGAGCGACCACATAAAGATTCCGCCGCCTCTGCAGGGCGGAAAACACCGAGAGAGAAAGATCTCTCCGGCAGACAAATTTCTGTCGGGGGAATTCCTTTTCGGAGAGGGGAGATCGCCGCCATCAACACCACCATCAAGTTGGACTTCATCGGGATCATCATCATCATCACCACCATCAGCACCCTCATCACCATCTCCATATTGCTGTAACAATTGGGTTGAATCTTGCATAGTTCTTAGGGGAAACTTTCCCGGTGTTGATTACTCTTTGTAGTTGATGCTATTGAGTGAACCATTGAATTATTGTTTATGTTCAGATTGTTATACATCATTATTCCATCTCTGATCATGATCCATATGATGTCTTGTGAGTAGTTCGTTTTGTTCTTGAGGACATGGGAGAAGTCATGTTATTAGTAGTGGAGTTGTGTTGACAAAGATTCAATAGTTTGATATTTAAATTGTGGTGTATTTCTTCTAGTGGTGTCATGTGAACGTCGACTACATGAAACTTCACCTATATGGGTCTAGGGGAATGCATTGTGTATTTGGCTACTAATCGTAGGGGTTGCCGGAGTGACAGAAACCTGAACCCCCGTTAGGAAACCATTGCACAAGGGACGTAAGGGCCTTAGAGATTAAAGCTGTGGTTAGGTTTCTACCTTAATTACTTTCTTGTACTTACGGATGTTTGCAAGGGGTATAATCACAAGTATGTATTAGTCCTAGAAAGGTCGGTACATTAGCACAGGTTCACCCACACAACACTTAGCAAGCTAAAGAAGATTAATCGACTATATGAAGTGAAAGCACTTGACAGTCTTCCCATGTGTCCTCGAGAAAGTTTGGTCATCTTAAGTAATACAACCGGCTTGTCCTTTGCTGCATAAAGGATTGGGCCACTTGCTGCATTTATTCCTACTGTCTTTTATTTACTCGTACTTTGTTTACTTGCTTTATCAAAAATCCCTAAAAATCCGTTTGCTAAGTATTTGCAGAGAATTCCTGATCCATACCACTAGCCAGCACCTTCTGCTCCTTGTTGGGTTCGACACTCTTACTTTTCGAAAATACTGCGATACACCCTCTATACTTGTGGGTCATTAACGGTGTCCGTGGACGGACAAAGCAGCACGGCAGCGGTTCTCCACTAGGCAGGCCCCATGGGATGTCGGCGTGGTGGCATAGGAAGTAGGCAAGGTAGGGCGGTGGCGTGGGTAGGGGCACGACAGGGTGGCGGCGCAGGAAGGTGGTCGGGCGGCGGTCCTGTACAGGAAGAGATGGGGAGGAGATAAAGAAGGAGAAGAAATGAGAACTTTTTTTAGAAGTACTTCTGAGACTAAAATGTGGGACCCATGTTTAATATAACGGCTCAATCAAACATTGTGCAAATCTGATGCCAGATCATCCTGACTTGTGGATCCTATTGTCTGTTTCCGTATCAATTCACGTTTAAATGATGTTTAGTGCACGTTGCAAAAAAAAATTAACAGAATGGTGATTTTGTACGATTGAAACGTAAAGTGGTGATTTTTTGAAATTTCAGCTTAAATGTGGTGGGTTTTTTAAATGTTAGCAGGAGAACTGCTAAATCCAATGAATAGATAGAAAATGGATTGCTTGGTTTATTAAAGGAAAACCAGGTGAAAACCCTAACAACAACAACCATACCTAGAACACCACACTTCATACAAGATTTCGGACTCCATGAGCATTTGGGCCAACCTCGACGACGCCAGAGAGAAACAACATGCCAAGAAGAGAACATGTGTCTCCCTAACCCAGCGAGCAAAGAATAAAGGTCTCATTTGGCGCTCCTTGCATGTGGAGGGGGCTCCAGTAGCCGATGTCGCCCGGAACCTCCGTGAAACGTAGGTCCCTCTAGCCGGATCCACCTCCAAGAATGATGCCATCAAGAGGGAGCACGATACCAGTAGCGCAACCATCATCCGATCTGAAGACCAAATCTGGGGTTTTCCCGTGAGTGTGTTGGGAAGGTAGGTGAGGGCTGCATACCGACGCCTCTAACAAGGTAATGATGCCCATAGGCACCGCCGTCGGCAACTCCGACCATAGCCAGAGTGCGGCTTTCACCGGCAACCTCAACAATCCAACCCAAGATCCGGCCAGCCCCCAACATACCGCGACACCCCGCCGCCGGCAATGCCTCCACGCCCGCTTTCACTTGACCCTGTCGGCACTGCACAGCTAGGCACGCTACCCCACTCCTGCTGAGGACTTCCTCATCGTGGTCGGCGGGAGGATGCAACACCCCACAATGGTGTCATTCGTCTTCGACGGCTTTTAGCAAACACGAGCAAGATGCACGCAGTCGTGGGCATGCCATTTCCCCTGGATGGTTAGCGAGCCAGAGCGCGACACATGCCACTGCCCAAGATCGGGCCTGCCTGCTATGCTGTAGCTCCGGTTCAGAACGTCGGCTCCTCCTATCCCTCCTCCGCATCGAAACTGCATCGCGTGCATCTGCCCGATGATCGGCCGCGCACAGCCACCCCACAACCTCCTCCGCCCCACCTCCCGTACGCTTCTGTCCTGCAGATACCACCATTCTAGCACATCCCAAGAACCCAGACAACAACATGGCCCTTGAGGCCCAGATCGGGCCCGGGGCAGGCCCAGTCGAGCCCGCGCTGCTGCTGCAGGTCCTAACCGTCGGGAGCCTTTCCGCCGTGCACATGGACATGCCTTCTCCTCCGCTGCGCCATCCGCCGTGCTCCGCTGCCCGCCCCCTCCCACGTACCACCCGTAGCGTCGCATCCCCGCGCGAGGACAGAAGTGCCTAGGGTGTGCCTGCCATGCCCCCGTCTTTAACGTCCGGGCGTCACCACCACCGCTGCCGGCGGCAGCGGCGGCCAGGGAGGCACGGGATTTGGGCCTTGTTGGCTAGGGTTCGGGGGGGCCTCTGGGGTCGCTCGCGCGAGCGATCCGGGAGGCGTTTTCCTCCGTCTGCAGCGACTTGTTGTGATTAATGTGATGGTTTTATGTTATACACTCCAACCTACATGTATCTGCAGCCTGGCTGAAGTAGTTTTGCAATCTAAGAAAGGCTCATGTTGAAGATATTGAGTTGATAATGTCATAGCAAAACGACATAGACAGCCTTATAGAGTTGCCACACCAGAGTGCATTTCGCCGTCTTTGTGTCAAGCCGGTTAGGAATGTGCGGCTTACTTATGGTTGGTACAACGAGTATGATTTGAAAGATCGGCCTGAGGGTGCGAATGAACTCAAAGCCCCAGTCCTCAAGATTCATTGCAGCGGCTACAAGATTGAGATAGTCTTTGGAGCAATGATAACAGAATTCGTCAAGGTGTTGCTCTGCTGCTGGGTAAAAGGCTCAAGCAAGTCTGGCTTACGGGTACCCATGGAGACATACTGCTCAGGGAACGCTTACAGAAGATAGTTGCCGAGCATGAGAACAAACCTGCCTTGCATATGTGTGACGAACTGACCCAACAATCTCCGGAGCCAGAAGGCCCTACCCCTTCTGCATGCTGAAAAGCATCTTATTCAGCGAAATCCACATTGATGTTCTTCATTGTGGTATTGTAGTTACCGTAGCAGCACATGTTCTAGTGCATTAATTAATTTGGTGAAGAACTTCTCAGTTCTCAGTTGTGTAACGTTATTATGCATGTGACCATTTATATGTACTCCCTCCGTTCGGAAATATAAGATATTTTAGCTTTGTGAAACGAATGTATCTAGATACCTTTTAATGTATAGGTTCACTCCGAAACTCTACGAACCTATATACAGTACTAAAAGACGTCTAGATACATTCGATTCATGAAGCTAAAATGTCTTATATTTCTGAACGGAGGGAGTAGTTTGCTAGCTACGTTCGCATGCGCTGCTTCCGTAACTTCAAGTGACATCAGAAACTACTGTGATCCAACTAAATGTTTTGACAGCTAACGGTTATGTCTGAATCTAAACTGAAAAAACTAAATTCCTCGATCAACACAAGTTGATTAATTACCCGAAACAAGCAGCTGTAAAGCTGCTTAATTAGGTGTGAGATCACCCGAAATAAGCGGCTGCTTCACATCCAGAACCATCGAGATGTCGCCGGAGATGCACGTGATCCTCCACATACCAAGATCGAGCGAGCTCTTAAGACGGTTCAGCAACCACGCCAAGAGCTCCTCAAGCGGTCGAGCACCACGTCTGCTGCGTCTTTGAATGGGACAGACATGGCTCACTACTCTCGGCCAGATTGGCGTGCGTACTCGCCCATGTATGTTGAGCGTGTAATGCATTGGATGAACCATGCCAACCTGGTTGAACATCGACGTGTTCATAGTGATAATAAAGTGGTTATTATTATATCTTTGTGTTTACGATAAATGTTTACATCCCATGCTATAATTGTATTAATATAAAACACTAATACTTGTGTGTTTTGTAAACATGAAAGAGTCCCTAGTAGGCCTCTTGTTAAGCTAGCTTGTTGATTAATAGATGATCATGGTTTCCTGATCATGGACATTGGATGTTATTAATAACAAGATCATATCATTAGGAGAATGATGTGATGGACACACACCCATAGTAAGCATAGCATAAGATCAAGTCATTACGTTTGTTTTGCTACAAGCTTTCAAATACATAGTAACCTAATCCTTCGACAGATCATGTTAATCACCGTCACCGGATGAGTGCTTTGATGACATCAAACACCACTTCGTAACTGGGGTTATAAAGGTGGCATTAGGTATTCTGAAAGTATGTGTTGAAGCGCATAGATCAAGAATGAGATTTGTCCATCCAAGTGACGGATAGATATGCTCTGGGCCCTCTCGGTGGAATGATAACCAATTGGCTTGCAAGCATGTGACTAGGTCACAAGAGATGTCATATCACGGTACGAGTAAAGAGTACTTATCAGTAACAAGGTAGAACTAGGTATGGAGATACCGATGATCAAACCTCGGATAAGTAGAGTATCGCGCGACAAAGGGAATCAGTGTCGTATGTTAATGGTTCTTTCGATCACAATGAAGTCATCGTTGAATATGTGGGAGCCATTATGGATCTCCAGGTCCCGCTATTGGTTATTGATCGGAGAGGTTTCTCGATCATGTCTGCATAGTTTGCGAACCGTAGGGTGACACACTTAAGGTTCGATGTTGTTTAAGTAGATATGGAATATGAATTGGAGACCGAATATTGTTTGAAGTCTTAGATTGGATCTAGGACATCACGAGGAGTTCCGGAATGGTCCGGAGAATAAGATTCATATAAAGGAAGTCATCTTCCGGGGTTTCGAAAAGGTTTCGGTATTTTGACCGGAGCTTCTAGAATGTTCTAGAGGGGCCACCAGTAGGCCCATAACCCCGGGAGGGGCCACATGGATGAGGGCATGTTGTGGGGGGCCATGGGCCAGCTACACCAAGCCCAAGGGGCCCAACCGGCCAGCCCTAGGGTTTTAGGGTTTTGGGGGGGAATACTTGGGGGGCAAGTTTCCCTCCCCCCTCCCTCTTGCACCGGCCCTAGGAGGAGGCGGCCAACAGGGGAACCCTAGGCGCACCTCCCTCTCTATATAAAAAGGGGAGAGGTGGCCGGCCCCATTGCCCCACTTCCCAACCCTAGCCGCCACCTCTCCTCCCTCCTCCTTCTTCCTGCTCCATCTTAGGCAAAGCACTGCAGGAATTTTCCTCCACCACCACCACCACGCTGTCGTGCTGCTGGGATTCCGAGGGGATCTACTACCTCTGTTGCCCGCTGGAACGGGGATATTAAGGTCTTCATCGACACCGCACGTGTGACCGAGTGCGGAAGCGCTGCCGGAATGCGGCGCCGGAAGGATCATCAACATGATCTTGAGATCGGCAAGTGATCGACTACATCAACCACGAGATCTGATCTCGTTAACACTTTGGATCTTCGAGGGTTAGTTCTCATCTATCTCATTGCACCTATCTCGTAGATTAGATCTTGGCTTTTTCCATAGATTGGATCTTGGTTTTGTGCGTTCTTGCGGTAGAATTTTTTTGTTTTCCATGCAATGAACCCTACAGTGGTATCAGAGCAGTGTCTATGCGTAGATCTGTTGCACGAGTAGAACACAATTGTTTTGTGAGCGTTGATGCTCTTATTGTCGTTTGCTTTTCGTGTACTTTGCATCTTGCGGGATGGTGGGATGAAGCGGCCCGGGCTAACCTTACATGTCAGCGCACATGAGACTTACTCTACGATTGACATGGAACTTGTATTGCACAAGTAGCTTTGCGGGTGTCTGTCTCTCCCACCATAGTTAAGATTCAACTTACAATCTGCACTTGAAAACACTAGTATCGGCATTGTGGTTCTTGTTCATAGGTAAGAACGGTTCTTATTCGAAAGCCCCATGCCACGTAAACGCATGCAAAGAAAATTAGAGGCGTCTAACTTATTTTTGCAGGGGCATGTGATGTGATATGGCCATGATGAGATTGTGATTATATTTGATGTATGAGATGATCTTTATTGTAATATGGCAACCAAAAGGAGCCTAATGGTTGTATTTAAATTTGTTCAGACATGCGTGTCTACTCATCATGTAATAGCTTTATTCCAAGTAGTTGTTGTAGTGATGGACAACCATGACGCGATGCCACTGACCTTGACACCACACTGGTGATGATGGAGATCATGTCCGTGCTTTAGAGATGGAGATCAAAGGCACAAGAAGAAAGGCCATATCATGTCACATATTATGAATTGCATGTGATGTTAATCCTTTTTGCATCTTGTATTGCTTAGATCGCGATGGTAGCATTATAAGATGACCCCTCTCACTAAATATCAAGTAATAAAGTGTTCGTCCTTAGTAGGCACTGTTGCTAAGACTTGTCGTTTCGAAGCATCTCGTGATGATCGGGTGTTATAGATTCTACATGTGTATACAATGGGTGCAAGCCAGATTTGCACATGCGGATACTAAGGTTAACCTTGATGAGCCTAGCATGTACAGACATGGTCTCGAAACACAGAATATCTAAAGGTAAAGCATGAGTCATATGAATGATATGTGAACATGTTGATTGTTCGCCTTTGAAGCTACATCTTCTCTCGTGAAGATCAGACTTGGTGTAGTGGATTTGGTTAGTGTAATCACTAAAGCAACGCGAGGGATGTTGATTTGAGTGGGAGTTCACCTAGTTAATTTAAGAATTAAATTTGAACTCAATTTGTCATAAACTTAGTCTAAACTCTTTGCAAATATATTGTAGATCATGGAAACCCCCTTCATCAACTTTAATGCGTTCCTAGAGAAAGAAAACCTGAAAAATAATGGAAGAAACTTCACAGACTGGTTCCGTGGCTCGAGGATTGTCCTCAGTGCTGGTCAGTTGACCTATGTGCTCGATGCACCGCTGGGTGACCCACCTACATAGGATGCTACCGATGAGGTTAAAAATGTTCACCTCACTCGGAAAAATGACTACTCCACAGTTCAATGTGTCATCCTGTACGGTTTAGAATCAGAGCTTCAGAAGCATTTTGAGACCCGCGACCCTTTTGATATTATCAACGAGCTCAAAATGATATTTGAAACTCATGCGACCATGGAAAGCTATGAAGCTTCCAAGAAGTTCTTTAACTATAAGATGGAAGAGGGCAGCTCCATTAGCGAGCACGTGCTCAAAATGTCTGGGCATGCGAACAAACTCCAAGATTTGGGAATAACGATTCCTAATGCGTTGGGGATTCATCGTGTCCTCCAATCACTGCCACCTAGTTACAAGAACTTTGTGATGAATTACAATATGCATTGCATGAACAAGACGTTGTCTGAACTCTTCTCGATGTTGAAAACTGCTGAAGTGGAAATAAAGAAAGAGCCCAAGTGTTGATGGTCAATAAGACCACCAATTTCAAGAAGAAGGACAAGCCTAAGAACACGGGAAACTTCAAGAAGGGTGGCAAGAAAGCCGTCGCGCCTGCTAAGAAGCCCAAGGCTGGCCCTCAGCCTGATACAGAGTGCTTTTACTGCAAGGGCGGTCACTAAAGGCGCAATTGCCCCAAGTACCTGGCAGATCTGAAGAACAACAACATCAAGAAGAGAGGTATATTTGATATACATATTATTTATGTGTATCTTACTAGTAATCGTAGTAGTGCTTGGGTATTTGATACTGGTTCGGTTGCTCATATTTGTAACTCGAAACAGGAGCTGCAGAATAAACGAAGACTAGCGAGAGATGAGGTGATGATGCGCATTGGAAATGGCTCCAAGGTTGGTGTGATCACCGTCAGCACGCTCCCTCTTAATCTACCTTCGGAATTAGTTTTAAATTTGAATAATTGTTATCCGGTGCCTGCGTTAAGCATGAACATTATATCTAGATCTTGTTTATTGCGAGACGGTTATTCATTTAAGTATGAGAATAATGGTTGTTTCATTAATATGAGTAATATCCTTTATGGTCATGCACCTAAGATGAATGGTTTATTCTTATTGAATCTCGATAGTAGTGATACACATGTTCACAAACTAGATGCTAAACGAATAAAATTGAATGATAATTCTACATACATGTGGCACTGTCATCTTGGTCACATTGGAGTGAAGCTCATGAAGAAACTCCATTCTGATGGACTTCTTGAATCACTTGATTTTGAATCACTTGAAAGATGCGAAGCATGTCAAATGGGAAAAATGACTAAAACTCCATTCTCTGGGATAATGGAGCGAGCTACAGACTTATTGGTAATAATACATACCGATGTGTGCGGTCCAATGAGTGTAGCATCGTGCGGTGGATATCGTTATGTTCTTACTTTCACGGATGACTTGGGTAGATATGGGTATATCTACTTTATGAAACATAAATCCAAAACATTCGAGAAGTTTAAGGAATTCCAAAGTGAAGTAGAAAATCAGCGTAACAAGAAGATTAAGTTTCTGCGTTCTGATCTTGGAGGTGAATATCTGAGTTACGAGTTTGGCATGCATTTAAAGAAATGCGGAATACTTTCACAATTGACACCACCGGGAACACCACAGCGTAATGGTGTGTCCGAATATTGTAATCGAACTCTGTTAGATATGGTTCAGTCTATGATGTCTCTTACAGATTTACCGTTATTGCTCTGGGGTTATGCATTAGAGATAGCCGCATTCACTTTAAATAGGGCACCATCTAAATCCGTTGAAACGACACCGTATGAATTGTGGTTTGGTAAGAAACCTAAGTTGTCGTTCCTTAAAGTTTGGGGTTGCGAAGCTTATGTAAAGAAGTTACAACCCGACAAGCTCGAACCCAAAGAGGAAAAATACATCTTCATAGGATACCCTAAAGAAACAATTGGGTATACCTTCTATCACAGATCCAAAGGCAAAGTTTTCGTTGCCAAGAATGGATCCTTTCTTGAAAAGGAGTTTCTCTCGAAAGAAGTGACTCGAAGGAAAGTAGAACTCGACGAGGTTGTTGAACCTTCTCTCGGATTTGAGAGTAGCGCAGCACTGGAAGATGTTTCTATGCCATCTGCACCAATTAGAGAGGAAGCTAATGATGGTGTTCATGAAACTTTGAACGAAGTTGCTACTGAACCTCGCAGGTCGACGAGGGTTCATTCCACTCCTGATTGGTATGACCTTGTCTTGAATGTCATGTTGGTGGACAACACCGACGAACCTACGACGTATGAGGAAGCAATGATGAGCCCAGATTCCAACAAATGGCAAGAAGCCATGAAATCCAAAATTGGATCCATGTACGAAAACCAAGTGTAGACTTTGGTGAACTTACCAGATGGCCGCAAGGCTGTCCAGAACAAATGGATTTTCAAAAGGAAAATAAACGTTGATGGTAATGTTACTATCTATAAAGCTCGACTTGTCACGAAAGGGTTCCTACAAATTCAAGGAGTTGACTATGATGAGACTTTGTCACCGTTAGTGAAGCTAAAGTCTGTGAGGATTTTGTTAGCAATCGCTGCGTTTTTCGATTATGAGATTTGGTAGATGGATGTCAAAACGGCGTTCCTTAATGGTGACATTGAGGAAGAGTTGCATATGGTACAACCCAAGGGTTTTGTTGATTCTAAAGATGCTGAAAAGGTATGCAAACTTTAGCGCTCCATTTATGGACTAGAGCAAGCATCTCGGAGTTGGAATCAACATTTTGATAAGGTGATCAAAAACTTTGGATTTATACAAACTTTTGGAGAAGCTTATATTTACAAGAAAGTGAGTGAGAGCTCTGTAGCATTCCTAGTACTATATGTGGATGACATATTGTTGATTGGGAATGATATAGAACTTCTTGAAAGTGTCAAAGCTTATTTGAATAATAGTTTTTCAATGAAGGATCTTGACGAAGTAGGATACATTTTAGTTATCAAGATTTATAGATATAGATCAAGACGCTTAATAGCGCTTTCACAAAGTACATACCTAGACAAGGTTCTAAAGAGGTTTAGAATGGAAGAAAGCAAGAAATGGTTCTTGCCCATGTTGCTAGGTAAGCCCTTGAGTAAGACTCAAAGTCCAGCTACGGCACAAGATAGAGAGAGGATGAGTAAAATCCCCTATACCTAGGCCATAGGCTCTATCATGTATGCCATGTTGTGTATGATACCACATATTGCACATGATGTTAGTTTGACCAGTAGATATCAAAGTGATCCTGCAATGGAACACTAGACAGCGGGCAAAAATATCCTGAAGTACCTGAAAAGGACTAAGGATATGGTTCTTTCTTATGGAGGTGATGAAGAGCTCGTTGTAAATAGTTACACCAATGCTAGTTGGAACACCGGTCCGGATGACTGATACCTTCAATCCAGATTACGGATGTAGTATAGCTTATTTTTCCCTAGTAGACCTAGGTTATCGAATCCTAGGGAAGCGAATGCGTAGTGAAGTTACTTTAACGGACCTTCGGGAGTTTTAGAATTCCTTTTGTGTTTCTACCGGACCAGTATCTTGTGTCTTTTTGTTATTGTCAATAATGGAGAGAGAGGGCCAAGGGCGTTCAGTTTCCCCTGTAGCTGTGCAAAACATCTGATGGGAATAAAAGATAAACATAAAGTATGCGTGTACTTGTTAGAGCAAGATAAATTATATGTGGGCAGTGCATCCATAATTGCTATTGCCTCTGCAACCGGTTATAGCAATAACCTACTAGTCTCATCCATAGAAGAAAGAGAACTAATGATATGCATCATGATGTCACTTTTAATCCCAAGCAAATCCCTCACATACAGCCGTACTACAGCTTCTATCACTGGGGTTCCCAACCTGCAGCTCAGTCATCACTCATACTCCCTATACCTGGCTCAACCCTTGGGGTCTTGGGTACCTGACAAGTCCTTAGGTTGAGGCAAGAGAGGATACAATAATCATCATGTCATACAAACTAATACACGATCCCATCTATGATAAATAACATGCACAATTGCTACATGGCTAGGCCGAAGCCCTTAGCCCAAGGAGAATTACTCACACATAGAGATGAGATCAACAATCACAAACATTGTAATGAAAATCATAAGATTGATAGCAATAGTCTTACAATGTCGCCAATCAGAGAAGAGATCTACTATTACAAGTGGTGGAATATGGCTATGGAGATGGAAAAGGGTATTGAGATCTGGCGGCGGAGAGATGGCGGAAGAGCTGGATGAGGTCCTGTTTCTCGTCGCCTGAGGCTTCTTTATATAGGGGTCCCTTCACGAAAGTTGTTCTGTTTGACCTAACGGTGGCGGCGCGAACTATATGACCGGAGCTATACAGTCGGAAATTTTGCTCCTGACGTATAGTTGGTCGTTACGACATCTTCCTTCGATGTAAGGCTCCTGATTTCTTCTAGTAGTTGGAAATCACGTATCTTTTACTTTAATGTAGTGATTCCCTCCTTTAAACGACATTATCTGCGTAGGAAAAATACAAAAGAAAGGATTGCATACCCCTCTGAATATTAGCATTAGTGGCAGGGTTTAGAGAGATATTTTGTCAAGAATATGACTAATATCTAGTTTAAATGTGGACGTTAGATGGCTATATTTTAGAGCCATCAACCTCCCCAAGCTTAAACTTGATTGTCCTGAGCAAGAAAATCAAAATCAAAAAGGAACTCCGCATTTAAACTGAAATAATGAGATGGTGATCTTACTCATGATTAGTAGTCTCATGTTTCCTCCACTTCATAAATCTGAAAAACTTCATCATAGATAGAGTAATGGCAAACATAGCATACGGGTTTCATGCATCCTTATAGTGCAGCAAAATTATTGTAAACATGGATGATTCAAATGAGTAAGCTTTGATCCATGTCAAGTAATCAACTCATAGGCTTGCCTTTGAATAGTAAAGTACGATCATGTAAATTAAGAGTGTGAGAGTTGTCATGAAAAGCATATATACTAGAGTATCACAATTCTCCCACGTCAATGGATCAAGACTTTGCAAGCACTACTTTTCTATTCATTGTCCTTCAAGAATTTCAGTTTTTAAGTAATTGAGAGCATGCCAAAAAAATATTTAGTTTATCGAGCTGCGATGGACACTCGTGGCATCACTAAGGTTTTTGTTCCTTTTGCACAATGATTTCTGATAACAGCCAGAGGAGTGATTCCATCATGATTACAGCTACCCGGTGATGGCTCAAACTACGATGAGCTCATTAGGAACCCCAAGAGGAAGGTATGATGAGCACATCATCAAGTTTTCCCTCAGTTATGAAATCAAGGTTACCGAACCAGTAGGAGCAAGGAAACAACCCCAAGGTGTTGTCTTCCAACTTGGAATCCTGCACAACACAACCACAGAACTTTGCCCCAACTTACAGTGAGGTTGTCAATCTCACCGGTTTTGCTGAAACAGAGGATTAAACGTATTGTGTGGAAGATAGTAATTGCTTGTAGAAAGTAAATAGTAAAAATGTAAACAGTAGATGATATATTGATGGTAAAATAATGGACCGGGGTCCATAGTTCACTAGAGGTGATTCTCCTTAAGATAGATGACATGTTGGGTGAACACATTACAGTGGGGCAATTGACAGACACCGAGAAAGCATACTATGCATATACTAATCATCTTGACTCCTGTGAGATCTGATTGGGCATTACAACATTATACATAGACCATAATCCAACTGCATCTATGACTAATAATCCACCTTCAGGTTATCACCCGAACCCCCTCCAGTATTAATTTGCAAGCAACAGATAATTGCATTAAGCAAAGTGTGTAAAGTAAACAATATGATTGCCCTATGGACAAAGGATTGCTGTTTTCTCCCTAGTAGCAATAGCACATCTAGTACCTTAGAGATTTCTGTCACTTCCTCAGATTACTAGAGACATGAACCCACTATCGAGCATAAATACACCCTCTTGGAGTTGCTAGCATCTACTTGGCCAAGATAGATACTAACAACGGAAAGCATGCACGATCACAACTAACATAGACATGATAGAACCAATAATCAATCTAAAATAGCATCATAATATCCATCGGATCCCCGCAAACACAACATGTAAGATTACAAATAGATGATCTTGATCATGAATGGAGCTCACAAGATCTAAACATGATAGCACAATGGAGGAGAACCAACCATATAGCTACCACATGGACCTGTAGTCCAAGGATGAACTACTCACGCATCACGCCGGAGGCAGGCACGTTGATGAAGAAGGCCTCCAGGATGATCTCTCCCCTCCGGCAGGCTGCTAGGAAGAGCTTTATATCCCTCCTAATCTAGGGATGGAGATGACGGCGGCTACAGACTCTTTCATGGATTTTTGATCGGGTACTTAGGGTTTTTGTCCCGAGAGGCTTTATAGGCGGAAGGGCAAGGTTGGTGGAGTACCAGGGGGCCCACACCCCTGGTGGCATGCCCCCCAAGGCCATGCCGCCCTAGGGTGTGGCCGCCCTGATGTCCCTCTTCGTATCCCCTCCGGACTCCGTGTTGATACGGGTAAAATATTGACTTTGGCTTTTGTCCGGTCCAATTCCGAGAATATTTCCTTACTAGCTTTTCCAAAACCAAAAATAGCAGAAAATGGGCAACTCGCAATGTGGCATCTTGTTAATAGTTTATTTCCAAAAAAATGTGTAAAAATACTCCAAAGTGTGGGAAAAACATAAGAAAGTAGATATAAAACAAGCATGGAACATAAAAAATTATAGATATGTTTACGACGTATCAACATCCCCAAGCTTAACTCCTGCTCGTCCTCGAGTAGGCAAGTGATAAAAAGAAAATAATTTTTGAGGTGACATGCACCATCACAATATTGATCAAGGTATTTGTAAAACATTGATAGCTCAGATCATAGTACTCTAACATAGACATGAAAAATATAGTTCTAACAATAAGACATAGCAACTATGTTATAACATGAAAAGGTACAAATAAAAGATTCATGAATAACAATGCTTTTAAAGACGTTTGTTTGTTTCACATATAGAAAACATAATGAGAATGGTATTCAGCTTGTCCCTCATAGTGTAGCAAACCATAAATGTATAGGACACCTTCAAAGTTCATAAGGGTGACTAGATACAAATAGTTTAAGAACAAGCAATATCAAAGTTATGAATCAATCAACAAGCTCTAGGACAATGCATATTAAACTAAGAATGACCACTATGCTCTCTCAATAGGTGCATAAAGATAGAAGATGGAGACTCAAGATAAAATGTAAAATAAAGGCCTTCCATAGAAGGAAGAAGGGATTCAAGTTTCATAAAGAGCTTCCAAAAATTATGGTACTTATTAGCTTTCAGCTCTCATTGCCCCTATCATAAGCATCTTTAGGTGATTAAGGTTAAAGTGAACAAATATGAGGATATGCTTGACAAGTTATAAGTTGATAATCTCATGCCCCTTACTTACGAAGATCGAACCTCATGCTACTCAACTTTAGTCACGAGTAAGTTCTTGTCATTGTAAGTACATGTGTATCATACAGAACCGCCAACGGGTTACCCCTTGCCCCATGATACAGGAGCTTTCCCATATAGAAATGATAATGCAAGCATATAATGAGCATCTCAGTGATCTTTTTTATTTTCTATTTGTATAGGTTTTTATTGCGGATGCTTCACAGATTGCTCACTATGGTTATGCTACAAGTTTCCACCATGATTAGGCATGGCTTAGGCTAGCGGCCCAGGCATTTCTCTAACACATATACAAACTACATGAGCTTACAAGCTCCCCTTTTATTTCACACCGCCGGGATCCATAAGCAAAAGAACATGATATCAACCAAATAAAGTGTAATGTTGAAAGCGTTCCCCATGGTAACATGGTTCTGCTAATTCACAACTTATAAAGAGAAAGCATATACGCAACATAGATGGGAACAATGCTTTAAGTTTATTAAGTGCAAGAAAGTAAAGTGTGAGAGCTTTAATCACTAATTTTCACATAACAAGTTTAATTTGGAAGGTAGATAAAAACATGAATATACTTGGAATAGCAATAATGCTAATAGGTAGGTATTGTGGACTCTTTGGAATAACTTAGTTTTATTTGGAGTTGGATGCATGAGTGGAACTCATACTTGGTACATGTGGAGGCTAGGAAAAGACTGGGAATGACCAACTAAGAGAGCAATAATGGCCGTAATCATGCAAAGCGACAAAACATTATTAGTTAAAGCATAAAGTGATATTACAAGTCGAAAACTAAATGATCATAGAGGCTATGGTAACTTGGTATAGTCTTAACATGGTGTGAGCATGCGCCAAGTTAACCCAAATAAAGAATCAAAGGAGAATACCACAATATTATGCTTTTATATGCTAAAACAACGCATGATTCTTTCAAGGCACATTAAGCAATCTCAGTTGTTTATAACAGGTCATGCTACAACAATAATCACTAAGCATAAATTCAAAGCAATATCAAACATGACATGATAACGTCTAGGCCACAGTCAAAAACAAGCTCCTCTAATACCACTTATAAGCATGAACTTTCCTACTCTTTTCCAATCTAAATCAACTTATTTGAAAACTAATGTATGAATGCGGGGGTCCAACCAATTTATTTAAGCAAACTAAGCAAAATAAAACTAAAAACAAAAACAAAGACACTCTAAAAACAACACAATTGTGCATGAAACAATAAAAATGAAGTGTTTGGAAGAAAACCTGAGATTTTTATTGATGAAGAAGGGGATGCCTTGGGCATCCCCAAGCTTTGACGCTTGTACTTCTTGAATATTTCTTGGGGTGACACGGGTGGCATCTCCAAGCTTGAGCTTTTGTCCATACTTCATCTTATCACATTGTTCTTCTCTACACCTGAAAATTTCCTTCATACAAAACTTCACACAATCTTCATTAGCAATATTAATGTACTCAAGATAATAAGTCTTTCGGTTCAGTTTCAACACAAGTAAACTTCCATTAAAACATAAGCTACTGTAGCAATTCCTTTTAAAAGTTCAAGTGATCGAAGAGAACTCAAAGAGAAAGAGATTAAGAGGCAAATGCAAATAATGGCAGAAATCTGTCAAAACAGACTAGCAGGTAAAAACGGATTTTTGCGAAGACCTTATATTGCTCAAATAGAGAAGTGTTAAACTAATGAAAGTTGTATAACAACCTGGGGCAGAAGCACAAAAAATTACAGCTAAATCTGACATACAGAGATTTTTCACGAATTTTTACAGTGAAGCACAAAAATCTGTTTCGGGACAACAACTTTCCCAAATATTACTTCTCCCTCATTAGAGGTTACTCTTGGCAGAAAAACCACACAAAAAGGATAAAAAGAGGTTATTACTGAAGTAATAACTTCCAAGACTCAACAAAAGAAAAATTTATCGCCTAAACATTTGGGTTATCTCCCAAAAGCTCTTTCTTTATAGACATTAAGATAGGCTCAGTAATTTTGAGAAGATGCTCACATAAGAAATACAAATTGAAGCAAAAGGGAGCATCAAGGAGCAAATATGATACACATTTTAAGTCTAACCCACTTCCTATACATAGGAATCTTGTAAGAAAATAAATCAAAGAAGCACATAGTAACAAGAATGGGTAGATAAAACAAGAGCAATTGTGGAACTTTCAATATAAAGAGAGATATTTTAGTAACATGAGAATTCCAACAACCATATTTTCCTCTCTCATAATGATTTTCAGTGGCATCATGGACAAACTGAACAATATAAATATCACACTCATCCTCCTTTGGTAAGCATGGAGGGCGATCAAATAAGGTATTAGTTAAAGAGTTACTCTTATTGGGAGGTAGACATGGGTAGCTGCTCCATTCTTCCTCCTCTTGATCATCACTCTCCTCCCCTTTTTCATCCGATGAGCTTCCAGTTTCAGCGATTTATTCTTCCATAGGCTCCTACAAGGCATTAGTCTCTTCCGTTGGTGGAGAGCATCTATTAAGATATTCAAGAATATAGCCATTTTCTTCCTTGTAATTATCAAAGAAAAATTTAAGTATATCATAAACCTCATATTTATAAGGTGCATCATCAGTATTTTCAAGTAAATAAGCAAGTTTGCATGCACCCTTCCAAGCAATAAATTCTTCAATTTGTTCCACATCATAAAAGTCATAATTTCCCTTAAAATAAGAAAATATGGTAACATCATCATTATACTCGCATTGAAAAGGGAGGTGTTTATACCTCCTACAGCAACAAGATTTATCGAAGCAATAAGTAACATTATAAGTAGAGCACACATTTATAGCAATGGAATACAATTTATTAATTTGTTCCCAGAAGTGTTTCCCTTTTTGTGACAAGCGGTCATCCTTATAATAATATTTTTCTTCTTCCGTGACCCCACCTTGCCAATAAGATCTAGTTTCAAAGAAACCAGCCATTGATAGAAAGCATGATAAAGCAAGACAATAACAGGCCAACGAAAATAACAACTATAGAAGGAACTAATTTTTTTTTGTATTTTTGATAGGAATAAACAAGCAAACAAAGGAAAATAAACTAAGCAAAACAAAAAAACAAAGTAGAGAGATTGGTTATGAAGGACTCCCCTTGTGAAGCTGTCCTTGAAGAGAATATGCCCGAGAGGCAATAATAAAGTGGTTATTATCTTATTCCCTATTTATGATAAATGTTTATTTTGCGTGCTATAATTATATTAATTTGGAAACGTTAATACATGTGTGTTTAATAAACAAAAGGAAAGTTCCTAGTTATGCCTCTCTTATAAACTAGCTCGTTGATAAACAAGATGATCAAGGTTTCCTGATCATGGACATTGGATGTTGTTAATAACGAGGTCACAACATTAGTAGAATGATGTGATGAACATTCATCCGAAGTATAGCATTACGATCAAAGTCATTGTTTTTATATTGCTATAAAATCATACGAAGTAATCCTAGTCCTTAGACCATGAGATCATGTCAACATTAACACTGGAAGAGTATCTTGATAACATCAAATGTCACACCGTGAAAGGGTGATTATAAAGGTGGGTTCAGTGCTACGAAAGTGTTATGTAGAGGCTCATGGATCAAGAGTGGGATTTGTCCATCCCGATGATGTATAGATATACTCTGGGCCCTCTCGGTGATATCACATTGGTTAGCTTGCAAGCAAGTGATGAGATCACTAGAATGTTATATCACGGGAACAAGAAAAGAGTACATGTCGGTAACGAGATCAAACTAGGTATGGGGATACCAATGATCGAATCTCGGACATGTAATATATCGCGAGACAAAGGGATTTAGTTACTAGTGTTAAAGGTTCACACGATCACAAGAGTCATCGTTGAATATGTGGGAGTCAGTACGGATCTCTAGGTCCCGTTGCTGATTATTGATCGGAGAGGGGTCTCGATCATGTCTGCATTATTCGCGAACCGTAGGGTGACACACTTAAGGGATACCGACACCATTTGGAGCAAATATGTTTCAGATAAAGATTTAAGAAAGCGCTGGAATTATTTCAATAGACACCAAAACTGTTTCGGGTGAAATTGCTGAAATTGGTTCTACATGTAATATTGAAATGTTGCAGGGGGTTTTATGTGAATGTTTGTTAATTAAAGTAATTAAAAAATTCTGAATAAAACTAATAAAATAGTTTTACCAAAATAGTGTTATCATCGTTGTGGTTCCATGCTCGTAGGTAAGAACGGTTCTATCTTCGAAAGCCCTAAGCCACGTAAAACTTGCAATTCATAAATTAGAGGCGTCTAGTTTAGATCATTGCTGGGCTAGTGTCATGACATGGTAATGTTGTGAGGTGATGTATAGTTGATACCCTTACAACACACCTAACGTGTAAGTTCCATAGACCTTGGCCTTACACACAAAGGAATGATAGAGATCATACCACGATGCATATGATGGTGATCAAATACATGGACCATACCATCCCACTTTACACATATGATGTTCGCATCTTATATTGTTAGTTTGGCACTTTTAGTAGCATTATAAGATGATCCCTCATTTAAATATCAAGATAAAATGTGTTCTTCCTTAAGTATGCACCGTTCTATGGATCGTGTTTCGAGACATCACGTGATGATCGGGTGTACTCGACTCTGCGCTTTCATATAACGGGTGTAAGATAGTTTTACACACGCGAGTACTAAGGTTCTTACTTGGCGAGCCTAGCATGTACAGACATGGCCTCGGAACACGGACCGAAAGGTTAAGCATGAGTCATATAGTTGATATGATGCCCATATTGATGCTCGCCTTTGAAGCTACACTGACTCACGTGATGATCGAACTTGGTGTAGTGGATTTGGTTCATGTAATCACCAAAAAGGCACAAGGGATGTCATTTTTGAGTGGGAGTTCATTTCTAATTTGGATTAGTCATAAACTAAATAAAAGTGAATTTGCATAATTTGTTGTAGTCATTGGCGTCTATGCACTACCTTATGCTTAGTTTTAATTGAGATAATAGAAATATAGAATTCTGGATATTTACTTTACGAACTGGTATCGTATTGTTTTGAATGTCAATTTAAAGTTTAGAAGTCATATTGCAAAGTTTCAGGAAACTTTATTTACTCCGTGAAGTTTAATAAGTATTATTAAATCAAGAGTAAGAATTCCAATGTTAGTATCTTAAGTATCATGCTTGCCTCCATGATTCTTGATGTTCAAAAGTTGTTTTAATATCGAGGTTATCTAGGAGCTGAAATAATTGTTTCATAAGCCATCATTTGTGGAAGATATTGTGATATCTGAAACAATGTTTTTGGTTGCATTATGATAGAGTATAATTTAGCAAAATACATGTTCTCATATTGTATGAGAATTTGTGAAGGATGGAGATGCTAAGCATCCGGATCTCCCAAAAAGGTTTTGGGAACTAAAATTATACTCGCGATTCTTCCTTACAGGCTATAGTAGCTTGATCATGAAAGTTGTCATGATAAGGATGAATAGAAGATGTAAGTAAAATGTTTACTACACTAATAGATTACTAAAGAATAGATTTTTGAAAGAACACCAAACATTTGATGATGGTGATCCACTTCAAAGTGCAAGTTCAAAGGTATTAGTATTTGACTATATACACTTTGTACTATGTGTCATGTGAATGACACCACTATTGATGTTGATAGATTCTTTTAAAAGAAAAGGAATTGTTGAAAGAGAATCTATAAAATATTTGGCAGAAAAGAAAAGGTTGGAGATGTCCAACTTAGGTATATAGAAGATATACATGTTATGGCTGGATTCCTTGCTTGTTAAACAATGTGGTTCTGAGGTATTGGATACCGAATTGGTTGGTATGAAGTGTCATACAGGACAACGCAATTCATGAACTGCAATGGCCTAAGTAACTAGCAAGAGAATAAGTGATGATGTTCATCGAAAACAAATAAAGTGTTGTTGTGTTTTTCGTTGTCGTCAAACCTAGCCTTCAAGATTTGTTTTAATAATTGTTATTTTGTTCCGGTATTACGAGAACAATGGTTGTTCACATAGTTACCGTATTCCATAAAGGATGGATGAACTTTTACAAGTCTAGTGGGAGAAATCACATCCATAAACACTATAGCTAAAATGTCGCAAGACAAATGATTGAAAGATCACTTATTAAGTGACATCGCTGTTTAAATTATATTGGAAAGAAAACATGCAGAAACTCCATGTTGATGGATTTTTGGAGACTTTGATTTTGATCAATTGACGCTTCTGAGACTTTCCTCGAGATAATTGAAACTCCGTCCATAGGCCAAAGAGGAATGTATGACTAACTTATTGGACATTATACATATTGATGTATATAGTCCATTATATGTAGCCATATGCGATGGATCTTTTTGCTTCATATGCTTTCTGCAGAAATTTGAGTGAATATATCTATATATTTACTTAATAAGGAAGAAGTATGAAACATTTGAAAATTGTTCAAAGACTTTCAAGATGAATTGAAAAATCATTGTAACAAGAAAATAAAAGAGTTTATGATTTGATCATAAAGGAAAATATTTGAGTTACATGTTTAGCAAAACACCTAAGATTTCAGGAATTGTTCCATGAATTTGTATTTCCGATAAACCACAGGAGTATGGCATATTTGAGAGATGAAATCAAACCATGTTTGACATGGTAAGATCAAAGGTGTCGTTTATAAAACTGCCATTATGTTTTCAGGATTGAAGCTTTAGAGACTACCGCTTTTACACTAAAAAGAGCACCATCGTGATCCGTTGAAATGACACCATATAAGTTATGGTTTGGGATAAAACCCGAATTGTCTTTTCTTAAATTTTGGTATGCTATGCATAAGTAAAATGTTTACAACCAAAGTCAGATAAGCACGTCTTTGTAGGTTATCCCAAAGAATTTGTTGGGAATTTCTCCATAACACCGAGGACAAAAGAGTTTGTTACTTGGAACGTCAAATTTCTTGAGAAGGAATTTTTCACGAAAAGTTAAGTGGGAGGACTATAGAACTTTGATAAGGTTGTTGAACCTTAGCTATATGTGCTAAGTAGCGTGATGTCTACGCACTTCTATTCTTGTAGACAGTTGTTGGGCCTCCAAGTGCAGAGGTTTGTAGAACAGCAACAAGTTTTCCCTTAAGTGGATCACCCAAGGTTTATCGAACTCAGGGAGGAAGTGGTCAAAGGTATTCCCTCTCAAGCAACCCTGCAATCAACATACAAGAAGTCTCTTGTGTCCCCAACACACCCAATACACTTGTCAGGTGTATAGGTGCACTAGTTCGGCGAAGAGATAGTGAAATACAAGTGCTATGGATAATTATAAGTGGTAACGGTGCTTAAAAATAGCTTGATGGCGTGGAAGAGACTAAAGACAAACTGAAATAAAGATGGAAGCAAGCAAACATGTAACAGATCTAATTGCAAATTGTGTATCAATGCTTAGAAACAAGGCCTAGGGATCATACTTTCACTAGTGAACACTCTCATATAAATATATTCTTCTTTATGATACTACTCTTAACTACTATCCGGTTGAACACTCTAATCGATGGTAGGGCTATAACATCACACCTCAAAGTTCATCTTTCCCATCTAGAAAACCCCACACTATCACCTTGAGTACTAGATGAGTCCAACAAACACCACAATTTCATAGAAACATCCAACTCCAGATATAACTCATAACAAGTATTTGAATCTCTAGCCTAAGTGCCACCATGGTGAGCACGCTGTCACTTTCACACACATGGGGAGAGCAGAGATCTATTAAAGCACTTGAGTAGCAAGGTAGATCTATAGATTACAAGCTCATGATCACAATATGATCATGCATAGAGAGAGAGAGATGAACGCATAGCTACCGGTAGAACCCTTAGCCTCGAGAGAGAACTACTCCCTCCTCATCATGGGAATTAGCAACGGTGATGGAGATGGTGGTGGAGATCGATGGAGATGGCTCCGAGAACACTTCCCCGTCCCGGCAGGGTGCCAGAACAGAGACTTTCTGTCCCCTGAATCTCCCCTTCGATGGCGGCGCGCTGCGGAACTTTTCGTGGCTGGAGGCTTGACTATTTAGGGTTTATGCCTCGGGATACTTCTTATAGGCCAGAGGGCAAGGTCGGTGAGCGGCCAGGGGGAGCACACCATGCCCTAGCGCGGCCTGGGGGGACCCGCGCCATGGGGTGGTGTGGCCACCCTGTGGCCCCTCTCCGACTCTCCTTCTGGCTCCGTGAGTCTTCGAGAAAATATCAACTTTGGCTTTTGTCCGGTCCAATTCCAAGAATATTGATTTTTTGACTTTCCTAGAACCAAAAACAACAGAAAACAGGCAACTGTCACTGTGGCACTTGTTAATAGGTTAGTCCAAGAAATCATATGAAAAGTACTCCAAAGTGTGGACAAAACATAAGAAAGTAGATAAAACCAAGCATGGAACATCAAAAATTATAGATACATTTGCAATGTTCAACATCCCCAAGCTTAACTCCTGCTCGTCCTCGAGTAGGTAAGTGATAAAAAGAAAGAATAATTTTTGAGGTGACATGCATCATCATAAACTTGATCAAAGTATTTGTAAAACATTCAAAGCTTGGATCATAGTACTTCAATCATAGCATGAAAGACAAAGTTCTAGCAATAAGACAAAGAAACTATGATGCAACATGAAAAGGCACAAACAAAAGATTCATGAATAACAATGCTTTGCAAGATGTTTGTTTTTTTCACATAAAGAAAACATATCATAGTGGTATTCAGCTTGTCCCTCATAGAGTATCAAACATAAATGCATAGGACACCTTGAAAGTTCATAAGAGTGACTAGATACAAATAGTTTAAAACAAGCAATATCAAGTTATGCATCAATCAACTAGTCTTGGTACAATGCACATAGAACTAAGAATGGCCACTATGCTCTCAAAGTAGGTGCATAAAGGTAGAAGGTGGAGACTCAATATAATGGTGGAAGAAAGGCCTTTGTAAAAGGAACTAGGGATTCAAGTCTCATAAAGAGCTTCCAAAAATTATGGTACTTATAGCTTTCAGCTCTCATTGCCCTATCATAAGCATCTTGAAGTGATTAAGGTTAAAGTGACACAACTAAGAGGATATGCTTGACAAGTTATAAACCGAAATCTCATGCCGCTTACTTACGAAGACCAAACCTCATGCTACTCAACTTTAGTCACGAGTAAGCTCTTGTCATTGTAAGTACATATGTATCATAGAGAACCGCCAACGGGGTACCCCTTGCCCGATGATACAGAAGAATCCCCATATCAAAATGACAAGGCAAGCAGACAACGAGCATCTCAGCAATCTTCTTATTTACCATGGGAAAATGGTGCTTTTTTCTCTCTTTCCTCTTTTCTCATATCTCTTTTCTTCTATTTTTCTCTTTTTTCTCAATATCTGACTTTTTTATAAGAAGAATGCTTCATAGACAGCTCATTATGGTTACGCTGCAGGTTTCCACCATGTCAGCATGGATTAGACCAGCGGCCCAGGCGTTTCTCTAACACATATACAAACTCCATGATCTTACAAGTTCCACTTTTATTTCACACCGCCGGGATCCATAAGAAAAAGAACATGATATCAACGGGGTACAAAGTACATGTGCAATGTTGAAAGCGTTCCCCATGATACATGGTTCTGCTAATTTCAACTTATAAAGCGCAAGCATATACGCAACAAAGAAGGACCCAATGGTTCAAGTTTATTAAGGGCAAGAAAAGTAAAGTGTGCCATCAAGTTCGTGAGAGCTTTAATCACTAGTTTGCTCATAA
Source organism: Avena eriantha (assembly GCA_910589775.1). Lineage (NCBI taxonomy): Eukaryota > Viridiplantae > Streptophyta > Magnoliopsida > Poales > Poaceae > Avena > Avena eriantha. The sequence continues at coordinate 401,181,817 of OU342746.1, read as the reverse complement.
CAAGTTTAATTTGGGAGGTAAACAAAAGCATGAATATACTTGGAATAACATAAGCTAGTAGGTAGGTTTGGTGGACTCTTTGGAAAAACTTGGTTTAGGGAGTTGGATGCATGAGTGGAACTCATACTTGGCTGTGGAGGCTAGCAAAAGACTAGGAGCGACAAACTAAGAGAGCAGTAATGGCCATAATCATGCAGAGCAACAAAACATCATTGACCAAAGCATAAAGTGATACTACAAGTTGAAAACTAAAGGATCATAAAGGCTATGGTGACTTGAGATAGTCATAACATGGTGTGAGCATGCGCCAAGTCAACCCAAATAAAGCATCAAAGGAGAATACCACTATACTATGCTTTAATATGCTAAAACAACGAATGATTCATCCAAGGCACATTAAGAAATCTCAATTGTTTATAACAAGTCATGCTACAGTAAAGAATACTAAACATAAAACCAAAACAATATCAAGCATGGCATGACAAAGCATATGCCACAGTCAAAAACAAACTCTCCTTACCACTTAAGCATGAGCTTTCCTACTCTTTTCCAAACCAAACCAAAATATTTGAAAACCAATGTATGAAAGAGGGGGTCCAACCAATTTATTCAGAAAACTAAGAAAACCAAAGCAAACGAAAACAAAAAAGAAGACGCTCCAAGAAAAACACAATTGTGCATGAAACAATAAAAATGAAGTGTTTGGAAGAAACCTGGGATTTTTATTGATGAAGAAGGGATGCCTTGGGTGTAGCATCCCATCTGTCTAACATCTGTAATGCTACATGGTCTAATAATAAAATGCTACTTCCTACATATAATTGTTGCATCATAATTATATCATGCTCATGTCATCATGCCACATTGCATTTGAGCATCATATAAAACCCTTTTCATTTGGTTCTTATCTCATATGCACTATTAATTGTATTTGCCTCTTGATACATTGTATTTGGTTCTTGATAAATGCTTGATGCCCAAGTTGAGTTGGGGCATATCTTTTGTTAAACTCCACCACCTTTCTTTGTCACCACCTTATAATTCCACCATCCCAAAATACTTGTGGGCTTTTGCATCTTCTCTTCGGGTCTTGTCTAGCTCACATATATAAAGATGGATTCCCTTCTATACCACATGCCCAATGGTGTTTACTATTGTTTTCACAATATAAATGATGTGGGTCTACATGTGGGGATACTTCTACATCTTCATATGGTTTACTTCTAAATGAGTGGGCATATCTAAATATAGATGGGACCATATAATTATCTAGTGGCATACACACACTAGCAATTCCATTATATTCATTCATGCTTATTTCTTCCCCTCTTGGACATATGGGTTTAACCCAAGCCATGTGTTAATTCCTTGTGCATATATCTTATGTGTGATACCATTATTTCATGTCCCATGATACATAAACCCCACATCCCCATCTTACTCTAGTTCTTCTATTTGATGATTTATTCAACCTTCCCCAACCTTTTTGCTTGGGCTTTATTAAAATTTGAGTGCATGTGACTAGATGGAGCCATGTGAGATTGTCTTTGTTTTCACAAATATAATGTGGCCTATCTAAGGATCATGCATGGCCCATGCAAGGCCTCTCTCTTGTTCTTCTATTTTGGTTTCTTTTGGGATATTTGGGTGGAGTTTGTTTGAAATCAATTGAAACAAATGAACCAAATAAATGCTTATTTCACTTGTCTTCCACCTTGCAACTCTTTTAGTGGAATTTCTCTTTGTCAAGCATACATGGGATATATATTTTGCTTTCACAAAATATTATCATGCACATGAGATATGTAAGATCATCTCCTCCCACCTCTCTCTCCTTTGGTCCTTTGGTTTTCTTCCCTTTGTTTGGAATTCAAACTCCCTTTGATGTTCCATATCAACTCCTAAACCCAAACCATCCTAACCTAAGATAAAGCTCTAACCTAAACTCTCACTAAACCTAGCTATACCCTCACCTCACACTCACCATTCCCCTCTCCCCAAACCGAGGCCACCACCAGCCTTGTGGCTTGGTTCGGCCCCAACCCCAACCCCTCTTCTACTCTAGGCCGAGCCACCCCCCTAACCTAAGCCCTAGCCGAGCCATCCCCTCTCCCTTTTCTCTCTTTCCTCGTTGCTAATCTTACCCTACCCGAGCCACCTGCTCCGTCCCCTCTGGCCCCAGCTGCAGCTACCCCTGGTCCACCCGAGCCTGCCACCACGAGAGAGAGGAGAAAAGGTGCACCACCACCTTTTCCACCCCGAGCCACCCACGGCATATCCCCCTCCCTCCTTGGCCTTATCTACCCCGCCCCGGCCTAGCAGTAACCCCCAGATCTCGACTAGGCGCTGCCCTTCACCATACAGATCCCTACCGCGTGCTAGCCATCGCCACCGTCTAACCACCGCCACCTTCGGTCTACCCTAGTCGCGGCGCTAGGGGAAGTGGGCGTGGAGTCTGGTTGTCGAGGAAGGTCCAGGAGGACCCCAGGAGGCTGCATGTACCTGTCGTCCAGGAGGAGAAGGACCGGAGCCGGAGACACCCATCGAGTCGAAGCAAAACCCTAGCCTCGGATCATCAGCAACGTCGCCGATCCCCAGCGCTCCAGGCCGAACCACCACCACCAACCCACCCGCGGTGAGCCTCTGCACCTCCAAGACATCCTCCCGCTCATCGTTGCTTCCTGGACGCGTAGATCGATCTGTCGAGCGCTCTTGGTGCACTACACTCGCAGCCGTGTTCCCGCCGTTGCCCCGCTGTACCTTATCCTCGCCCCGCAACAGATCCCATCATCAAGCCCAGCTGGCCGCACCGGTAGCCGCCACCGCGCGCATGCTCTAGATCGCGAGTTCGAGTCCCCTGCGACGCTCTGCATTCCGCGTCAGTTTTGTCAGTAAGCAGGCGAGGAGAAAAACAGTAGCCGGGGCACTTTTGCGGATACCCCCCTTGCCGTTTTGTTTCATCAACCTGCACTCCAGACCAGGCCCACAGGTCATCTGCTCCGGCGCTTTTACAAAAAGGCACCTGGACTTTTGGGTTCTGAACCCGCACTCCCCAGCTGCGCCACGTGGCCGCGCCCCGTTCGCGCGCCCGCGTGTGGGCCCTCGAAACCGTCGACCCCACCTGTGAATCTCACTGGCTGGATAACCCCGCGGTGAGAAAATCTCCGCCGCATTGTTTTCCGCCAGCTCAGCGCGGCCCCACTCGTCAGCGGCTATGGCTAGATCTCTCGGAGTATAAAAAGTATCTGTTCTTTTTTCTGTTTAATAAAAATGATTTCAGAAATTGTTAAATATGATTTTAAATCCAGTTTTTAAATAACTTTTATTTGACAAATCCAAATAATACAAATAATATATGTTTTTGAATCATAAAAATGTGAGGATTTCAAATATGCCATCCAAAATAATGTTTGACTAATTTAAATTTTCGAAATTGTTTAATTGCAATAAAAATGCCTTTTCTCAATTAATTAATAACTTTAATTCTATAACTCCAAATTTGACAAATAATATGTCTAAATCGATCATCGCGATGAGCCCGTTCTGATTATGCATTCCATGATATGAATTGAAGCATGCATCATATAAATATTTAATAATCAGAACTGTTTATGGTATTAAAACTTGACCAAATAATGAATAAAATGATTTATTCTTGTCCCCACACCTCACCCTTGCCATGCTACATTATTGCCATGTAAATTGTGCATCATTCATCATGGTTGCTTGTCGCATTTTATTTATATGCTTGTGCACTTTATTTATGTTGGCCCTTGTTTGTTTGGTTCTTCTTTCGAATAGACGCTGAGCAAGGGAATTATCAGGAATCCCAGGAGTACTACCCAGATCCATCTCTCACTTCAACTGAGCTACCAGGCAAGCACTACCACATGCTTGCATACATATAGTACCTATTGCTTCTATCTTATTCTTGCATCATGGAGTCGCGATTGCATTAAACTGAATCCCAAGTATTGCATGGCCTTTACTTTTAAACCCCACCGAAGCTTGTTCCTCCATCCTATGAACCATTACTACAGGAGTTGCTTGAGCCTTGCGAGTCGTAGAATTGCATGTGTAGGGTTTGTGAGTGTCTGATGGATAACGAGGTACCTAAACAACTTAACCTGAGTAGTAATGGGATAACTAATGAAAGAGGCACCGGTGGGCAATGTCTGTTATTTGGTTTTTCATGCCCACTTGTGTCCCGTAGGACCCCGAGTACTTGATACCTGTTCCTTGACTATTCGCACTATCCACATACGGGACTATCTATGAATCCCCCTTTGCATGAGCTTGATTTGCACTTTATTTCTTGGGGCCACAAAGTAGTTTGGGGCTTTATTACTATCCTGTACTTATGCCATGCTTTACTGTTTTATTTAAGATTATACGTGGAGCACCTGTACTGTTTTGGATCGTGACACGTTTTCGCTGTATCGACAAGCCCAATCACACTTTCCGGTTCCCAGTCGTTTACCGCCGTCCACACAAACCCTGGGTCCGTTCCAGAGCCGGCCAACTTCGTTGCGGGTAGCTTAGTTGGGTGGCCCCCTGAAATATTTTATGAATCCTGTGATTGCTTTGTCGTGAAAGCCTCGTTGGGTTTTGATTTGGTTTTTCTGAGGTCGATCGTGTGTGTGTTGCTATTTGTGCACCCCTGAAGGGTAAATCTTTCTGAAAGCCATGTCCGCGGTTATGGACGACTTGGAGCACAGTTTCTCGATCTTAGACAAGTATAACTAAAGTACCGTCTTTAATTTGACTAAATATCTGACTAGTAATTAGTGCAATATTCAAGGAATGATTAATAAGACTGCCAACAGATGGGTTGTTCGTCCGCTTTCTCGTTGGTAAGCGAGAAGGAGGATGGATTTGTTACTTTATATGGTTATAACTGTTGTTTCTAATTAACGGACTTCCATCTATCATTGATTAGGCGGATGGTTAGCGAGTATCTATAGGCTTGTTAGTTATTATCTTTTGCTGCAATTGCGTCACCCCAGGTATATGTCCCCTTTAGAGGCATAAAGACTTGCTGAGTACCCCTAGGGTCTCACACGATAAATTGTTTGATTCAGATGAACAGGTGTATTCGCAAGATGGATACTGGGTGGAGCAGACAGATGATGTTTGCAACGATCACTCGGTGTAGAGATTCTGGGGATGGGGATCCGTGAGATCTGTGGGCGGGATGTGCTTATTTATGTGGCATCTTATGCCGATTTGCTTCTTGTCCGTACTCGGATCTTGTTTCCTGCTTCCGCTTGATACTCTGTTGATTAATGTATGAGGAAATATCCTACACTATTATCTCTATCTAGGATATTTAGATCTTGTTGTATGGCGTTGCAATATTTCTATTTCTTTTAGATGGTATGTCTTTGAGAACTGTTGTAAGGTAGCTTGCATACATACTCACTTGTGTATGTATTTGATCTCTTCGCCTGTTGCCTACGTCGCTCGCTCTTGTCCCGAAGTTCTTGGAAGTGGTTAGGGTGGTCGACGGACCTACACGTGGGTGGCCCTAGGCCCCCACTGTACAATTCCTTAACCACTTTTGGTTCGTCCAGGCTTGAACTTAGAGTGTAGGGTCCGAGGTTGTTACATTGGGCATCCCCAAGCTTTGACACTTGTACTTCTTAGATATTTCTTGGGGTGACATGCGTGGCATCCCCAAGCTTGAGCTTTAGTCCATCCTTCATCTCATTACTCATTTCTTCCATACACCTAAAATTTTTCCTTCATACAAAACTTCACACAATCTTTATTAGCAACATTAGTGCACTCAAGATAAATAAGTCTTAAGGTTCAGTTATAACACCAAATAAACTTCCATTAGAACACTAGCTACTGTAGAACTTCCCTTGAAAAGCTCAATTCCCCAAAAGAACTCAAAAGGGAACCAACGAGAAGCAAATGCAGAAATCTGTCAAAACAGACCAGCAGGTAAATACGAATTTTTTCGAAGACCTTCTGTTGCTCAAATCAAAAAGTGTTGAACTAACGAAAGTTAGATAACAACCTGAGGCAGAAGCAAAAAAATTCATGCCTCAAAAGGATGTACAGAAATTTTACACGAATTTTTACGGTGAAGCACAAAAATCTATTTCGGGACAACAACTTTCCCAATTATTACTTCTCTCTCATTAGAGGTTACTCTTGGCACAAAAGGCAAATAAAAAGGATAAGGAGCGGTTATTACAGAGGTAATAACTTCCAGGACTCATCTAAACTTTTGGGTTATCTCCCAATAAGTACTTCTCTTTAACGCCTTTAAGTTAGGCATGATAGTTTGAGAAGATGCTCACATAAGAAATATGAATTGAAGTAAAAGAGAGCATCAAGAAGCAAATTCAAAACACATTTAAGTCTATCCCACTTTCTATGCATAGGAATCTTGTAAAGAAACAAGTCATGAAAGCACAAAGTAACAAGCATAGGAAAGCAACACAAGTGCAACTTCAAAATGTTCAACATAAAGAGGGGAAACTTAATATTGTTGAGATACATAGAACCATGTTTCCCTCTCTCATAATAACTTTCAGTAGCAACATGAATAAAATTAACAATATAACTATCACATAAAACATTCTTATCATGAGCCACATGCATAAAAGAATTAATACTCCCCACATAAACATATTCATTCTTATTAATTGTAGTGGGAGCAAATTCAACAAAATAGCTATCATTATTATTCTCATCACCATAATCATCAAATATAGGAGGCATATTGTAATCATAATTAATTTTCTCCTCAATAGTAGGTGGACTGAAAATATCATACTCATCATTGTAATCATCATATATTGGAGGCATAGTATCATCAAAGTAAATTTTCTCCTCTATGCTTGGGGGGCTAAAAAGATCATTTTCATAAAAACTAGCTTCCCCAAGTTTAGACTTTCCCATAGCATTAACAATAATGGTGTCCAAAGAATTCATACTAATAACATTGCTATTAGAATGGAAATAAAGTTCCATAGGTTTTTTAATCTTCTCTTCAAACACTTCATGTCCTAACTCAAGATAAATACTATAAAGCTCTCTAATTTTGTTGTTGTTTTGCATTACGCCTAACTAGTGAAAACAAGAAACAAAAAGACAAAATTGTAGAATCTAAAGGAAATAACTTCGAGCACTCACACCGGAGGATGTGAGTACCTTTTACCTTACCTCCCCGGCAACGGCGCCAGAAAATAGCTTGATGTCTACGCACTTCTATTCTTGTAGACAGTTGTTGGGCCTCCGAGTGCAGAGGTTTGTAGAACAGCAGCAAGTTTTCCCTTAAGTGGATCACCCAAGGTTTATCGAACTCAGGGAGGAAGTGGTCAAAGGTATTCCCTCTCAAGCAACCCTGCAATCAAGATACAAGAAGTCTCTTATGTCCCCAACACACCCAATACACTTGTCAGGTGTATAGGTGCACTAGTTCGGCGAAGAGATAGTGAAATACAAGTGGTATGGATAATTATAAGTGGTAATGGTGATAGTAAATAACTTGATGGCATGGAAGAGACTAAAGTAAAACTGAAATAAAGAAGGAAGCAAGCAAACATGTAATAGATCTAGTAGCAAACGGTGTATCAATGCTTAGAAAAAAGGCCTAGGGATCATACTTTCACTAGTGAACACTCTCATATAAATATATTCTTCTTTATGATACTACTCTTAACTACTCTCCGGTTGAACACTCTAATCGATGGTAGGGCTATAACAGCACACCTCAAAGTTCACCTTTCCCATCTAGAAAACCCCACACTATCACCTTGAGTACTAGATGAGTCCAACAAACACCACAATTTCATAGAAACATCCAACTCCAGATATAACTCATAACAAGTATTTGAATCTCTAGCCTAAGTGCCACCATGGTGAGCACGCTGTCACTTTCACACACATGGGGAGAGCAGAGATCTATTAAAGAATTTGAGTAGCAAGGTAGATCTATAGATTACAAGCTCATGATCACAATATGATCATGCATAGAGAGAGAAAGATGAACACATAGCTACCGGTAGAACCCTTAGCCTCGAGAGAGAACTACTCCCTCCTCATCATGGGAATTAGCAACGGTGATGGAGATGGTGGTGGAGATCGATGGAGATGGCTCCGGGGGCACTTCCCCGTCCCGGCAGGGTGCCGGAACAGAGACTTTCTGTCCCCTGAATCTCCCCTTCGGTGGCGGCGGCGCTGCGGAACTTTTCATGGCTGGAGGCTTGACTATTTAGGGTTTATGCCTCGGGAGGCTTCTTATAGGCCAGAGGGCAAGGTCGGTGGGCGGCTAGGGGGCCCACACCATGCCCTGGCACGGCCTGGGGGACCCGCGCCATAGGGTGGTGTGGCCACCCTGTGGCCCCTCTCCGACTCTCCTTCTGGCTCCGTGAGTCTTCTAGGAAAATATCAACTTTGGCTTTTGTTCGGTCCAATTCCGAGAATATTGATTTTCTGACTTTCCTGGAACCAAAAACTGCAGAAAACAGGCAACTGGCACTGTGGCACTTGTTAATAGGTTAGTCCAAGAAATCATATGAAAAGTACTCCAAAGTGTGGACAAAACACAAGAAAGTAGATAAAACAAAGCATGGAACATCAAAAATTATAGATACATTTGTAATGTATCATAGCGCAGCGCCGGAAAGTGTCCCCGTGGCGGCCACAATGCTCATGGCTCCCGTGATTACAAAGGTTGTAATCTCGGAGATTAGAGTTCATATTGAACCGTGTGGGTCAGTAAGAATCAAATAGTGATATTTGATAAACAAGTTGTTATTGTTTTGACAATGATGAACCGACTGCATGCAAAGAAGCGATGATGGGCCCTGACTCCATAAAATGACTAGAAGTCATTGAATCCGTGATAGTATCCATACACGAGAATCAATTTTCTGAACTTGGAAGACCCTCTGAAAAGGCGTAAAGCCTATCGGTCGTGTTTGGATCTATAAAGAAATAGACATGGATGTTTAACATCTATGAAATAGTCGACATGTCGGAAAGAAGTTTACGACAAAGTTCAGTGAGTTGAGTATGAAAAGATTTGATCTTTCATAGGGATATATACTCTTGACGGATTAATGTAGCAACCACTACATATAATTTGGTATATGGTAGTTGAATAAAAAACAAGGTTTTTCTAATAGAATGGTTACCTAGGACGTGTACATGACACGGTCCGAAGGGTTTTGTTAATTCAAAGGGTGCTAAAAGGGCATGCAAACTTCAATAGTTGAAGCAAGCATAGCGGAGTTGGAATCTTCACCATGATGAAACTTTAAAAGAGTTTAAATTCATCGGAGATAATGAAGAAGCTTGCATTTGCAAGAAATTAAGTGGGAGCACTGAGACATATTTCTAATACATTATGTAGAGAACATATTGTTGATTGGAAATAATGTATCTTGTATTGACACAAGTTAAGAATTTCATTAAAATAAGATTTCGATGAAAGACTTGGGCAAACCCAGAATATTTGGAATCAATATCTATATGGATAGATTGAGGCGCTAATATGATTGTGCCAGACATACATATATGAGATATTGAAAGGGTTCAATATGGAAACAACAAGAAAGGTTCTTGCTGCATGGAAAGGATTGTATCAAGATTCAAGTGTTTTCAACACTTGGTGAGTAAAATCACATGAAGATTTTGATTGATTATACCATGATATGTATATATCCAGAATGTCCTTTGCTCTAAATGTTATGAGCATATACCAGAATGATTCATAAGATGATCATTGGACAATAGTAAAGATACTCTTATCAGCTTTGGAAGAACTAAGAATATATCATGTATAAGTGACAAATAGTTAAAGATAGTTCATTGTAAAGTGTTACATTGATACTAGTTTTGTCACAAGATACAAATTAAATTTGTCTCAATTTAGACTATGGGTGGAACAATGTAATGGAAAGGATGTCCCATGATGGATTTGGATAAGTTCCAAAATTGAAACATTGTGACGGATACTACAACAAAAGGCTAAGTATATGACTGCTATAGTAGCAGCAAAGGAGGGCATTTGTGTTAAGAAGTTTTCTATCAAACTAGGTGTGGTTCAAAGTGGGCTAATACTATGAAGATATATTGTATGACAATAATATCAAAATATTTTAACCCGAACAAACTAAAGGTCTCACCAAAGGACGCAAAGACATGCAAATACACACGGACCTGAAAGTGCCAGATCCGAAGATTATGTTAACCACTAGCAATCGCGTATATGCAACATCAGAAAGCCATAGGTGTTCAATAGGCAAAGTTTTTCAAACTAGATTATTGACTCTAGTGCAAGTGGGAGACTGAAGGGAATATGCCTGAGAGGCAATAATAAAGTGGTTATTATCTTATTCCTTGTTTATGATGAATGTTTATTTTGCATGCTATAATTGTATTAATTTGGAAACGTTAATACATGTGTGTTTAATAAACAAAAGAAAGTTCCTAGTTATGCCTCTCTTATAAACTAGCTCGTTGATTAACAAGATGGTCAAGGTTTCCTGATCATGGATATTGGATGTTGTTAATAACGAGGTCACAATATTAGTAGAATCATGTGATGAACATTCATCTGAAGTATAGCATTACGACCAAAGTCATTGTGTTTATATTGCTATAATATCATACAAAGTAATCCTAGTCCTTAGACCATGAGATCATGTCAATCACTAACACTGCAAGAGTATCTTGATAACATCAAATCTCACACCGTGAAAGGGTGATTATAAAGGTGGGTTAAATGCTACAAAAGTGTTATGTAGAGGCTCATGGATCAAGAGTGGGATTTTTCCATCCCGATGACGGATAGATATACTCTGGGCCCTCTCGGTGATATCACATTGGTTAGCTTGCAAGCAAGTGATGAGATCACTAGAACGTTATATCACGGGAACAAGAAAAGAGTACATGTCGGTAACGAGATCAAACTAGGTATGGGGATACCGATGATCGAATCTCGGACATGTAATATATCGCGAGACAAAGTGATTTAGTTACTAGCGTTAAAGGTTCACACGATCACAAGAGTCATCGTTGAATATGTGGGAGTCAGTACGGATCTCCAGGTCCCGCTGCTGATTATTGATCGGAGAGGGGTCTCGATCATGTCTGCATTATTCGCGAATAGTAGGGTGACACACTTAATGGATACCGACACCATTTGGACCAAATATGTTTTAGATAAAGATTTAAGAAAGCGCTGGAATTATTTCAATAGACACCAAAACTGTTTCGGGTGAAATTGCTGAAATTGGTTCTACATGTAATATTGAAATGTTGCAGGGGGTTTTATGTGAATGTTTGTTAATTAAAGTAATTAACAAAATTTTGAATAAAACTAATAAAATAGTTTTATTAAAAGAGAGAACATTAAATTTGGAGAAATTTAATGCATTTAAAGTGGAGACTTTAAAAGAGAATGTGAAGGGGCAAATTTATGTGGAGGGAGTTACCACCACATGAATGAGGAGGTGAAGGGTCACCCCTTGGGGCGCCGGCCATGGGGAGGGGCACCCCCTCCTCCTATAAAAGGCCCCCCTCTCAAACCTTCACACTAATACCTCCTCGTGAAGGATCTCTCTCCCTCTCTAGTCATTCCCCATGGTCTCGGATTAGCGAGATACATGTTCCTGGTAGCTTTATCTGGAAAGGAGTTGCTGCTTCCGCTGCTTTGCTAGAGCAAGGGACGGAGGTTGTCGGGGTATCGGACGTGTGTGTGATCACGGATGTACCGCTGCTTTGCGGTGCTGGACTTGGTGGTGCTGGACTTGCTAGAGTTGGATCTGATGGACGTGCTGGAGCCAGACCTGCTGGACTTCATCACGATCTTGAGATCGGCAAGTGTATGACTACATCATCCACGAGTTCCAACTCGTTAACAAAGCTTTGTTGTCTTCGAGGGTAAGTTCTCTATGGATGTATATCCACCCGTTGCTTGTATCTAGTAGATAGATCTTGGCGTATAGTTCCCATCGTAGGAAATTTTTTGTTTTCCATTCTGCGAACCCGACGGTCCTAGACTCCCCAGCAACGGCGCTAGAAAATAGGCTTGATGGCTCAAAATACGATGAGCTCGTTGGGAACCGCAAGAGGAAGGTATGATGAGCACAGCACCAAATTTTCCCTCAGTTATGGAACCAAGGTTATCGAACCAGTAGGAGCAAGGAAACAACCCCAAGTTGTTGTCTTCCAACTTGGAATCCTGCACAACACAACCATAGAACTTTGCTACCAACTTACAATGAGGTTGTCAATCTCACCGGTTTTGCTGAAATGTATTGTGTGGAAGATAGTAATTGCTTGCATAAAGTAAACACTAAAACAGTAAATTGTAGATGATAGATTGCAGGTAAAAGAGTGGACCGGGGTCCATAGTTCACTAGAGGTGATTCTCCTTAAGATAGATGACATGTTGGGTGAACAAATTACAGCGGGGCAATTGACAGACACCGAGAAAGCATACTATGCATATACTAATCATCTTGAGTCCTATGAGATCTGATTGGGCATTACAACATTATACATAGACCGTAATCAACCTACATATATGACTAATAATCCACCTTCAGGTTATCATCCAAACCCCCTCCAGTATTAAGTTGCAAGCAACATATAATTGCATTAATCAAAGTGTGTAAAGTAAATAATATGATTTCCCTATGGACAAAGGATTGCTGTTTTGTCCCTAGTAGCAACAACACATCTAGTACCTTAGAGATTTCTGTCACTTCCCCAGATTACTAGAGGCATGAACCCATTATCGAGCATAAATACTCCCTCTTGGAGTTGCTAGCATCTACTTGGCCAAGATAGCTACTAACAACAGAAAGCATGCAAGATCACAAATAACATAGACATGATAGAATCAATAATCAATCTAAAATAGCATCTCAATATCCATCGGATACCCGCAAACACAACATGTAAGATTAAAAATAGATGATCTTGATCATGAACGGAGCTCACAATATCTAAACATGAAAGCACAAATGAGGAGAACCAACCATCTAGCTACTACATGGACCCGTAGTCTAGGGATGAACTATTCACGCATCACGCAAGAGGCAGACATGGTGATGAAGAAGGCCTCCAAGATGACTCTTCCCTTCGGCAGGGTGCCGGGAAGAGCTTCAGATCCCTCCTGATCTACGGATGGAGATGACGGCGGCTATAGACTCTTTCATGGATTTTTGATCGGGTACTTAGGGTTTTTGTCCTAGGATACTTTTATAGGCGGAAGGGCAAGGTCGGTGGAGTACTAGGGGGACCACGCCCCCTGGTGGTGCGCCCCCCTAGGCCGCGTTTCCCTAGGGTGTGTCTGCCTTGGTGTCCCTCTTCGTCTCCCCTCCGGACTCCGTGTTACTTCGGGTAAAAGACTTTGGCTTTTGTCTGGTCCAATTCCGAGAATATTTCCTTACTAGATTTTCTAAAACCAAAAACAGTAGAAAACAGGCAACTGGCACTGCGGCATCTTGTTAATAGGTTATTTCTAGAAAATGTGTAAACATACTCCAAACTGTGGGCAAAACATAATAAAGTAGATATAAAACAAGCATGGAACATCAAAAATTATAGATATGTTTACAACGTATCACCTGGGAGCGCCAAGAATCTTACCCACTATAGCATTACTGCTACAAGTGTTTAATTAACTCATAGCCGAAATCTAGGAGTTTCCTCCATGAAGATCGTTCGTAGGCTAGCGGAGTTGTTGGCATCCCATAAAGTTTGACACGCGTAAAGCTATATTATTCTTATGATTAACAAGTCAAACTTTGGCATGCTCACAAAAACCACTAAACATTAATTCAATCGAACAAATCCTTTCAAAGAGAGCTATTAAGTTAATTAACATTTTCAGTGGTGTTGAGTATCTCTAGAAATAAGCCTTCAAGACTAAGCACTACAACACCCAAGCCTCCAATTGTGAGACTTTTTCTTATTGCAATTTTTTTAGCAATTTTTAGGCAAGACTTGGTTAATTACGAGAGCTGCAACAAAATGTACCCAATTAAATACCCATGCAAATGAAAATCTTATGACAATACAAAGACTCTCTCCACCAATATAATATCTCAACATTTACTACTAACTAGCATAGGTTTCTCAAACTTCAAAAGTAGGGAGTCATAAGGCATACCTCTCATGTTTGGTTTCACTTCTCTTTTCCTTTTTTTGTTTCTTGGAAACTCGAAGTCGACCACTCTCCTGCAAATATATGAAGCGAGGCGGAAAGAAAAGCAAGAGGGAAAATAAGGAAAAATGGAGAAATCTTTTTGTGGTTTTTAAGAGCAGGATTAAAAGAATAGAAAATTTGCGGAAAAGCTTGGCTAGAAAAATTCAAAAGCAAATAAAAGAACTAAAGATAATGTGTTGGGGAAACCAACACGAGTGCTTATAAACTCAAATAAAAACACAACCTCGAAATAAATAAAAGCAAATAAATGCCAAATAAATATACATGAGGAAACTTCTCTAAGCTTAGGCTTTTGCAAGCCATTCAAATCATTGTGGTGGCGGGAAAAATTCGTTACTCCAGTTCGCGAATTGAGTTGAGAGGTTACTTGTTGATTCTCGGAGGTTCAAAGAGAGGTTGTGCATCCTCTCCACAGTCCCTCCAAGTCCTTGGAAATCTTGGTATGTGGCGAACCGGGTTTGTGGCTGCTCCTCTTGATGAGGAAATACTTGCTCCTCTTCTTGGTTCTCGTCCTCTTCAGGAATCTCTTCCTTGGGTTGATGTTGCTCAACCTGCACATCATATAGCAAATGTACTTCCTCGGTAGAGAAAATACCATTAGACATAGGAGCGGGGTAGATACGCCCAGCTCCAGCAATATGCAGGTAATAAACACCACCTCTCCTAGTGAGCATTCCACGGGCTCTCAAGGTGGAGAAACCAACACGTGTCTCACCAAGTACCGGTTTTAACTCACCTAGGTCGAGGCCTAGATCAGTGGCAAGTATGGTGATGACGCCTGCTCCTATGATTGGCCCTTGGCTTTGGGAGGCTTGGTTCTCCAGGTAGCACACAAGGATGGCGCCCAAGTTGAGTCACAAGCTGCGGTTGATGTAAGAAGCCTTTGCGAGGACCAGGATGTCCTCCTCACTGAGTCTCGTGAACTCATTACGTGCCTACAAAGTGTTAGCAATAACATAGAACAAATAGCGAATTGCAGGATGTTGAATATTCTTCCCCTTGTTCACTCTACTAGTGAAACTCATTCCATTATAGTATTAATCAGGGGAAGGACTTAAGCCAGTAAAGGATGCGCGTAAAGCATGAACATCATTGTTTCGCAAATTAGAACATCTGCACCATTCATCTAATGCTAAAGTGTAGTCGTTGTTCATCAGATGGAAAGAAATCGTATCCTCTCCTTGCCATTGTTTAACGGTGCTTTGCAATGAGCTAAGGAATTCAATTATTAAGCGGCGATAAGTAGGTACATAATTGTACACAAAGTTTTGCAGGCCATCTCTATTGCAAAGAAACGTAAATTCATCAGAAACACCGAGTTGGTTCAATATAATGGGACAAGCCCACTTGGTGGCCTTCACTTCGTGGTTCTTGATCCCGTTGAAGCGATCACGATGGGCCTCATTCTGGAACGGTATCCCCATGCGTTCCTGAGCGGCAACCCAAGAAGCGCTAGCGGTGTCTTGAGCACGAGTTCGGCTCCTTGTGTTCATCATCTAAAACATTTAAGAAAGGCAAAAATAAAACTTTTTGATCCAACAACAGTAAGTGTATCATATTCCTCATCATAGCACACTAAAGAATTCTCCTCAAAATAATAATCTAGCTAAGAAAATTATAGCAATTGGTTCATAGTAGGTCTTACCCTAGATTGATAATGACAATAGATTGAAGATGAATTTGCAAAAAGTAATTGGAGGATCAGAGAAGAAACATACCGTAGATCACTTGTGTGCGAGGAAGTCGAACAAAATTGAGTAGAGATGGAGATCCCTTTAGGTTTTGAGAGAGTTTGGAGGTAGAAGAAATTAAAATAATTGAAGTTTTGGAGTTGGGTGTCGTGGTGGTGTCATGGCAGATGCCATGTATAGGCTGAAGGTGGGGACTAATACACGCTAGGGGAATCCAGGGAGGGATAGTGAAGTGATTCTCCACACAAGAACTTGTATTCATTTCCTTCCAAGGTTACAAGTGCTCCTAGAGCTGTATTGGTGAGAGGAGGAAGAAGAAGCTCTCTTACTCTCACCCACAGATCTCACTTGAAACCCTAGACCTTAACAGAATTGTCCAGAGAATAAACCGCCAACCCCCTCTACTGAAGCCTTTGCCCCCCTTTTATAGTGGAGGCTCGGTTTCTGCCTAGGGCATACGTGGTAAGCCGACCGGGGTGCTTTTTCCCCCGTGTCACCTATGCTTTAGCTACGTGAGCCACTGCGGCGCCCTCGTCAGCTGACACGGGCGTCGTCACGCTTGTCGGCCACGCCCCGGTGGTCCTGTCCTTGCTCGCTTCGCTCAGGCAGTGCGTACCGGGGCTCCTTTTGACCAGCGAGATTCCTTCCTTCTCCTAGAAGGTTGCTGCGACCCGGACGATGGTTCATCCGGCCACACCCTTTTCCTGCATACAGGTTAGACATACGCTTTTGACTTACCGCTTAAGTCGGATGAGGGATAGTTAGGCGAACGCCCCCAGGTCCAGATTACCCCGTGATTCGGCTTGCCTTGAGGTGACCCGGCCAGCATCTGCTTTGGCCTTGCCGAACCTCGGCTAACTCGGCCTTTATACCACGACATGACCCTACCCGGGGGTATCCCCCCAACATTAGTCCCCGAAGCTGGTGCGGTCTTAGTCCGCTAAGGCCACACCAGGTTCCATCTTGTGCTCCTGTCGTTGTTTACCGAGTTACCTCTGTACCTCGGACGGCTTGGATTTACGTTCCCTTCGCACATTGCAAGTTTTCACTTGCCGGCCGGGTTACCACAGCTCTATCCGGGTCTTACTTCCTTCTCTTGTACGCTAGCCCATGTGAAGGGTAATCATTATGTTGTCTTATTTTAAGGGACGGTACAGTAACCGCCGCAGTAATCGTCAGTTATCACTGTGCGCGGGTCACGTCACGCCTGCCCCCTCATTTACCGCATCAGTGCATCATGTCATATGATTCTGTCCGCCCTATGGCCTTCCGTGTGGCTCCTCACTGATTGGTCCGGACAGGTAATACACGGCCACAGCGTGTGGCCGGTCCACAGAGTGCGATCCCACTCGCCTCTGATGGGGGTGGTTAAATAGCGGAGGGGTGCGTTCCTTAGGATCCCCCTCCCCGCAGGCCTCTGCCCGCTGCTATTCCCCTTCGTCTTCCTCACGACTGCGCCGCCGCCAGCACTGCCAAAAAACAGCGTCGCCGCCACGCTTCTCCGTTTCACCTCTGCGTCTCCATCACTGCGACGCTAATCTCCCGCTACGGGTCCTCACCAATCCAAGCCACTGTCTCCTGCCGCCTCCAGCACCAGCGAGGGCTTTGAGGAGCAGATGGCGGAAGAAGAGCTCGCCATTGCTGAGCAGGAGATGGAGGAGGACGCCGCCGCTGCGGACCGCGGCGCATGGGCCGGCTCCTGGGTCTGCCAGGACGATCTGGACTGGCTCTACCGGACCAGACGCATCCCCGCCGGCGTCGCCGCTCGCCTTGCCTTCACCGAGCTAGCTCCTTCGCCCAACCCCGGGGAATTTGTTGTGTTCCTGTCTCATTTTCAACGAGGCTTCGGACTCCCGGTGAGTGATTTCTTCCATGATTAGCTCAGCACCTACCATCTCCAGCTGCACCATCTTCCAGCCAACGCCATTACTTCTCTCTCTGCCTTCGCTTCTACGATTGAAGGCTACGCCGGATTATGGCCCACAAAGGAGGTGTGGATCCGGTTTTTCGCCCTTCGCTGCAATGTTATTCCTGACATTCACACTGATCCGGAGGACAAGCGGCTCACTCAGTTCGGAGCGGCCTCCATCTCACCCCGGAGGTTCTGTATTTTCCCCCGGGTCACAAGGCTAGAATCCTGCAAAGGTTGGGCCCGGACGTTCTTTTACGTCCGGAACACAGGCACCGAAGATTTGATCCGGTTGCTCCCCTATACCCCGAGTCCGCCGAACACGGATCTGTGGGACGCTGTTCCGAGGAAACCTACGGCCCTGGCCAACCAAGTGAATAAGAGGTTCGCGGAGCTGAAGGAGCTCGGGTTGCGCAACGAGGATGCGATGATCACATTCGTGCGCAACTGAATCTCCCCTCTCTAGAAGTGCACCCACAAGGTGTGCCATATGAGCTACGGCCGCGATCCCAACTGGACTTCATCTTTCGAACTGAACAACACGGAGATCTTTCGCCGGGTTAAGGCTCTCTTCACCACTCATAAGGACTTCTCCTCTGACTGGACTTGGGGGATTGAGCATTTCTGCCGTGACCGGCTTCCTCCCATGGTAAGTTTCATGATGCAACCTTACCCCGGACCAGTTACTTGTCTGTTATTGTTGCATTTTTGACTCGTTTGTTTACTCTTTTCCTCAGCTATTCCTTCAGCAAACGCTCGAGGACGGCACGGATCCGACCCTTAAGTGGGCACCGGACCGGGAGACTTCAGACGTGGAGGAGCCGGACCAAGAGATGTTTCTCCCCATGACCGACGCCACGAAACGACCCACGGGTAACTTCTCTTCTGCTAGAGATTGGCCCGATGATGAAGATTACTCGGATATCGAGATAATTGAACCCTTTGAGGGTGTCCCCCTTTCTTTTGCTTTTCCGCCATTAGCTCACGTCGGTGGCCATATCCACGAGGATCCTCCCCTCGCTACGGACGAGCCAGTTCCGGTGGCGTCGAAGAAAAAGCACGGGGCTTCCTCAAGCTCTTCCTCCGGACCTTCCCAGCCTACTAAAAGGCGAAAGAAGGCCCCAACACGAAGGGCTCGGAAACCCAGAGCAGCCGAAACCTCGGATGCGTAAGTCCTTCTTTCTTCTATAACTCGCTCTTCCTTACTTCGTCGTAATTTTCCTTCTGACGTTACCTGATTTCACAGGGCTCCGGTGGAGGTCCCTCAGAGTGGATCCAGTATCTCATCGCCTCTCCGGGCCAGCCATTCACCCCGTCGTGATGACGAGTCACGTCCGCTGAGCCCTATTCCGGAAAGCTCTGCGGACGCTCCGGATCATCCTGGGGCGGGGGGAACTGGCCCAGCCAGAACAACGGCAGCCACTACCTCGGCGACGCCACAACCAGCAGCCACTAAAGCTACCTCGACTCCGGCATCTGTTCCAGTACCAGCAGCCAAAACAGCACCAACTCCAACCTCGGCAGCAGCACCAACCCCGGCAGTGAAAACATCAGCGCCGGCACCAAGTCCAGCAACGAAAGTACCAGCGCCCAGTTCCTCTGCATCTTCCGAGTCCTCTCAACCTCAGCAGGAGAAAACCGATGCTATGGCTTCTTCTTCCTAGCAAGCCAAGGGCAAGAAGACTCAGGACGCTGCCAATCCCAACACTGCCGAGCCTGGGCAACGTACCCTTGAGTCCATGCTCCCCAAGAAGACACTAGCGGCAAAGGACGCGCCCGCCAAGCGAACCGAAGCTCAGCAGTTGGTTCTGCACACCAGCCCCGCCCTTGCCTTGGTGGAGAGGAAGGAGGCACATGCTAAGGGTTTGGTGACACCACATATGCCCACAGGTGAACGGTACCCCCCAAGCCTGATGGAGTTCGTCATGAACTGGAACAAGGCCGAGGTAATCCACGAATCTGATCAAGTGAATACCGCCACCAAGGCCATTAACCTCATTGGACGGATGATGGAGGTACGTCGTTTCTCCTTTGCAAATTGTAGATAATAACCATTAGTCCCCGAGCCTCCGGGGGAGTAACTTGTTACTCGACCGGATGCTCTTTTATAGAACTAACGTAGCTCCATGATAACTTCGAACATGCACACACCTAGAGCTGGGTTAAGTTCCACTTGACCCGGATTTTAGTACACTTCGAACATGCACACACCTAGAGCCGGGTTAAGTTCCACTTGGCCTGGATTTTAGTACACTTCGAACATGCACACACCTAGAGCCGGGTTAAGTTCCACTTGGCCCGGATTTTAGTACACTTCGAACATGCACACACCTAGAGCCAGGTTAAGTTCCACTTGGCCCGGATTTTAGTACATTTCGAACATGCACACACCTAGAGCCGGGTTAAGTTCCACTTGGCCCGTATTTTAGTACACTTCGAACATGCACACACCTAGAGCCGGGTTAAGTTCCACTTGGCCCGGATTTTAGTACACTTCGAACATGCCCTAGGCTGACTTAAGTTTCTGTATCTTTTTTAGGTGACCACCAACCGCCGAAGTGCCGAATTCCAGTGCTTGTTGGATACACACAAAAATCTTCACACGAAACAGGCTGCACTCATCGCTGAGTACGAGAAAAGGGGTAAATTTCTTTCTCATTCCTTTCCTCATTTTTCTTCCACTTCGCTTCCCGAACTGATCTGATTGTTCGGTTTCCGCAGCTGGGGTGGAAGCTGAAAACAAAATAATGCGAAAGAACTTGGAGCAGATCAAGGGTACGTCCCTCTTGTCTGTTCTTACTGTGCTTCTCATCATTTTACCTCCTTGGCTCGGCAAACATTCATACCTCAGTTCTGCCGGGCCAACACACGGTTTCAGCATTGCTTGAAGAAAGTGTGCATGTACCTGACATGATGCTGCATTTTCTCGAACAAGAAGGACATCACCAAGTCGAGCTGAAGAAGAAAGATGATGAGCTCGCCCTCCTCCAGACCAAAGATGATGACATAGCCAAGCTCAAAGCTGAAATGGCTAAGATGAAAGCGCAGCACCAAACCGAGCTGAAAAGGGTTGGCCAGGATTACACCGAAGAATGCGAGCGCCTCAAACTCCAAAGTGCTAAGAATCGTGAGCTTCTTCAGGAAGCCGAGGTCAAACTTGGGTCGGCAAATGCTGAGCATGAGCAGCTTCAGAAAAGGCGTGATGCTTGCATCAAGGAGTTGACCCGGATTCACAGTCACATCTCACGTAACTTCTTTTCCTTTATCCGCCTTACTTCTCCAGGTTATTTCATATGTCTTATTTTCTCAACTTTGTCCTTTGCCTTGTTTCCCAGGCCACTTTCCAGAGGGTACTGACATTGCAAGTGCTGCTGTTGCTAATTTCCGCCGAGAAAGAGGTACCCCGGTCACTGCTGAGGGTGAGAGCATTCCCTTTGACATGGAGGACCTGTTGGTCAGCCTGTCATCTCGCGTGGAAATTATCAAGAACTACGGTAGGGACCTCCTCGATGTTTTAGTCCGGGTCTTCAACGCCTTCTGGCCCGCCGATGACGCTCCGGAGAGAGTCACGCAGCTCGCTGAAAGGCTTTTGGAAGTTGAGACCCAGCTTGACCTCTGGCGAGAATCTGCTGGCCGCGCTGCTGCCAATACCGTCCTTCACCACGTTTTGACGTGGTACGAAAAGATAGATCTCAGCCTCCTCACACGGCTGCGCACCGGGTCCAAATGGACAGATGACCCGGAGTGGGTAGCTCGGCGCCAAGCTTGCGCCCACAGCCTCATTGAATATGCCCCCATTCATGAATAGACTGAGGGTCCGAGCTTCCTGGAAGTCGCAGGCGAAGAGGGAGTTGAGAACATTGAAGATGACTCGGGTGAAGACGAGGAGGACACTTCCTCGGATATCAAAGAGGGCGACGATGATGCCGAACTTCCTCCTGCTGCTCCTAAGTAAAAACACTTGAAAATTCATGAGATCCCTGGTATGCCGGGTGGAATTGTATTCCAAATACATGTGATATTTTGCTACTGAGTACTTATGCCGGATTAACTTGGGCGTAATCCCCGAGTTTCTTTCTCTTGTTCGTTCAATCTTTTGGCTCGGATCGTGTCTACCTTGATTCGGTTTTACAACTTACGAATCCGAGCCTGAAAAATTGTCTTAACAATACTGGGAAATTTTTAGACTTAGCTCAAAAATAAATACGGGGTTAGTCCGGAAAACAAACGTCGGCTCGAATAAATTCTTTTCCTTAGTCGTTTTTCATGTGCTACGCAATTCCAAACTTGTTCTCTTGCTTGCCATGAAGCCAATTCTTGTTGGACAGCAGCAAGTCGAAGAGTTGGGTTTTTGGTGCTCACACACTACTAATCCGAGCTAAGTAGAATAACCTATTCCAGCCGACGCACAAATAACAAAAGATAACAAATATTATTAAGGCAGTCCCCGAGTTACTGCTCGAGGTGCCCACATTTCATTGATAAGCTCATTGCCGACATACATACCGACATATGAGATAACCCGGATACATACACTTCTTCGCTAAGTGTAGAAAGGACGAAGGAGAGCTACATTCCATGGACGTTTAGATTCCTCACCGGACCTGTCCGCCTTGTTCTTTTCCTGTGGCTTTGCATCTATACGATAGTAAGAATCATTGTGCAACGCTTTGCTCACGATGAACGGCCATTCCCATGGGGGGGACAATTTATGCATTCCAGTAGTACGTTGTACCACCCGGAGCACCAGATCGCCTTCCCGGAAGACCCGGGGGCACACTTTCCGGCTATGATAGCGTCGGAGATTTTGCTGATATATGGCGGATCTGGACAGTGCCAGTTCTCTCACTTCTTCCAGCAGATCAACATCATTTTGCCGGGCTTCTTGCACTTCGGCTTCTGTGTATTGGGTGACCCTAGACGAATCATGCTCTATGTCGGCTGGTAATACAGCTTCTACCCCATATACCGGAAAAAAACGGCGTATAGCCTGTTGATCGATTCGGAGTTGTTCTTAAACTCCACAGTACCACTGGTAGTTCTTCTATCCAGCACCCCGCTGATCTTTGCAGCGGCTCAATGAGCCAGGGTTTTATCCCGGATAATACTAATCCGTTGGATCTCTCCACTTGCCTGTTCGATGCGGGGTGGGCTACCGAAGCTACGTCAAGCCGGATCCTCTTATCCCGACAGGAACGAGCAAATGCTCCTTCCGCAAAATTTGTGCCATTATCAGTTATGATACTGTGTGGATAACCGTACCTCAAGATGATATCTTTGAGAAACGTTACGGCCGTAGCTCCATCACATTTTCTGATAGGCTTTACTTCAATCCACTTTGTAAACTTGTCCACCATTACCAAAATGTGAGTCATGTTCCCTCTTGCTGGTTTGAACGGGCCCACCATATCCAAGCACCATACCGCAAATGGCCAAGTGATTGGCATGGTCTTGAGCTCCGACATTGGCATATGCGTCTTTGTAGCGTACCTCTGACAACCATTACATTTTCTCACCAGATCTTCTGCTTGCTCTAAGGCGTTCTTTTGCTACCAAGGCTCGGGATGAGGCGTGATGCCCGCATTCCCCCTGATGTATATCTCGGATGATTTCAAGCCCTTCGTCCGGGTCAACACACCGCTGGAGGACATTGGTCACACTTCTTTTGTATAACTCGGAATTGATGATCGTGTAGGCCTTTGCCCTCCTCTGTGTTTGCCTGGACAGCACCTCCTCAGTGGGTAACGTTCCATCTTTCAGGAACTCAAATATAGGCAGTGCCCAAGCCGGTATTGGCTTCACGGGGAACACGTCCTCGTCTATCTCCATCTGATCCACCGGCATAACTTCAACCAGATCTTGCGAAGCAGTCCCCGGGTCTTGCGAAGCAGTCACCGGGTCTTGCGAAGCAGTCCCTGGGTTTGCTGAAGCAGTCCCCGGGTTTTGCGCACCACTTCCCGTGTCAATGTCCATGGGCACAGCTCCGGACTCTGTGTCCTCCGGGACGTAGATGGACTCGGACTCTGGGGATGGCCTGATGGATGGTTTCTTGAGGTGCTCTAATGCTACACCTGGTGGAATTGCCTGTCTGGTTGACCCGAGCTTCGACAGCATGTCGGCAGCCTCATTTTCCACCCGGGGTACATGATGAAATTCGCATCCCTCAAAGTAACCAGAAATGTTCTGTACATGAAATCTGTATAGTGCCATGTTTGGATCAAGGGCGTCCCACACTCCGGACACTTGCTGCATCACTAAATCCGAGTCGCCAAAGCATATAATCCGACGTATACCAATTTCCTTTCCTACCTTGAGCCCATGCACAAGTTCTTCATACTCAACGGCATTATTTGATGCGGTGAAGTGGATCTGCAGCACATATTTCAACTGGTCCTTCTTTGGCGACGTGAGTACAACTCCGGCACCTAGCCTGGTTTTGGTTTTTGATCCGTCAAAGTGCATCCGCCAATAGTTCGGATTCGGAAGTGGTGGTTCGTACTGTACCTCGGCCCAGTCCACGAAAAAGTCCGCCACAGCCTGAGACTTGATGGCTTCTCTCTGGTCATATTGTGGAGCGTAAGGAGCTAGCTCAATTGCCCATTTTGCAATTCTGCCGCTTGCATCCTTGTTACTCATTATCTCGGATATAGGGGCCTCACATATGACCCGGATGGGATGCTCCTCAAAGTAGTGCTTCAATTTCTTGGCGGCCATGTATACGCCATACGCCACTTTTTGATAATGTGGGTAGTTCTGCTTTGAGGTTGACAACACTTCACTCAAATAATACACCGGCCTTTGCACTGACTTACCTTCCTCATCGCGCTCCACCACTATCACTGCACTTACAACCCGGTTGGTTGCGGCTATATAGAGCAACATTGGCTCCTTTGACAGTGGTGAGGCTAGCACTGGCGCCGTGGCTAACATTTTCTTTAAGTGGGTAAAGGCTTCATCAGCCTACGGCGTCCAAATGAACTTATCCGACTTTTTCATGAGTTGGTATAGAGGTAAAGCTTTCTCTCCCAACCGACATACAAACCGACTTAACGAGGCCAGGCAACCTGTAAACTTCTGGACATCGTTAAGACACTTCGGCAGTTCCATTCGTTCGATGGCTCAGATTTTGGTTGGATTAACCTCGATACCTCGGCTGGAAACCAGAAAGCCGAGCAATTTTCCAGCCGGGACACCGAAGGTGCATTTTTCTGGGTTAAGTTTCATCCGGAACCTCCTTAGGTTTGCGAATGTTTGCCTGATATCGTCAAGGAGCGTTTTGCTTTCCTTGGTCTTGATAACCACATCATCCACGTACACCTGTACATTTTGACCTATTTGGTCATGCAAACATTTTTGCATACATCTCTGGTACGTTGCCCCTGCATTACGTAAACCAAACGGCATGGTGTGATAGCAATAAGCCCCATACAGGGTAATAAATGCAGTCTTTATTTGACAATCCGGATTCAGAGGTATCTGGTGGAAATCAGAATAAGCATCGATGAATGACAACAGTTCACATCCAGCAGTTGAGTCTATGACCTGATCTATTCTTGGCAGCGGGAATGGATCTTTCGGACACGCCTTGTTCAGGTTCGTGTAGTCGATACACATGCGCCAAACCACTGCCACGTTCGGATCATCCTTTTTCTTTTCCACCAGCACCAGATTAGACAGCCAATCGGGGTAGAGGACCTCCATGATAAATCATGCCGCTAGCAACTGAGCTATCTCATCCCCAATGACTTTCCTCCTATCTTCGGCGAAGCGGCGGAGAGGTTGCTTCGCCGACTTAGCTCCGGGTCTCACATTTAAATAGTGCTCGGCCAACTCCCTCGGAACACCTTGCAAGTCCTGTGTGGACCAAGCAAAAATGTCCCGATTCTCACGGAGGAAGCTAACGAGCTCGCTTTCCTATTTATCACTTAGCCCGGCACCAATTGTTACGGTGCGCTCTGGGAACATGTCATCAACGGGAACCTTCTTGGTATCTTTCGTGGCCTGGAAGGAGACAGTTCCATGCGGGTTACTCAGCGCCGGCATATACTGTTGCGCGGACTGAGCCAACGCAGCCACCTCTTGAATTTTCCTTTTTTTCCTACGCGATCACAAGTGACTCGGCTAAGTTTGATCCGGCCGACGCACACTCCATCGAACGTCAGAAGTCCCCAGCAATTGTAATTACTCCATTCGGTCCAGGCAATTTCATTTTCAAATAGCTGATATGACAACTTGCCATGAACTTGTTCAGCGCTGGCCTTCCGAGCAATGCATGATACGCGCTTTCTAAGTTCACCACTTCGAACTCTAGATTTTCAGTTCGGCAATTGTCCCTCGTGCCGAACAAGACGTCGACCCGGACCTTGCCTATGGGCTCGCAAGAAATGTCGGGCACAATGCCATGGAAAGTTGTCCTCGTGGCCTGGAGCATGTTCTCCGAGATACCCAACTTGCGCATTGTGTCGGCGTACATGATATTTATGCTACTGCCGTTGTCGATCAGTACCTTTGAGAACCTTACGTTAATGCTAGGCCCAATGAATATAGGATCTAGCACCAACGCATACGAACCAGGGCTCGGCATGAGCTTGGGGTGATCCCTAATGCTCCAAGTGATTTCCTGATCGGACCAAGGCATGTACCTCGTCACTGCCGGCATTACCGCATTCACCTCCATATGCCTACACTGCAAGCTTTTTCTATCAGTTTCCTCTGTGGTAAATACACAGTAGCTCTGGTGATGCTCCCTGTACTCGTTTCTCCCCTCATTTCCGGGGTGCCTCTGATCCGGCTGATGCTGATTTTCTACTTGATGCACCGCATCCCTTCTTTCATTGTTATCATACCTCGGCGGAGGGGGAGGCAACATCAGCTGTTGCGTGTTCGCTCTGGAGAGCAATTGTTGCCGGGGTAACTCCTGCGGAGGCTGATCATTCCGGGGTGCCTGAGCATTCCCCGAACCACCTTGCTCGATCTTGCGCATCCACTCGCATTGCCTCGTCGTATGACCCGCTGGGTTGTTCGGATTTGGCGTGTGAAACTTACACGGCTGGTCCAACATCGACTCGTAAGTATACCTCGGACAGTCTTTCCTTTCTTGCCACTGCTTCCTTTTCTCCGGTGGCCAAGTTTTCTTCCCATCGTTCCTTGGGGTCCATTGACCTCCAGTTTTCTGGCGTTGGCTACCCCCTGCTCCGGGTTGATCTTGATTTACGGCTGCCACTTGATGTGAACCGTACCGATGGTCCGGTCGATCATCTCTCCTTTTTCCTCTGTAATCATTTCTCCGGGATGATCCGGATCCATCCCTCTGGTAGTACTCCTCGCTTGACTCGTTTGAGGCGAGCCTCGGTTAGGTCGGGTCACCCAACGCATACGAATCTGCGATCCGGATCATTTTTGCCAACGTTGCCAGCATTTTCCGTTGCAACTTCATCCACAGCTCGCTTCCATATCTGCACCCCTGTGCAAACCATGCTATGGCCTGTGATTCTATCACGCCCTCGCATGAATTTCTCACGGTACACCACCGGGTCAAAAACTCCCGGTCCGTCTCATTGGGTCTTTGTTTGCACATTGGTAGGGTCTGTGGCCTATTTGGCCTTTGATACGTACTCGAAAAATTGCTGACGAACATCTCATCGAAATCTATCCAGCAATTGATGCTTCCTGGTGGCAAATTGTTCAACCACACCCTTGCCGGGCCTTCCAACATCTGGGGTACATATCGTACGGCCCATCTCAGGTTGCCTGTGGCGATTTTTACAGCGGTAGCATAGTTTATCAGCCAATCCTCTGGTACTATCGTCATAGGTCTTGGTGCCCCTGGGCAACTGAAAGTTCGGGACTGGTGGCTCTTTCATGATCCAGGGTCCAAAACATGCTGGACCCGGTGGGCCTTGACATTCTATCTGTTCCGACCTATATAGTCGATCCAGTTTCAACCTCGCATCGTCCGGCATCAAATCCCTGCTTCCCAGTCTCGACCCTATCACATGATAGTCCGGTCTCGGGTATCCCGCATTTGCCATCTCCGAATCACCGTCGTTATACCGGTTTTGTTCCTGCGGCGCACCTTTCTGTTGCATACCTCGGCCGGCACTGTGCTCTTGCCTCGGCATGTTCCGCTGCTGCGGTTGTCTTGCTCCAGCTGAATTTTGTTGCTCGGCATTACCGTTGACAACGTTCCTTTGACCGGCATTGCCTTGGTCACGGCTACCTCGGCCAGCTTTGCCTCGGCTCACACTTCGTCGATCATCATTTTTCTGCGCTTCTTTTTCTTTCCTTGCCCGTGTCAGGTCATACGGGACAATCTGTTTCTTCCGTCTGGCCGAGGTTACCACCTCCTCTCTCCTTGGTCCGCATGAGGGGACGACGCGGCTCCAGCGGATTTCTCCAGGTTACCCATCGCCGAATGGACGATCTTGGAGGTCCCAGCTCTCTCCGGGTTCGCCCTGAGCAGTTCCTCGTTTTGCCTATTCGCAATCCGAACCAGCTCGTTAACCCGGTTTTGCTGCCTTTGCCGGGCTTCACCCGTCAGTCCCTCTAACTCGGACGCAGCTGCATCCGCCGCTCTGAGGTTCTTGGCCGGGGTACTATACCTCGGTAGCCCCACGGAAAAACAGTTTTCTGATTCCTCGATTTCGACATCACCTTCTCTGTTCATCTCGCTCATGAGATTTCTCCCTTTAACTTTTATAGTATCAACTTTGTTCGCCTTAGCGTACTCATGCAGCGTCATGTTCAACGACTGCTGGGCCGCGGCTATTTTCTTTGCGCCCTCAAGTATTTTCTGCCTAGTTTCTTCCAGCTCGGCCTGTGCATGAGCCGGATCTACCGCTGATACTACAGGGTTTACCAAGCTATCCATTGCCTCTCTCAACACGTTTTCCGGCCTCTCTAGCGGAGGACCCCTACCTTTCCTTGGTGCCTTGGGCGTCACCTCCGCATCTGGCGTCGGATCCTTGCTCGCAACCACACCCGGCGCTGTCATCATTACCTCTGCATGGTCCGGGGAACGAGCGGTACGCTCCCCGCGGGTCACAGTGAGGGGTGGTTCGCCTGCTTCGACGACGTGGCGCGGATGAACGCCTGACACGTCCACCGCGACGTAGACCTTGTGCGCGCCGAGCTTGAGGAAGATGCCGTTGCGCGGGAGAGGGCGCATGCCGAAGCAGCCTGCGTTGTCGCTGACGAAGTCCCGCGCTTTAAAGCGCTGGACGAGCCCGAAGACGATGCGCTCGCCTGTGGCGATGAAGTTTCCCGTCCGGATCTTGACCCCTGCTAGCGCCGCTAGCCCCACGGTGGGCGCCAACTATCGTGGTGGTGTCACGGCAGATGCCATGTATAGGCTGAAGGTGGGGACTAATACACGCTAGGGGAATCCAGGGAGGGATAGTGAAGTGATTCTCCACACAAGAACTTGTATTGATTTCCTTCCAAGGTTACAAGTGCTCCTAGAGCTGTATTGGCGAGAGGAGGAAGAAGAAGCTCTCTTACTCTCACCCACAGATCTCACCTGAAACCCTAGACCTTAACAGAATTGTCTAGAGAATAAACCGCCAACCCCCTCTACTGAAGCCTTTGCCCCCCTTTTATAGTGGAGGCTCGGTTTCTGCCTAGGGCATACGTGGAGGCATATTCCTAAGAATATGCCTCCTCCCAAAGTGGTAAGCCGACCGGGGTCCTTTTTCCCCTGCGTCACCTATGCTTTAGCTACGTGAGCCACTGCGGCGCCCTCGTCAGCTGACACGGGCGTCGTCACGCTTGTCGGCCACGCCCCGGTGGTCCTGTCCTTGCTCGCTTCGCTCAGGCAGTGCGTACCGGGGCTCCTTTTGACCAGCGAGATTCCTTCCTTCTCCTAGAAGGTTGCTGCGACCCGGGCGATGGTTCATCCGGCCACACCATTTTCCTGCATACAGGTTAGACATACGCTTCCGACTTACCGCTTAAGTCGGATGAGGGCTAGTTAGGCAAACGCCCCCAGGTCCGGATTACCCCGTGATTCGGCCTGCCTTGAGGTGACCCGGCCAGCATCTGCTTTGGCCTTGCCGAACCTCGGCTAACTCGGCCTTTATACCACGACATGACCCTACCCGGGGGTATCCCCCCAACATTGGGAGTACCTTCCCGTGCAATTTTGTGGTCAGACACAACTATTCGGGTGCAACTATACGGTCGGAACAACGTGTTATGGCCGTATAGTTGGCCTTTTGTCAAAAATTTAGGTTTTCCTCCTAGCGGCGTAGCTATACAGACATAGCTGTACGGGAGGAACAAAATGTTCTAGCCATATAGTTGGTCATTAAACTGTCTGTCCCTACGAACGAAAATTTGCAAAGGCAACGATAACTATACGACCGGAACTATATGGCCGGAATTTTTATTCCCTCCGTATACTTGGTCATTAAACTCTCAGTATATATGAAAATAAATCGTACGGAGGAATTGATATCTATATGACCGGAGCTATACGGCCGAAATTTTTATTCCCGCCATATAGTTGGTTGTTAAACTCTAAGTACACATATTGAAGAAAAAATTCAATGGCAAAGATAACTATACGACCGGTATTTTTATTCCCGCTGTATAGTTTGTCGTTAAACTCTCTGTGTGCATTAAAAAATTATGTTTCTTTGTAAACTATTTCTTTTCCTGTAAATTAGTGATATACCTTGTTTTTGACAGAAAATTGACAGCAAATATTGTCGACCAACAATAACATGAATAAAGCAGAATTTCAAGTACTACCAAATTTCTTCTCCTCAAATGGATTTTTCTAGCACTCTTTATTAAACAAATACTAAAATTTAACTCAAACCTTTATTTCACATGGGTTGCCTCCCATGGAGCACTCTTTTACGGTCAATAGCTTAACCTTGATGATACTCACTTGGGCCAGATGAGTGGAACACCCACTCCAAAGTAATTGGCCTTCAAAGTAATGGCCTCCTTCTCGTCATGTTTGGCTTTTTTCTTCCTAGGGAAATGAATAATAAAAGGATCCCGTGAAGGCAATTGCAGCTTCACGTTTCCTTCAAGAAAATTAATTAAAGCCTTTATAGTTCTTAAGAAAGGATGACCTAGTATTAGAGGAGCAACATTATCTTCAGGCATATCAACAATAATGAAATCAATTAGAGCAAGACAATCTTTTATGTAAACTAATGTGTTCTCCTTGATCCCTACAGCTTGTTTGTAGGTAGAATCTGCTAGATGCAATTTTAACTTAGTAATTTCAAAGGAGCCAAGATTTAATTTGTTAAAAGACTCTTTGGAATTGTTGAGATGCTTGCACCTAGATCACAAAGTGCAGCTATCTCATTAGTTCCAATCTTTATCTTAATAGTAGGCTCAAATATGTCATCTAGTTTAACAAGTAACTTTTCAGCGATTGTCTTGTATTCTTCTTCAAGCTCGCGTACCTTAATTGCTACTTGATCAAGAAAGTGTTGATAGATGGCTTCATCATTACCTTCACTTACCGAAATTTTGATGTTGATCCTCTTTACGAGGTCTTCGATGGTGTAGCTTGGTGAAGGGGCATTACTATAATCAAGCTCTTCAGGCTCCTCCCTTTGGATCCTCATCATTTTGAGTTCTTCAACAGGATTGGGCTCATCTTTACCTGCAAATTTAGCTAGAATGAGAGTTTGACTCTCGGTTATCTTACCTAGTGATGTCTACGCACTTCTATTCTTGTAGACAGTTGTTAGGCCACCAAGTGCAGAGGTTTGTAGATCAACAGCAAGTTTTCCCTTAAGTGGATCACCCAAGGTTTATCGAACTCAGGGAGGAAGTGGTCAAAGGTATTCCCTCTAAAGCAACCCTGCAATCAAGATACAAGAAGTCTCTTGTGTCCCCAACACACCCAATACACTTGTCAGGTGTATAGGTGCACTAGTTCAGCGAAGAGATAGTAAAATGCAAGTGGTATAGATAATTATAAGTGGTAACAGTGCTAGAAAATAGCTTGATGGCGTGGAAAAGACTAAAGGCAAACTGAAATAAAGATGGAAGCAAGCAAACATGTAATAGATCTAGTTGCAAACGGTGTTTCAATGCTTAGAAACAAGGCCTAGGGATTATACTTTCACTAGTGAACACTCTCATATAAATATATTATCTTCATGATAGTACTCTAAACTACTCTCCGATTGGACACTCTAATCGTTGGTAGGGCTATAACAACACACCTCAAAGTTCATCTTTCCCATCAAGATAACCCCACACTGTCACCTTGAGTACTAGATGGGTCCAACAAACACCACAATTTCATAAAGACATCCAACTCCAAATATAACTCATAACAAGTATTTGTAATCTCTAGCCTAAGTGCCACCATGGTGTGCACACTATCAACTTCACACACATGGGGAGAGCAGAGATCTATTAAAGAACTTGAGTAGCAAGGTAGATCTACTTGGTTACAAAGCTCATGATCACAATATGATCATGCATAGAGAGAGAGATGAACACATAGCTACCGGTAGAACCCTTAGCCTCGAGGAAGAACTACTCCCTCCTCATCATGGGAATCAGCAATGGCGATGGAGATGGTGGTGGAGATCGATGGAGATGCTGGAATAGAGACTTTCTGTCCCCCGAATCTCCCCTTCGATGGTGGCGGCGCTGCGGAACTTTTCATGGCTGGAGGCTTGATTATTTAGGATTTTTGCATCGGGGGGAATATATAGGCGAAGGGGCGAGGTCGGTGGCTAGCCAAGGGGCCCACACCATGCCCTGGCGCGGCCTGGGGGACCCGCGCCTAGGGGTGGTTTGGCCACCATGTGGCCCCCTTCCTCTCTCCTTCTGGCTTTGTGAATCTTCCAGGAAAATAACGACTTTGGCTTTTGTCCGGTCCAATTCTGAGAATATTCATTTTCTGACTTTCCTGGAACCAAAAACAGTAGAAAACAGGCAGCTGGCACTGTGGCTCTTGTTAATAGGTTAGTCCAAGCAATCATATGAAAAGTACTCGAAAGTCTGGACAAAACATAAGAAAGTAGATAAAACCAAGCATGGAACATCAAAAATTATGGATACGTTAGCAACGTATCACCTAGCTGTGTCTCAACGATCCTTGTTCTTTCTTGAAGGGCCTGCAAATCATTTCTCAAACTAAAAGATTGGTTAGATAATTTACCAAGCGTAGCATCATGGTTCTCCATAATTTTAACTAAAATAATATTTTGTTCATTTTGTGAGTCTATGAAAGACTTAAGTGTTTCTTGGAGACTGCCATTATTATTTCCCATATTATTATTAGAATTACCTGCAGGACTAGCATAATGTTTCTGAAAGTTAGGACTGTAACTCTTCTTCCAAGAAGGATTGTAATCATTACGAGCTATGAAGTCTATTTCTTCAATATTTGTTTAAGGGGTGGCTCTTACCTAGGTTTCCTTACCTTTAACGGCTAGTATGAGCTCATGAAACTTAGCATTGAGATCTTCGTTCTCTTGTGGTGAGATAGAGTTCACCTTCTTCGTATTTGATCTTTCCACATGCCATTGGGCATGGTTGTCTTGCATATTGTCTAGCAGCTGCTTTACTTCGGTAATATGTTTACCCATAAATGTTCCTCCAGCTACAGTATCAACCATAGACTTAGATACAGGATTAAGAGCATTATAAAATAAATGGAGGATTAACCAATCTTTCATCCCATGATTAGGACATTTTTTTAGGCATTCTTTCATCCTCTCCCATGCAAGTGCTAGTGGCTCACGCTCTTCCTGTCTAAAGCCAGTAATATTAGATCGAAGTTGCATAGTCTTTGCAAGTGGGAAAATTTTAGTCATAAATAAAAAAGTACATCCACCATGATGTAATAGTATTTTTAGGCAAAGATAGCAACCATTCTTTAGCTCTTCCTCTTAGAGAGAAAGCAAATAGATGTAGTTTGACCGCATCAGGGTCAACATATTTTATATGCATCATATCACATATTTCAGTGAAAGTATTTAAGTGTATACCTACGTCTTCAACATCAGAGCCTCCAAATTGATAATGTTGAACCAAACTTAAATAATAGGGCTTAATTTCATAGTCATTAGTAGCAATTGTTGGCAGAGTAATATGAGTACGCAAATAATCATTATTGGGAGTAGCAAACTCCCCAAGATTCTTTTCAGCCATATTTCCTATGTTTTTGGGTTTTCTTAAATTAAAAATTATAACAGTGAAAGCAAGAATTTAAAAGCTAACTAATTTTTTTGTTTTATCAAATAAATATTGAATAGCAAACTAACAAAATTAAAAACAAGAATTAAAGCTAGCAAGATTCCTAATAACCTCAGTAGGGTAGCTATTGCTTCCCTGCAACGGCGCCAAAAAAGGGTTGATACCTTCGATCCGTATTACGGATGTATTATAGCTTGTACTTTGGGAATAACATCATCCATGATTTCCTCTAGGGCATATTCCCAACAACAAGTTCACACATGATGCCAGGTTCCATGGAGCCAAGGAGGTAGCCGAGGACTCGCTGGTCCATGACCCACCAGCGGGCGTATGCTGGATTTAAAACATCCACGATGGTGTCCCCTTCCCCTTGCTTGAACATCTTCGTGGGAGCTGCCTCGATGCCATCGAGGTAGCCATGAAGACCCGCACCGGAAAGGTTCGGGAGGGTGAGCCCCTTCCACAACATGAAAATGCCGGAGTTGAGGTGGACGAGCGCCGAGGAGATTGGCGCCACCCCGATTGGGTGATACCAGCGGCCGCGGTTGCAGCCAAGGAGGAGGTGAGCGTTTTTCCTAAGTCGGAAACCTGGAGGGAAAACGATGTCGTCGCGGCCCACGCTGGAGCGACGATGTGGAGGAAGTACATGGTGGTGACATGGTGAAAATCTAGCGGTGGCAGCAACGTGGAAAACATGAGCACAATAGGCTCTGATATCAACTCAAAAATAGTGTCTAGGGTTTTTGGTGTAGAAAACACCATACACCCCTGATCTCTTTATTGATAGGTTACAAAACACATTACATACGTACGCGGGCGGTATATGCACCCGCCCGATCTTAACATACCCTGCTTGGATCTCCCCATCTAACCTTATCCTCTCTCTCTCTCCTCTCCCCCTCCCCGCGCCTGGTTTTCCGCCACTAGTTTCCGGGCCAATCTCGCGCTATCCCCGGCGGCTTTGCCGGCCGGAGATGGCGGAGGGGCGACTGTTGGAGATATGCCCAAGAGGCAATAATAAAAGTGGTTATTATTATATCTTTGTGTTTATGATGAATGTTTACATCCCATGCTATAGTTGTATTATAGGGAAACACTAATACATGTCTGTTTTGTAAACATAAAAGAGTCCCTAGTAAGCCTCTTGTTGAACTAGCTTGTTGATTAATAGATGATCATGGTTTCCCCATCATGGACATTGGATGTCATTAATAACAAGGTTATATCATTAGGAGAATGATGTGATGGACACACACCCATAGTAAGTGTAGCATAAGATCAAGTCATTAAGTTCGTGTTGCTACAAGCTTTCAAATGCATAGTAACCTAATCCTTCGACCATGAGGTTATGTTAATCACCATCACCGGATGGGTACTTTGATGACATTAAACACCGCTTCGTAACTGGGTGGTTATAAAGGTGTCATTGGGTATTCTGAAAGTATGTGTTGAAGCGCATGGACCAAGATTGGGATTTGTCCATCCATATGACAGATAGATATGCTCTGGGCCCTCTCGGTGGAATGTCATCCATTTAGCTTGCAAGAAGGTGACTAGGTCACAAGGGATGACATATCATGGAACGAGTAAAGAGTACTTATCAGTAACGAGGTAGAACTAGGTATGGAGATACCGACGATCAAACCTCGGATAAGTAGAGTATCGTGTGACAAAGGGAATTGGTTTCATATGTTAATGGTTCTATCGATCACGAAGTCATCGTTGAGTATGTGGGAGCCGTTATGGATCTCCAGATCCCGCTGATGGTTATTGATCAGAGAGGTGTCTCCATCATGTATGCATATTCACGAACCGTAGGGTGACACACTTAAGGTTCGATGCTATTTAGGTAGATAAAGAATGTGCGTTGGAGACTGAATGTTGTTCGGAGTCTCGGATTGGATCTGAGACATCACGAGGAGATCCGGAATTGTTCGGAGAATAAGATTCATATAATGCAGATCATTTTCTAGGTTCAGAAATGTTCCGGAGTGTTTATATGGGGATTCTAGAAGGTTTCGGAATGTTCCGGAAGGTTCTAGAAAGTTCTGTGGAGTTTACTTGAAAACCAAGAAAGGAAAAGGGGAAACTTAGGGGGGAAGGAAACTCCCCCCAAGCCCCCCCTTGTGCGCCGGCCCTAGAGGTGGCCCTAGGGGTGGGAACCCTAGGCGCCACCCCCTTGCCCCTCCACTCCTTGCCCTAGCCGCCTCTATCCTCCTCCTTCGCTCTGCTCTGGCTTAGGCGAAGCCTTGCAGAATTCTCTACTCCACCACCACCACCATGCCGTCATGCTGCTGGGATTCCGTGGAGAGATCTACTACCTCCGCTGCTCGCTGGAACGGGGAGAGGAAGGACTGCATCGACTCCGCACGTGTGACCGATTGCGGAGCGCTGCCGGAACACGGCGTCAGAAGGCTCGTCCACTCGATCTTGAGATCGGCAAGTGATCGTCTACATCAACCACGAGATCCGATCTCGCACAAGGCTTTCGGATCTACAAGGGTTAGTACAGATCTATCTCGCTGCACATGTCTAATAGAATAGATCTTGGCTTTTATCTAGATTAGATCTGGGTTTTGTTCGTTCTTGCGGTAGAAATTTTTTGTCTTCCATGCTACAAACCCATCAGTGGTATCAGAGTCGTGTCTATGCGTAGATCTGTTGCACGAGTAGAACACAATGGTTTTGTGGGCGTTGGTGCTCGTGCCGTCTTTAGCTTTGTGTACTTTGCATCTTGCGGTTTGGTGGGATGAAGCGTCTCGGGCAAACCTTACATGTCATCGCACATGAGACTTGCTCCACGCTTGACGTGTAACTTGCTTTGCACAAGTGGCTTTGCGGGTGTCTGTCTCTCTCACCATAGTATAGATCCAATTTACACTTTGCACTTGATATCACTTGTACCAACATTGTGGTTCAGTTTCGTAGGTAAGATCCGTTCTTATTTGAAAGCCCCAAACCACGTAAAACATGCAAAGAAAAATAGAGGCGTCTAACTTGTTTTTGCAGGGGTTTTGTGATGTGATATGGCCATCATGTGATTGTGATTATATTTGATGTATGCAATGATCCTTGTTGTAATATGGCAACCGGTAGGAGCCTAATGGTTGTCTTTAATTCTGTTAAGACTTGCGTGTCTATTCATCTTGTAATAGCTTTCTTCCAAGTAGTTGTAATAGTTTCTAGTGATGATGGACAACCATGAAGTAGCTCCACTGACCTTGACGCAATGCTGGTGATGATGGAGATCATGTCCGTGCTTTGGAGATGGAGATGAAAGGCATAAGAAGAAAGGGCCATATCATATCACACTAATTATGAATTGCCTGTGATGATAATCCTTTATGCATCTTGTATTGCTTAGATCGTGACGGTAGCATTATAAGATGATCCCTCTCACTAAATATCAAGTAATAAAGTGTTCGTCCTTAGTTGGCACCGTTGCTAAGACTCGTCGTTTCGAAGCATCTCGTGATGATCGGATGTGATAGATTCTACGTGTGCATACAACGGGTGCAAGCCAGATTTGCACATGCAGAAACTAAGGTTAATCTTGACGAGCCTAGCATGTACAGACATGGTCTCGGAACACGGAATACCGAAAGGTAGAGCATGAGTCATATAAATGATATGATGAACATGAAGATTGTTCGCCGATGAAACTACACCTTCTCTCGTGAAGATCGGACTTGGTGTAGTGGATTTGGTTCGTGTAATCACTAAGACAACATGAGGGATGTTGTTTTGAGTGGGAGTTCACCTAGTTAATTTAAAGAATTTAGATTGAACTCAATTTATCATAAACTTAGTCTAAACTACTTGCAAATTTGCTGTACATTGTGGCAAACCTCTCCATCAATTTCAATGCATTCCCAGAGAAAGAAAAGCTTAAGAACAATGGAAGCAACTTCACGGACTAGTTCCGTGGACTAAAGATTGTCCTCAGGGCTGGTCAGTTGACCTATGTGCTCGAAGCACCGCTAGGTGGCCCACCTGCAGAAGATGCCACCGATGACGTAAAGAATGTTTACGCCACTCGGAAAAATCACTACTCCATAGTCTAGTGTGCCATCCTATA
Organism: Avena eriantha; assembly: GCA_910589775.1. Classification (NCBI taxonomy): domain Eukaryota; kingdom Viridiplantae; phylum Streptophyta; class Magnoliopsida; order Poales; family Poaceae; genus Avena; species Avena eriantha. The sequence goes on along the minus strand of OU342746.1, from coordinate 401,143,751 downwards.
CGGTTTAGAAATGGAGCTTCAGAAGCGCTTTGAGCACCACGACCCGTTTGATATCATCAAAGAGCTCAGGATGATTTTTGAGACTCATGCGGCCGTGGAGAGCTATGAGGCCTCCGAAAAGTTCTTTAACTGTAACATGGAAGAGGGTAGCTCTGTTAGCGATCACGTGCTCACCATGTATGGGCACGCAAACAAGCTCCAAGAGTTGGGGATAATGATTCCTAATGAGTTAGGGATTCACCGTGTCCTCCAATCACTGCCACCGAGTTATAAGAACTTTGTGATGAACTACAATATGCACTGCATGAACAAGACGTTGCCTGAACTATCGCCCATGCTGAAAACTGCTGAAGTGGAGATCAAGAAGGAGCACCAAGTGTTGATGGTCAATAAGACCACCAATTTCAAGAAACAGGGCAAGCCTAAGAACAAGGACAACTTCAAGAAGGACGGCAAGAAAGCTGCCGCACCTGCTAAGAAGCCTAAGGCTGGTCCAAAGCATGAAACTGAATGCTTCTACTGCAAGGGTGCTGGTCACTGGAAGCGTAACTGCCCCAAGTACCCGGCGGATCTGAAGAACGGCAACATCAAGAAGAAAGGTATATTCGATATACATGTTATTGATGTGTATCTTACTAGTAATTGTAGTAGTGCCTAGGTATTTGATACTTGGTTTGGTTGATCATATTTGTAACTCGAAACAGGAGCTGCGGAATAAGCGAAGACTGGCGAGAGACGAGGTGACGATGCACGTTGGAAATGGCTCCAAGGTTGATGTGATCGTCGTCGGCACGCTCCCTCTACATCTACCATCGGGATTAGTTTTAAATTTGAATAATTGTTATTTGGTGCCTGCGATAAGCATGAACATTATATCTGGGTCTTGTTTATTGCGAGACGGTTACTCTTTTAAGTCCGAGAATAAAGGTTGTTCGATTTATATGAGTAATATATTTTATGGTAATGCACCTGAGATGAATGGTTTATTCTTACTGAATCTCGATAGTAGTGATACACATGTTCACAATATAGATGCTAAACGAATAAAATTGAATGATAATTCTACATACATGTGGCACTGTCGTCTTGGTCACATTGGAGTGAAGCGTATGAAGAAACTCCATTCTGATGGACTTCTTGAATCACTTGATTTTGAATCACTTGAAAGATGCGAAGCATGTCTAATGGGAAAAATGACTAAGACTCCATTCTCTTGAATAATGGAGCGAGCTACAGACTTATTGGAAATAATACATACCGATGTGTGCGGCCCAATGAGTGTAGCATCGCGTGGTGGATATCGTTATGTTCTCACTTTCACGGATGACTTAAGTAGGTATGGGTATGTCTACTTTATGAAACATAAGTCCGAAACTTTCGAGAAGTTTAAGGAATTTCAAAGTGAAGTGGAAAATCATCGTAACAAGAAGATTAAGTTTCTGCGTTGTGACCGCGGAGGTGAATATCTAAGTTATGAGTTTGGCATGCATTTAAAGAAATGTGGAATACTTTCGCAATTGACACCGCCGGGAACACCACAGCGTAATGGTGTGTCCGAACATCGTAATCGAACTCTCTTAGATATGGTTCGGTCTATGATGTCTCTTATAGATTTACCGCTATCGTTTTGGGGCTATGCATTAGAGAAAGCCGCATTCACTTTAAATAGGCCACCATCTAAATCCATTGAAACGACACCGTATGAATTGTGGTTTGGAAAGAAACCTAAGTTGTCGTTCCTTAAAGTTTGGGGTTGCGAAGCATATGTAAAGAAGTTACAACCTGATAAGCTTGAACCCAAAGCGGAGAAATGCGTCTTCATAGGATACCCTAAAGAAATAATTGGGTATACCTTCTATCATAGATCCGAAGGCAAAGTTTTCGTTGCCAAGAATGGATCCTTTCTTGAGAAGGAGTTTCTCTCGAAGGAAGTGACTGGAAGGAAAGTAGAACTCGACGAGGTTATTGAACCTTCTCTCGGAATTGAGAGTAGCGCAGCACCGGAAGATGTTCTTGTGTCGCCTGCACCATTTGGAGAGGAAGCTAATGATGGTGATCATGAAACTTCGAATGAAGTTGCTGCTGAACCTCACAGGTTAACGAGGGTTCATACCACTCCTGATTGGTATGACCCTGCCTTGAACGTCATGTTGGTGGACAACATTGATGACCCTGCGACGTATGAAGAAGCTATGGTGAGCCCAGATTCTGACAAATGGCTAGAAGCCATGAAATCCGAAATGGGATCCATGTACGAAAACCAAGTGTGGACTTTGGTGGACTTACCGGATGGCCGTAAGGCTGTCGATAACAAATGGATTTTCAAAAGAAAAACAGATGCTGATGGTAATGTTACCATCTATAAAGCTCGACTTGTCGCGAAAGGGTTCCGACAAATTCAAGGAGTTGACTATGATGAGACATTCTCACCAGTAGCGAAGCTAAAGTCTGTGAGGATTTTGTTAGCAATTGCTGCATATTTCGATTATGAGATTTGGCAGATGGATGTCAAAACGGCGTTCCTTAATGGAGACATTGAGGAAGAGTTGTATATGGTACAACCCAAGGGTTTTGTCGATCCTAAAGATGCTAACAAGGTATGCAAACTTCAGCGCTCCATTTATGGACTGAAGCAAGCATCCCGGAGTTGGAATCAACGTTTTGATAAATTAATCAAAAGCTTTAGATTTATACAAACTTATGGAGAAGCTTGTATTTACAAGAAAGTGAGTGGGAGCTCTATAGCATTCCTAGTACTATATGTAGATGACATATTGTTGATTGGGAATGATATAGAACTTCTTAATAGTGTTAAAGCCTATCTGAATAATAGTTTTTCAATGAAGGATCTTGGCGAAGCGACATATATTCTAGGCATCAAGATTTATAGAGATAGATCAAGACGCCTAATAGCGCTTTCACAAAGTACATACTTGGACAAAGTTCTAAAGAAGTTTAGAATGGAAGAGAGCAAGAAAGGGTTCTTGCCCATGTTGCCAGGTAAGACCTTGAGTAAGACTCAAAGTCCAACTACGGCAGAATATAGAGAGAAAATGAGTAACATTCCCTATGCCTCGGCCATAGGTTCTATCATGTATGCCATGTTGTGTACCAGACCGGATATAGCACATGCTGTTAGTTTGACTAGCAGATATCAAAGTGATCCTGGAATGGAGCACTGGACAGCGGTCAAGAATATCCTAAAGTACCTAAAAAGGACTAAGGATATGGTTCTTTCTTATGGAGGTGATGGACAGCTTGTTGTAAACAGTTACACTGATGCTAGTTGGAACACCAATCCAGATGACTCAAAATCACAGTCTGGATACGTATTTATTTTGAATGGTGCTGCAGTAAGCTGGAGGAGTGCTAAGCAAAGCGTTGTGGCGAAATCTTCAACTGAATCAGAATACATAGCTGCTTCGGAGGCTGCACAATAAGCCATATGGATGAAGGAGTTCATTAGTGAACTTGGCGTGGTCCTAGTGCGTTGGACCCGATGGCCATCTATTGTGACAACACAGGTGCCATAGCTAATGCACAGGAGCCAAGGTCACATAGCAAGCTGAAGCACATCAAGCTACGTTTCCATGCTATTCGCGAGTATGTCCAAGATGGTGACATAAAGATTTGCAAAGTACACACTGATCTGAATGTGGCAGATCCGTTGACTAAACCTCTCCCTAGAGCAAAGCATGACCAACACCAGAATGCCATGGGTGTTAGGTATATTATCATGTAATCTAGATTATTGACTCTAGTGCAAGTGGGAGACTGTTGGAGATATTCCCAAGAGGCAATAATAAAAGTGGTTATTATTATATCTTTGTGTTTATGATGAATGTTTACATCCCATGCTATAATTATATTATAGGGAAACACTAATACATGTCTGTTTTGTAAACATAAAAGAGTCCCTAGTAAGCCTCTTGTTGAACTAGCTTGTTGATTAATAGATGATCATGGTTTCCTGATCATGGACATTGGATGTCATTAATAACAAGGTTATATCATTAGGAGAATGATGTGATGGACACACACCCATAGTAAGTGTAGCATAAGATCAAGTCATTAAGTCCGTGTGGCTACAAGCTTTCAAATGCATAGTAACCTAATCCTTCGACCATGAGGTTATGTTAATCACCATCACCGGATGGGTACTTTGATGACATTAAACACAGCTTCGTAACTGGGTGGTTATAAAGGTGTCAATGGGTATTCTGAAAGTATGTGTTGAAGCGCATGGACCAAGATTGGGATTTGTCCATCCATATGACAGATAGATATGCTCTGGGCCCTCTCGGTGGAATGTCATCCATTTAGCTTGCAAGCATGTGACTAGGTCACAAGGCATGACATATCATGGAATGAGTAAAGAGTACTTATCAGTAATGAGGTAGAACTAGTTATAGAGATACCGACGATCAAACCTCGGATAAGTAGAGTATCGCGTGACAAAGGGAATTGGTTTCATATGTTAATGGTTCTATCGATCACGAAGTCATCGTTGAGTATGTGGGAGCTGTTATGGATCTCCAGATCCCGCTGATGGTTGTTGATCGGAGAGGTGTCTCCATCATGTCTGCATATTCACGAACCGTAGGGTGACACACTTAAGGTTCGATGCTATTTAGGTAGATAAAGAATGTGCGTTGGAGACCGAATGTTGTTCGGAGTCTCGGATTGGATCTGAGACATCACGGGGAGATCCAGAATTGTCCGGAGAATAAGATTCATATAATGAAGATCATTTTCTAGGTTCGGAAATGTTCCGGAGTGTTTATATGGGGATTCTAGAAGGTTTCGGAATGTTCCGGAAGGTTCTAGAAAGTTCTGTGGAGTTTACTTGAAAACCAAGAAAGGAAAAGGGGAAACTTGGGGGGGAAGGAAACTCCCCCAAGCCCCCCTTGTGCGCCGGCCCTAGAGGTGGCCCTAGGGGTGGGAACCCTAGGCGCCACCCCTCCCTCTATAAATAGAGGGGTGGAGGCGCCACCCCCTTGCCCCTCCACTCCTTTCCCTAGTCGCCTCTCTCCTCCTCCTTCGCTCTGCTCTGGCTTAGGCGAAGCCCTGCAGAATTCTCTACTCCACCACCACCACGCCGTCGTGCTGCTGAGATTCCGTGGAGAGATCTACTACCTCCGTTGCTCGCTGGAACGGGGAGAGGAAGGTCTGCATCGACTCCGCACGTGTGACCGATTGCGGAAGCGCTGCCAGAACGCGGCGCCAGAAGGCTCGTCCACTCGATCTTGAGATCGGCAAGTGATCGTCTACATCAACCACGAGATTCGATCTCGCACAAGGCTTTCGGATCTACAAGGGTTAGTACAGATCTATCTCGTTGCACATGTCTAATAGATTAGATCTTGGCTTTTATCTAGATTAGATCTGGGTTTTGTTTGTTCTTGCGGTAGAAATTTTTTGTCTTCCATGCTACGAACCCATCAGCGACGCAGGTGTAGATCCTAGGATTAGCTGTAGGTTGTTCGGCTTTATGCCATGTCTTGGGAGTAGGGCGCCGGATCTGGGCCGGTCTTGGAGCCTCCGATGGTGGTGCTGTGGCGGCAGCGAGCTCTGGTGGTCGGAGGAGGCGGCCAGGCAGTTCAGCTCTGCGATCTCCCCTAATAAAGTATGGGTTCTCCTCCTTCTTCATGTGCCTCCTCTTCTTCCTCTTTCTTTGTCGGTCGGCCGTGGCGGAGAGGGGCTGGGGGTTAGGAGCAGGGTGGGGCACCGACAGGGGGGAGGGCTTGCCCACGGTGGTGCTCTGGTGCAGCGCCGGCGGGATGCTGCGGAACCTCGGTGCTGTGTCTCCACGATGGAGGGCGACATGTGGCTTTCTGGCAACAAGCTTCCAGAATAAGCACCTCCTTCGCCTTCACTGTTGCGCGCTTGTCGATTTATCCCTCTTGGCCAGCCGAGGTGGCGAGGGAGAAGGTGGAATCGACTTCGATGCAGCAGGCTTTTGGCGACGGTTCTCGGAGTGGTTGGAAACTGCGCTCCTTGCAGCAAACTCCGAGCAACGTGATGTTTCCGTCGCTATTATCGGCCATATGATTGGCCTTGCTGCGCTCAACAGGGTTGCGTTGAGCAAGTTCATCCTCAGAGAGAGGATTCTCTTCGGCTCAGGTGTGGTGGAGTCCGGTGTCTCTGTGTCCCAAGTGGTCTCATCCCCGGTGACGTCTGGAGCGGCCACATCTGGAGGCACAGCGACGATGATCAAGGACTCGGTCGCGTCCAGCGGCCCGACGCGATTTCTTCTGGGGTGCGATATGTAATCTTAAGGACTTGTGTGTACATAGAGGATGCCGCTCAGGTCCTTTCTGTAAAATTGTGCCCACCGTCTTAATGCAGTTTCCAGGTCCTCTGGGGCCTTTATCGTCCGAAAAAAACACCTGCTTGAGTAATTGATAAGGACGATGGTAACTGCTGAGTGCACAAGATAGTAGTTGGGTATGAAGGGTGAAATTCAATTTCTGATTATGCGTGTGCTCGTCGGACAGACAAATACTCTCCATTCTAAAATACAGAATATATTTTAGTTTTTTATTAGACATTTTTTTAGTGTATAGATTTGATGTAAAATGAGTAAATCTACATATTATCATACGTTTAGATACATGTGTTTAAAAAAATAAAACATCTTATATTTCTGATCAGAATTTTTTTTATCTCCGACCGAAATGTTATCTACGATCGTGAAGGAGAGAAAGAACCAACAAAGCCAAACTAGACTATAGATGTTAGGATTATCGACTATGTGCATCCAAACAATACAAAGCCAGGATGTAAAGCTTAAATTTTTAAAGAATAAAACGTCCAATAAAGGCTCCAGGATTATCAGGGAAAACACGATGAAGAATCGAATAATGCTCACTCTTCTATCAAACTTTTTTTTAATCTTTTGTTCAGGATGAAGGTACCATTGAGGGTCAGGAGCAACCGAAATCTTATATTACTGCTTATTACAAGTCTCTATTTAGGGCAGCATGAGAATTCGTTCTCTTTGGATGAGTCCCAAACAACTGATATTCCTAAGGTTTCTGTTGAGGAGAACAACTTTCTAACCGCCCCCTAAACGAAGGAGGAGGTCAAGATAGCGGTTTTTCAAATGGAACATAATAATGCGCCAGGACCCGATGGCTTTTCAGCGGAATTCTACCAAAAATTCTGGGAAGTCATTAAGGGGACCTAACGCACCTTTTTGAGTTCTTACATGTTGGTCAGTTAGACATTTTTAGTCTTAATTTTAGCAACATTATTTTATTGCCTAAGATTAATAATGCGGAATGAATACAACAGTATCGTCCAATCTGCCTTCTTAACGTTAGCTTTAAAATCTTCACAAAAGTTGCTACGATTAGATTAAATTCGGTTGCTGATCATGTTGTACGCCCATCTCAAACTGCTTTTATGCAAGGAAGAAACATTCTAGACGGTGTAGTAATCCTGCATGAAACAATCCATAAAGTACACTCAAAGAAATTAAATGGTGTATTGTTCAAGATTGACTTTGAGAAGGCTTATGACAAAGTTAATTGGTCTTTTCTCTAGCAAACAGTCCGAATGAAAGGTTTTTCGAAGAGGTGGTGTGCTCTCATTCAGTCTTTTGTGTCTGATGGTAGTGTTGCTATAGATGTTAATGGCGACACTGGCAAATATTTCCAAACAAAAAAAGAACTAAGGCAAGGGGATCCACTACCGCCTATACTATTTAACATAGTGGCAGATATGTTGGCAATACTTATCGAAAGAGTCAAGGCTGATGGCCAAATTGAAGGTTTAGTTCCTCATCTGGTTGATGGATTTCTATCTATTCTTCAATACGCAGACGATACAATTCTATTTATGGAACATGATCTAGAGAAAGCTGGGAATCTGGAGTTAATTCTATCAGTATTTGAGCAACTATCTGGATTAAAAATTAATTTCTATAAAAGTGAATTGTATTGTTTTGGCGAGGCTATTAACGATGTCCAACTATATGCTGATCTTTTTGACTGTGGTCTGGGCAATTTCCTATCAACTATCTGGGAATACCGATCCATTATCGGCGTCTCACGATTGCGGAATGGAAACTCGTTGAGGAAAGACTACATAAACGTCTAAATAGTTGGAAAGGCAAGTTGCTATCCCTTGGTGGAAGACTAGTTCTCATAAATTCAGTACTCACCAATATGGTACTGTATATGAGATTCTTCTGGCAAGGGGATAGTGAAAAAAGAAATATCGACTGCCAAATGGAATGTGGTTTGCCGACCTAAAGAGTATGGTGGACTGGGCATACATGATTTGCAAGTCAAAAACACCGCACTGTTGAGTAAATGGTTGTGGCAAACCATGTTGTGGAGGAAGTATGTTGGCTCCAAAGCGGTGTCTCAGATGGTTTGGAAACCGGGAGATTCACATTTTTGGGTGGGACTCATGGCTTCCAAAAAATACTTCGTTCGTTTTGGTACTTTTAATATTAGAGATGCTTCACAGATTCGTTTCTGGAAAGACAAATGGCTTGGCCAATCTACTCTTTGGAAACAATATCCAGCTCTTTACTCGATCGTTAGACACAAAGGGGATACAATTTCCACGGTAATGGAAAATAATACTCCTAGTGTGACTTTCAGAAGAAGTCTAATTGGCCCTAGACTACTATCGTGGACCAATCTTTTAGTTCGATTAGCCACGATACAACTGTCGGAGGGTGTGCACGAGTTCAAATGAAATTTACTAGAGAGTGGTAAATTTTCTGTGGATTCGATGTATAGAGTTTTGATTCAACCTGATATTCCAGTCGATAATAATAGTAAAATTTGGAAGATAAAAATACCCCTTAAAACGAAAATATTTGCATGGTATCTTCGTAAAGGGATAATTCTCACAAGAGACAATCTTGCTAAGAGGAATTGGACTGGAAGTACACAGTGTGTTTTTGTCATCAGAACGAGACAATTAAACATCTATTCTTCCAATGAAAATTTGCTCGCTGTATATGGTTAATCATCCAAATGGCCTCGGGTTTATCGCCCCCTCGATCGGTTGCCAATGTCTTTGATAACTGGTTATATGAGATAAATGATAAATATAAGACTATGTTTAGGGTGGGAGCGCTTGCCATTATTTGATCGCTTTGACTGTGTAGGAATGACAAGATTTTTAATAACACCGTGTCTTTTTCTTTGCAGGTCATCTATCGAGCTACGGATATTCTCCGATCATGGACTATTCTCCAGCGTATGGACCTCCGCCACTTATTTGTGGAGGGGTGTACGCGATTGGAGGACACGGCGAGGGATATTTTGTCCCGACATGGATGGCAGCGCAATCTATAGATCAGCATTAGCTGGAGGCGCTCGTTCTTATTATTATGATTTGTAATTATTATTTTTACCGTTAGACCTAAGGTGTGTGATTGAACGGCTATGTGCATCCTAGTTATGTAGAGACCGGGTGCAAACATTGCTTTGAGTAATATATGCGTCTGTTTTCAAAGAAAAAAACAATACAAAGCCAGGATGTAAAGCTTAAATTTTTTAAAAATAAAACGTCTGATAGAGGCTTCAGGATTATCAGGGAAAACATGATGAAGAATCGAATAATGGTGGTACTGTTCAACTGAGTCAATGCAAAGTCTCCGAAGCTGTACACATGTGCAGGTGCAGCCAGCAATAATTGAGAAGCTTGGATCGGAGGAGCCTAGGAGGCAACCTGCAGCCAGAGGCAGAGCTCGCTGCCTCGCCGGACGCCGGCGCCGCATCGCCGGCTGAAGTGAGCCGCATCCGCAAGCAGCAGCACCACACCAGGCCGTCGTCCACCCACAACCGCGACGACGGACGACGCGACACCGCCGGTACTCCAGATCTCTGCTTGTAAGTTCCAATCTTGCTGATGTACTGTCCTCTGCCCAACGATGCATATCTGCCCTTTCCGCAGTTTTGTAATCAGTCCTCATGATTTTGCTACTGAAAGCAAGATTGAACAACTTACTTGCTGGATGACTCTAGGTTCTCAGATCTGAAAGCTAGGTGTCAGTCATTTTTGCCAAAATTTGGTTGAAAAAAAAAGAAACATACGACCTTCCCCCTAGTGTTTCCTTTGCTATAGCTAATATTGGTTTTACCAGTTGAGAGAGCATTTTCTGCAAGGAAATATATCATGTCGGATCTGCCCTGGTGTTTTTTCTTCTTATTTTGGACAATGGTTGTTGCCGTGGTTATTGTAATGAAATTTTACTCTGTTGCTGATCAGCATAATCTTCTTTTTCTGACAGAAGTTTCACCGCTGAGAAGGAGAGAGCAACAATGGCGGGGGCTCTCGTGAGCGCATCCACGGGGGCCATGGGTTCCCTGCTGGGGAAGCTGGGAGCTATGTTGACCGATGAGTACAAGCTGCTCAAGGATGTCCGTGGCGACATCAAGTTCCTCAAGGACGAGCTCGACGTGATGAACGCATTCCTCTTGAAGATGTCAGATGTGGAGGAACCTGATGAGCCAACGAAGCTACGGGTGACGGCAGTGCGGGAGATGTCCTATAAGATCGAGGATAACATCGACAAGTTCATGGTCCTCGTGGAGAAACATCAGTCCTCCTGTTCCGGGGCTCATGGAATCAGGAAGCTTATCGAACAAGTGCAACAGCTTGCTGCAGGACATCAAGACCCGCCACAAGATCGCCAAGGAGGTGAAAGACATCAAGAACCAAATTAAGGAGGTCAGCGACAGATTTTTAAGGTACATACCTACCAGACCTTGTTGCACTACCATCAAATTTGTGACTAGTCAGATGCTTTTATGTGATGTGTTGCCTGATCCACCACACAAACTGAAGGTACAAGACGGATGAGTCCTCCTCTATGCCTGCAAAAGACAAGGTCGACCCTCGACTTCGTGCACTCTACAAAGATGCCACGGAGCTTGTTGGAATCGATGGACCAAGAGATGAACTTGTCAAGTGGTTTAATGAGAAGGAGGGAAAATCACTGAAATTTGTCTCTGTTGTTGGATATGGAGGGTTGGGCAAGACGACACTTGCCAACCAGATCCGGGCAACCCTGCTCGGAACGACCTTTGAGTGTGGGGCTTTTGTCTCCATTTCACGCAAGCCTGACATGAAGGCGATATTAAGATCTATATTGTCACAGATCACCAAGCAAGACACTGCTTACTCTGGATTAGATGATGTACAACTCATCATTGACAAGATTCGAGAAGTCCTCCAAGACAGAAGGTGTGTATGTACATGAACTCTACTACAAATGGACATTGCTTAATTAATTAGCTGATGTATAATTAATCTTTCAAAAATGTATCTTTTGATAATGAAGATTGCTCTGCAATAATTTACCTCAACTTGTCTGACTAGTTTAAAATTTTGAAGCCATTCCTTTTTGCTAGTTAGGTTGATCTATCCACTATATAGATATTGCTAAAATATGTATTCCCAATGTCTGGTGCCACATATTTTCTAATTGATTGCTACGGGTTTGTCAAACTTGGGGCTATGTTTTTTTTACATAACTATCAGCGTATATACAGTTCATTTTAGGTTTGTGATTAGCCACTTTAAGAAGATAATAAACCTATGATTATCATCATTAGAATCCTGAATAGGTATAAAATACATCGAAGAACCTATCTCCATAACACAAAAGGAGAAAGGGGGACAAAATAATAGAGCAATTAATCATGGTCAGATCAGACCAGCGGCTGTACCCTGGACCGAAGAGGCTGTCGCTTGGTAACACAAAAAGAGAAAAGGGAACAAAATAATTGAGGAATTAATCACCAGCCTAACTAGTGTAATATAATGATAACTGTAGTTTGTTGCTTCTGTTTCCTGTATTCATAGCAATTTGCATGTCGAATTGAGGCGCAGACCCTCTCAATATATGGTCCTACCAAATTGTTACCAAACAAACAAAAATAAAATAAGTAGTCCCCTCCATTCTTTGGGAACATCCTATTGGCAGTGGCAAATACATTGTACCTTGCCACAGGCAACAACTGCTTTGACCTGCATTTCATCAAGTAATTCATAATTTTTCCTCTTGGTTCATAAATCTTGGTATTCTATTATTATTTTTGGTTTGCTTCCTACGGTAATGGTATTCCTTAGATTGCAATCAAAATTTATCTAAGTTCCTACCAAGTACCCTATGGGAGTTGATGTCTTTGAGTTTCTTCCCCATTTGTAGCCATGTGGATACTCTCAGAATTTCACTTATGGTACGAGTATGTTTTAGATAATGACAGCTTTATTGATGTTAGGCAAATACATCAAGGTGTATTATACCTAGGATGCACACAGATGTGACACTGTTTCAGGATTTTACGCTACTTGATAGCTATTACTATAGATATCTAATGAGCTCTAATGCGTATCATTGTGGTTGCAGGTACTTTATCATAATTGATGATATATGGGAGTTAGGAACATGGGAAGATTTGAAATCTGCGTTTGTCAAGAATACATGTGGGAGCAGAATAATTATCACAACACGTATAGTTGATGTTGCCAAATCTTGTTCTCCTTCTAATGAAGATCTTGTCTATGAGATGAAACCACTCAGTGAGGCTGACTCAAAGAAGTTGTTTTTCAAGAGGATATTTGGTTGTGAAGAAAGCTGCCCGGATAGCTTGAAAGAAGCTTCCAAAGATATTTTGAAAAAATGCCGTGGTCTACCTCTGGCCATCAATGCCATTTCTAGCTTGTTGGCCACAACAAGTGAAACAAAAGAAGAGTGGGATCGGGTGCGACATTCAATTCGCTCTTCAAATGCCAAAAGTGATATAATAGAGACCATGAATTACATATTATCTCTTAGTTATTTTGACCTTCCCCACCACCTAAGAAGCTGCATATTGTACTTGGCTCTATTTCCTGAAGATCAATTGATTGGAAGGGAGAGGTTGGTACGCAGATGGATTTCTGAAGGCTTTATTCATGGAAAAAGTGGACAAGATCTGATGGAATTAGGAGAGGAATATTTTCATGAGCTTGTGAACAGAAGTCTAATACAGCCGGAGAACATAGGGTATGACGGCAAGGCCAAGTCTTGCCGAGTCCATGACACCATCCTTGATTTCCTCATTGACAAGTCCTCCGAAGAGAACTTGTGTACTGTCCTGAAAAAAAAGTGCAAGCCTGATGATGGCATTGTTCGTCGGATCTCTCTTACGGGAACCGAGGATGAAGACATCGTAGAGCAATTGGATTTGTCACATGCTCGGTCAATCGGTGCTTTTGGGGACATCGAGCGATTGCCTTCGTTTGGGAGCTCAAAATCCCTGCGCGTGTTGGACTTGCAACACTGCTATAAGTTGAAAAATTATCATATCAAGGATATTGAAAGACTCTATCAGCTGAGGTACTTGGATATCTCATTTTCAGGTATCACGGAGCTTCCTAGGCAAATTGGGGAGCTACTGTACCTAGAGACGCTAGTTACATGCTATAAATTAGGTGAGCTTCCTGAAAGCACAACTCGGCTACGACGACTGGCACGTTTGTTTGTTAGCCCTGGGTGTAAGCTTCCAGATGGGTTGGGAAACTTGGTAAACTTGCAAGAGCTTGCATGGATTGATGCCTTGCAGTTAAAGCATGTGGAAGAGCTCGGCAAACTAACAAATCTGAGAAAGCTGAAGATTTTCTTGGAAACAAATGAGATAGAACGCACCACATTAGTACAGTCCAAGGAAAAGCTGGTGTCCTCTCTCTGTAAACTGGACGAATGCGGTCTCCGTTCCTTGAGTATTTCTTATGACATGGGAGATAAGGATGGCGAAGAGCCGTTCCTCCCTGCTTTGGGTTGCATCCGTGAGGTTTTTGTATATGTAAAAGATATCTGCCAGATTAGCAGATGGCTCGCATCACTTCCCAACCTACACATGTTGCTTTTCAGCAATCCCAAGAAGATAGAACAGCAGGATATTGATATGATTGGACTCATACCCAATCTGCTCGAATTGACACTTTATTTACATCGAACAGATGATGCACGGCGGCTCATCATCAGGTGCGAAAGATTTCAACAGCTGCAGCGTTTTGAGGTTTCCTTTGCTCGTATGGGATTTTTAATGTTTGAAACGGGGGCTATGCCAAGGCTCAAGGATCTTGGACTCCATAACTTCAGAGAAAAGCCCAAATCTGCTGCCATCGATTTCGACTTTGGCATCCAACACCTCTCCAGCCTTGCTCGTCTCACAGTCAGCCTATACTGCCTTGGCTCGACGGCTGCAGAAGTAAAGGCTCAGGTACTATTAACAAGTTCGTACTTTTGACCTGGTGAGTAGTAGTCAAAAGATGTACATAATGCTTCATTGTTTTTCCGGTGATCTATTTCAGGTACAACGCCAGAAAAAGAAGATGCCAAACCACTTTGGCTACATATGGAGCCCAAGTCACTTTAATTGCATGCTGCAACAAATAAAGCTCCACATTTCTCTGTTCGGGCTACATCTTATTTTGTCTCAATTGATACTATAGCTACTGTATATGTTGGAAGTATCACGGATTCGTGGAATGACTAGGAATAAGTATCATGAATTCGAAAAACATTTCTTTATTTTCCCGCGATCCTACTCCCCATATTTGGTTGAGTGTCCCCTAATGGATAATCGGCAAAAACTCTATATTTTCCATTCTACCCTATTCATTATTGTCATATTTGCAGCTGTTTAAGCTACACTGTGTCATTACCCTGTTATCCAAAAAAGAAAACAAGTTACAAATTTAACATTAGAGACATATATGTCTACTTAATGTTTGCTTTAAGATATTTATGAAGGTGAATTACGACAATTGCCGAAAAAGTAATTAGACCAACACAGACTGGTTGTCCATGTTTCCAAAAGACTGGTTGTCCAAGTAGATAGCTGACACAACTGCACAAACTTGGGTTGTCCTTCATCAACCGGAAAACTGGCAGGAGTTTTGTTGTGCCATTTCGAATATGTCGAATATGAACAGGATAAGAGATATCAGGACGGGTGACAGTAAGATAAACGAGACTCCCAACAAGATGGCGATAACGAGTGGGATCGGGAAGAGGATCACCATCCGTAGGACGAAGCTTAACATGAAGCTCCATAGGAGTCTCAACGGTGCGCTCATCCGCAAGAGCAGCCCGAGCAAGAAGATCCTGAATATACTTTTCCTGAGAGATAGAAAACCCATCAGAAGTGGATGAAACCTCAATCCCAAGAAAATAGCGAAGAGGACCAAGATCAGACATAAGAAACTGATCACGAAGACGAGCCTTGACAAAGGCAATATACTTAGGATCATCACCAGTAATGATCATATCATCAACATAGAGAAGGAGAAGAGTGCGTCCACGAAGAGAAGTGTGAACAAAGAGCGCTGGATCATGAGAACTAGGAGAGAAACCAGCAGCAGTAACCACAGAGGCAAAGCGCTCAAACCAGGCACGAGGGGCCTGTTTCAGGCCATAAAGGGAACGTCAAAGACGACAAACCATCCCATCGGGAACAGAATACCCAGGAGGAGGCTGCATATAAACCTCCTCACTTAACTTGCCATTAAGAAAAGCATTCTGAACATCAAGCTGGGACACAGACCAGCGTCGGACAGAAGCAACAGCAAGAAGAGTACGCACAGTGGTCATATGTGCCACAGGAGCAAAGTTCTCATCATAGTCACGACCATGTTCCTGCTGAAAACCACGAGCTACAAGACGCGCTTTATAGCGCTCAAGAGATCCATCAGAGCGGGTCTTAATTTTATAGACCCACTTACACGTGATAGGACGAACACCAGAAGGAGGAGAGACAAGATCCCAAGTGCCAGTGCGCTCAAGCGCAGCGATCTCCTCAGCCATGGCAAACTGCCATTCAGGATGACACGCAACATCCCGATAAGAAGTCGGCTCGGAGACTACAGAGAGACCATACTGACTAGGGGAGTAACGGTCGGGAGCACGGCGCAAGAAGAAAGGTCCATATCATATCACACTAATTATGAATTGCCTGTGATGATAATCCTTTATGCATCTTGTATTGCTTAGATCGTGACGGTAGCATTATAAGATGATCCCTCTCACTAAATATCAAGTAATAAAGTGTTCGTCCTTAGTTGGCACCGTTGCTAAGACTCGTCGTTTCGAAGCATCTCGTGATGATCGGATGTGATAGATTCTACGTGTGCATACAACGGGTGCAAGCCAGATTTGCACATGCAGAAACTAAGGTTAATCTTGACGAGCCTAGCATGTACAGACATGGTCTCGGAACACGGAATACCGAAAGGTAGAGCATGAGTCATATAAATGATATGATGAACATGAAGATTGTTCGCCGATGAAACTACACCTTCTCTCGTGAAGATCGGACTTGGTGTAGTGGATTTGGTTCGTGTAATCACTAAGACAACATGAGGGATGTTGTTTTGAGTGGGAGTTCACCTAGTTAATTTAAAGAATTTAGATTGAACTCAATTTATCATAAACTTAGTCTAAACTACTTGCAAATTTGCTGTACATTGTGGCAAACCTCTCCATCAATTTCAATGCATTCCCAGAGAAAGAAAAGCTTAAGAACAATGGAAGCAACTTCACGGACTAGTTCCGTGGACTAAAGATTGTCCTCAGGGCTGGTCAGTTGACCTATGTGCTCGAAGCACCGCTAGGTGGCCCACCTGCAGAAGATGCCACCGATGACGTAAAGAATGTTTACGCCACTCGGAAAAATCACTACTCCATAGTCTAGTGTGCCATCCTATACGGTTTAGAAATGGAGCTTCAGAAGCGCTTTGAGCACCACGACCCGTTTGATATCATCAAAGAGCTCAGGATGATTTTTGAGACTCATGCGGCCGTGGAGAGCTATGAGGCCTCCGAAAAGTTCTTTAACTGTAACATGGAAGAGGGTAGCTCTGTTAGCGATCACGTGCTCACCATGTATGGGCACGCAAACAAGCTCCAAGAGTTGGGGATAATGATTCCTAATGAGTTAGGGATTCACCGTGTCCTCCAATCACTGCCACCGAGTTATAAGAACTTTGTGATGAACTACAATATGCACTGCATGAACAAGACGTTGCCTGAACTATCGCCCATGCTGAAAACTGCTGAAGTGGAGATCAAGAAGGAGCACCAAGTGTTGATGGTCAATAAGACCACCAATTTCAAGAAACAGGGCAAGCCTAAGAACAAGGACAACTTCAAGAAGGACGGCAAGAAAGCTGCCGCACCTGCTAAGAAGCCTAAGGCTGGTCCAAAGCATGAAACTGAATGCTTCTACTGCAAGGGTGCTGGTCACTGGAAGCGTAACTGCCCCAAGTACCCGGCGGATCTGAAGAACGGCAACATCAAGAAGAAAGGTATATTCGATATACATGTTATTGATGTGTATCTTACTAGTAATTGTAGTAGTGCCTAGGTATTTGATACTTGGTTTGGTTGATCATATTTGTAACTCGAAACAGGAGCTGCGGAATAAGCGAAGACTGGCGAGAGACGAGGTGACGATGCACGTTGGAAATGGCTCCAAGGTTGATGTGATCGTCGTCGGCACGCTCCCTCTACATCTACCATCGGGATTAGTTTTAAATTTGAATAATTGTTATTTGGTGCCTGCGATAAGCATGAACATTATATCTGGGTCTTGTTTATTGCGAGACGGTTACTCTTTTAAGTCCGAGAATAAAGGTTGTTCGATTTATATGAGTAATATATTTTATGGTAATGCACCTGAGATGAATGGTTTATTCTTACTGAATCTCGATAGTAGTGATACACATGTTCACAATATAGATGCTAAACGAATAAAATTGAATGATAATTCTACATACATGTGGCACTGTCGTCTTGGTCACATTGGAGTGAAGCGTATGAAGAAACTCCATTCTGATGGACTTCTTGAATCACTTGATTTTGAATCACTTGAAAGATGCGAAGCATGTCTAATGGGAAAAATGACTAAGACTCCATTCTCTTGAATAATGGAGCGAGCTACAGACTTATTGGAAATAATACATACCGATGTGTGCGGCCCAATGAGTGTAGCATCGCGTGGTGGATATCGTTATGTTCTCACTTTCACGGATGACTTAAGTAGGTATGGGTATGTCTACTTTATGAAACATAAGTCCGAAACTTTCGAGAAGTTTAAGGAATTTCAAAGTGAAGTGGAAAATCATCGTAACAAGAAGATTAAGTTTCTGCGTTGTGACCGCGGAGGTGAATATCTAAGTTATGAGTTTGGCATGCATTTAAAGAAATGTGGAATACTTTCGCAATTGACACCGCCGGGAACACCACAGCGTAATGGTGTGTCCGAACATCGTAATCGAACTCTCTTAGATATGGTTCGGTCTATGATGTCTCTTATAGATTTACCGCTATCGTTTTGGGGCTATGCATTAGAGAAAGCCGCATTCACTTTAAATAGGCCACCATCTAAATCCATTGAAACGACACCGTATGAATTGTGGTTTGGAAAGAAACCTAAGTTGTCGTTCCTTAAAGTTTGGGGTTGCGAAGCATATGTAAAGAAGTTGCAACCTGATAAGCTTGAACCCAAAGCGGAGAAATGCGTCTTCATAGGATACCCTAAAGAAATAATTGGGTATACCTTCTATCATAGATCCGAAGGCAAAGTTTTCGTTGCCAAGAATGGATCCTTTCTTGAGAAGGAGTTTCTCTCGAAGGAAGTGACTGGAAGGAAAGTAGAACTCGACGAGGTTATTGAACCTTCTCTCGGAATTGAGAGTAGCGCAGCACCGGAAGATGTTCTTGTGTCGCCTGCACCATTTGGAGAGGAAGCTAATGATGGTGATCATGAAACTTCGAATGAAGTTGCTGCTGAACCTCACAGGTTAACGAGGGTTCATACCACTCCTGATTGGTATGACCCTGCCTTGAACGTCATGTTGGTGGACAACATTGATGACCCTGCGACGTATGAAGAAGCTATGGTGAGCCCAGATTCTGACAAATGGCTAGAAGCCATGAAATCCGAAATGGGATCCATGTACGAAAACCAAGTGTGGACTTTGGTGGACTTACCGGATGGCCGTAAGGCTGTCGATAACAAATGGATTTTCAAAAGAAAAACAGATGCTGATGGTAATGTTACCATCTATAAAGCTCGACTTGTCGCGAAAGGGTTCCGACAAATTCAAGGAGTTGACTATGATGAGACATTCTCACCAGTAGCGAAGCTAAAGTCTGTGAGGATTTTGTTAGCAATTGCTGCATATTTCGATTATGAGATTTGGCAGATGGATGTCAAAACGGCGTTCCTTAATGGAGACATTGAGGAAGAGTTGTATATGGTACAACCCAAGGGTTTTGTCGATCCTAAAGATGCTAACAAGGTATGCAAACTTCAGCGCTCCATTTATGGACTGAAGCAAGCATCCCGGAGTTGGAATCAACGTTTTGATAAATTAATCAAAAGCTTTAGATTTATACAAACTTATGGAGAAGCTTGTATTTACAAGAAAGTGAGTGGGAGCTCTATAGCATTCCTAGTACTATATGTAGATGACATATTGTTGATTGGGAATGATATAGAACTTCTTAATAGTGTTAAAGCCTATCTGAATAATAGTTTTTCAATGAAGGATCTTGGCGAAGCGACATATATTCTAGGCATCAAGATTTATAGAGATAGATCAAGACGCCTAATAGCGCTTTCACAAAGTACATACTTGGACAAAGTTCTAAAGAAGTTTAGAATGGAAGAGAGCAAGAAAGGGTTCTTGCCCATGTTGCCAGGTAAGACCTTGAGTAAGACTCAAAGTCCAACTACGGCAGAATATAGAGAGAAAATGAGTAACATTCCCTATGCCTCGGCCATAGGTTCTATCATGTATGCCATGTTGTGTACCAGACCGGATATAGCACATGCTGTTAGTTTGACTAGCAGATATCAAAGTGATCCTGGAATGGAGCACTGGACAGCGGTCAAGAATATCCTAAAGTACCTAAAAAGGACTAAGGATATGGTTCTTTCTTATGGAGGTGATGGACAGCTTGTTGTAAACAGTTACACTGATGCTAGTTGGAACACCAATCCAGATGACTCAAAATCACAGTCTGGATACGTATTTATTTTGAATGGTGCTGCAGTAAGCTGGAGGAGTGCTAAGCAAAGCGTTGTGGCGAAATCTTCAACTGAATCAGAATACATAGCTGCTTCGGAGGCTGCACAATAAGCCATATGGATGAAGGAGTTCATTAGTGAACTTGGCGTGGTCCTAGTGCGTTGGACCCGATGGCCATCTATTGTGACAACACAGGTGCCATAGCTAATGCACAGGAGCCAAGGTCACATAGCAAGCTGAAGCACATCAAGCTACGTTTCCATGCTATTCGCGAGTATGTCCAAGATGGTGACATAAAGATTTGCAAAGTACACACTGATCTGAATGTGGCAGATCCGTTGACTAAACCTCTCCCTAGAGCAAAGCATGACCAACACCAGAATGCCATGGGTGTTAGGTATATTATCATGTAATCTAGATTATTGACTCTAGTGCAAGTGGGAGACTGTTGGAGATATTCCCAAGAGGCAATAATAAAAGTGGTTATTATTATATCTTTGTGTTTATGATGAATGTTTACATCCCATGCTATAATTATATTATAGGGAAACACTAATACATGTCTGTTTTGTAAACATAAAAGAGTCCCTAGTAAGCCTCTTGTTGAACTAGCTTGTTGATTAATAGATGATCATGGTTTCCTGATCATGGACATTGGATGTCATTAATAACAAGGTTATATCATTAGGAGAATGATGTGATGGACACACACCCATAGTAAGTGTAGCATAAGATCAAGTCATTAAGTCCGTGTGGCTACAAGCTTTCAAATGCATAGTAACCTAATCCTTCGACCATGAGGTTATGTTAATCACCATCACCGGATGGGTACTTTGATGACATTAAACACAGCTTCGTAACTGGGTGGTTATAAAGGTGTCAATGGGTATTCTGAAAGTATGTGTTGAAGCGCATGGACCAAGATTGGGATTTGTCCATCCATATGACAGATAGATATGCTCTGGGCCCTCTCGGTGGAATGTCATCCATTTAGCTTGCAAGCATGTGACTAGGTCACAAGGCATGACATATCATGGAATGAGTAAAGAGTACTTATCAGTAATGAGGTAGAACTAGTTATAGAGATACCGACGATCAAACCTCGGATAAGTAGAGTATCGCGTGACAAAGGGAATTGGTTTCATATGTTAATGGTTCTATCGATCACGAAGTCATCGTTGAGTATGTGGGAGCTGTTATGGATCTCCAGATCCCGCTGATGGTTGTTGATCGGAGAGGTGTCTCCATCATGTCTGCATATTCACGAACCGTAGGGTGACACACTTAAGGTTCGATGCTATTTAGGTAGATAAAGAATGTGCGTTGGAGACCGAATGTTGTTCGGAGTCTCGGATTGGATCTGAGACATCACGGGGAGATCCAGAATTGTCCGGAGAATAAGATTCATATAATGAAGATCATTTTCTAGGTTCGGAAATGTTCCGGAGTGTTTATATGGGGATTCTAGAAGGTTTCGGAATGTTCCGGAAGGTTCTAGAAAGTTCTGTGGAGTTTACTTGAAAACCAAGAAAGGAAAAGGGGAAACTTGGGGGGGAAGGAAACTCCCCCAAGCCCCCCTTGTGCGCCGGCCCTAGAGGTGGCCCTAGGGGTGGGAACCCTAGGCGCCACCCCTCCCTCTATAAATAGAGGGGTGGAGGCGCCACCCCCTTGCCCCTCCACTCCTTTCCCTAGTCGCCTCTCTCCTCCTCCTTCGCTCTGCTCTGGCTTAGGCGAAGCCCTGCAGAATTCTCTACTCCACCACCACCACGCCGTCGTGCTGCTGAGATTCCGTGGAGAGATCTACTACCTCCGTTGCTCGCTGGAACGGGGAGAGGAAGGTCTGCATCGACTCCGCACGTGTGACCGATTGCGGAAGCGCTGCCAGAACGCGGCGCCAGAAGGCTCGTCCACTCGATCTTGAGATCGGCAAGTGATCGTCTACATCAACCACGAGATTCGATCTCGCACAAGGCTTTCGGATCTACAAGGGTTAGTACAGATCTATCTCGTTGCACATGTCTAATAGATTAGATCTTGGCTTTTATCTAGATTAGATCTGGGTTTTGTTTGTTCTTGCGGTAGAAATTTTTTGTCTTCCATGCTACGAACCCATCAGCGACGCAGGTGTAGATCCTAGGATTAGCTGTAGGTTGTTCGGCTTTATGCCATGTCTTGGGAGTAGGGCGCCGGATCTGGGCCGGTCTTGGAGCCTCCGATGGTGGTGCTGTGGCGGCAGCGAGCTCTGGTGGTCGGAGGAGGCGGCCAGGCAGTTCAGCTCTGCGATCTCCCCTAATAAAGTATGGGTTCTCCTCCTTCTTCATGTGCCTCCTCTTCTTCCTCTTTCTTTGTCGGTCGGCCGTGGCGGAGAGGGGCTGGGGGTTAGGAGCAGGGTGGGGCACCGACAGGGGGGAGGGCTTGCCCACGGTGGTGCTCTGGTGCAGCGCCGGCGGGATGCTGCGGAACCTCGGTGCTGTGTCTCCACGATGGAGGGCGACATGTGGCTTTCTGGCAACAAGCTTCCAGAATAAGCACCTCCTTCGCCTTCACTGTTGCGCGCTTGTCGATTTATCCCTCTTGGCCAGCCGAGGTGGCGAGGGAGAAGGTGGAATCGACTTCGATGCAGCAGGCTTTTGGCGACGGTTCTCGGAGTGGTTGGAAACTGCGCTCCTTGCAGCAAACTCCGAGCAACGTGATGTTTCCGTCGCTATTATCGGCCATATGATTGGCCTTGCTGCGCTCAACAGGGTTGCGTTGAGCAAGTTCATCCTCAGAGAGAGGATTCTCTTCGGCTCAGGTGTGGTGGAGTCCGGTGTCTCTGTGTCCCAAGTGGTCTCATCCCCGGTGACGTCTGGAGCGGCCACATCTGGAGGCACAGCGACGATGATCAAGGACTCGGTCGCGTCCAGCGGCCCGACGCGATTTCTTCTGGGGTGCGATATGTAATCTTAAGGACTTGTGTGTACATAGAGGATGCCGCTCAGGTCCTTTCTGTAAAATTGTGCCCACCGTCTTAATGCAGTTTCCAGGTCCTCTGGGGCCTTTATCGTCCGAAAAAAAACACCTGCTTGAGTAATTGATAAGGACGATGGTAACTGCTGAGTGCACAAGATAGTAGTTGGGTATGAAGGGTGAAATTCAATTTCTGATTATGCGTGTGCTCGTCGGACAGACAAATACTCTCCATTCTAAAATACAGAATATATTTTAGTTTTTTATTAGACATTTTTTTAGTGTATAGATTTGATGTAAAATGAGTAAATCTACATATTATCATACGTTTAGATACATGTGTTTAAAAAAAATAAAACATCTTATATTTCTGATCAGAATTTTTTTTATCTCCGACCGAAATGTTATCTACGATCGTGAAGGAGAGAAAGAACCAACAAAGCCAAACTAGACTATAGATGTTAGGATTATCGACTATGTGCATCCAAACAATACAAAGCCAGGATGTAAAGCTTAAATTTTTAAAGAATAAAACGTCCAATAAAGGCTCCAGGATTATCAGGGAAAACACGATGAAGAATCGAATAATGCTCACTCTTCTATCAAACTTTTTTTAATCTTTTGTTCAGGATGAAGGTACCATTGAGGGTCAGGAGCAACCGAAATCTTATATTACTGCTTATTACAAGTCTCTATTTAGGGCAGCATGAGAATTCGTTCTCTTTGGATGAGTCCCAAACAACTGATATTCCTAAGGTTTCTGTTGAGGAGAACAACTTTCTAACCGCCCCCTAAACGAAGGAGGAGGTCAAGATAGCGGTTTTTCAAATGGAACATAATAATGCGCCAGGACCCGATGGCTTTTCAGCGGAATTCTACCAAAAATTCTGGGAAGT
Source organism: Avena eriantha (assembly GCA_910589775.1). Lineage (NCBI taxonomy): Eukaryota > Viridiplantae > Streptophyta > Magnoliopsida > Poales > Poaceae > Avena > Avena eriantha. The sequence goes on along the minus strand of OU342746.1, from coordinate 401,119,851 downwards.
CATTAAGGGGACCTAACGCACCTTTTTGAGTTCTTACATGTTGGTCAGTTAGACATTTTTAGTCTTAATTTTAGCAACATTATTTTATTGCCTAAGATTAATAATGCGGAATGAATACAACAGTATCGTCCAATCTGCCTTCTTAACGTTAGCTTTAAAATCTTCACAAAAGTTGCTACGATTAGATTAAATTCGGTTGCTGATCATGTTGTACGCCCATCTCAAACTGCTTTTATGCAAGGAAGAAACATTCTAGACGGTGTAGTAATCCTGCATGAAACAATCCATAAAGTACACTCAAAGAAATTAAATGGTGTATTGTTCAAGATTGACTTTGAGAAGGCTTATGACAAAGTTAATTGGTCTTTTCTCTAGCAAACAGTCCGAATGAAAGGTTTTTCGAAGAGGTGGTGTGCTCTCATTCAGTCTTTTGTGTCTGATGGTAGTGTTGCTATAGATGTTAATGGCGACACTGGCAAATATTTCCAAACAAAAAAAGAACTAAGGCAAGGGGATCCACTACCGCCTATACTATTTAACATAGTGGCAGATATGTTGGCAATACTTATCGAAAGAGTCAAGGCTGATGGCCAAATTGAAGGTTTAGTTCCTCATCTGGTTGATGGATTTCTATCTATTCTTCAATACGCAGACGATACAATTCTATTTATGGAACATGATCTAGAGAAAGCTGGGAATCTGGAGTTAATTCTATCAGTATTTGAGCAACTATCTGGATTAAAAATTAATTTCTATAAAAGTGAATTTATTGTTTTGGCGAGGCTATTAACGATGTCCAACTATATGCTGATCTTTTTGACTGTGGTCTGGGCAATTTCCTATCAACTATCTGGGAATACCGATCCATTATCGGCGTCTCACGATTGCGGAATGGAAACTCGTTGAGGAAAGACTACATAAACGTCTAAATAGTTGGAAAGGCAAGTTGCTATCCCTTGGTGGAAGACTAGTTCTCATAAATTCAGTACTCACCAATATGGTACTGTATATGAGATTCTTCTGGCAAGGGGATAGTGAAAAAAGAAATATCGACTGCCAAATGGAATGTGGTTTGCCGACCTAAAGAGTATGGTGGACTGGGCATACATGATTTGCAAGTCAAAAACACCGCACTGTTGAGTAAATGGTTGTGGCAAACCATGTTGTGGAGGAAGTATGTTGGCTCCAAAGCGGTGTCTCAGATGGTTTGGAAACCGGGAGATTCACATTTTTGGGTGGGACTCATGGCTTCCAAAAAATACTTCGTTCGTTTTGGTACTTTTAATATTAGAGATGCTTCACAGATTCGTTTCTGGAAAGACAAATGGCTTGGCCAATCTACTCTTTGGAAACAATATCCAGCTCTTTACTCGATCGTTAGACACAAAGGGGATACAATTTCCACGGTAATGGAAAATAATACTCCTAGTGTGACTTTCAGAAGAAGTCTAATTGGCCCTAGACTACTATCGTGGACCAATCTTTTAGTTCGATTAGCCACGATACAACTGTCGGAGGGTGTGCACGAGTTCAAATGAAATTTACTAGAGAGTGGTAAATTTTCTGTGGATTCGATGTATAGAGTTTTGATTCAACCTGTTATTCCAGTCGATAATAATAGTAAAATTTGGAAGATAAAAATACCCCTTAAAACGAAAATATTTGCATGGTATCTTCGTAAAGGGATAATTCTCACAAGAGACAATCTTGCTAAGAGGAATTGGACTGGAAGTACACAGTGTGTTTTTGTCATCAGAACGAGACAATTAAACATCTATTCTTCCAATGAAAATTTGCTCGCTGTATATGGTTAATCATCCAAATGGCCTCGGGTTTATCGCCCCCTCGATCGGTTGCCAATGTCTTTGATAACTGGTTATATGAGATAAATGATAAATATAAGACTATGTTTAGGGTGGGAGCGCTTGCCATTATTTGATCGCTTTGACTGTGTAGGAATGACAAGATTTTTAATAACACCGTGTCTTTTTCTTTGCAGGTCATCTATCGAGCTACGGATATTCTCCGATCATGGACTATTCTCCAGCGTATGGACCTCCGCCACTTATTTGTGGAGGGGTGTACGCGATTGGAGGACACGGCGAGGGATATTTTGTCCCGACATGGATGGCAGCGCAATCTATAGATCAGCATTAGCTGGAGGCGCTCGTTCTTATTATTATGATTTGTAATTATTATTTTTACCGTTAGACCTAAGGTGTGTGATTGAACGGCTATGTGCATCCTAGTTATGTAGAGACCGGGTGCAAACATTGCTTTGAGTAATATATGCGTCTGTTTTCAAAGAAAAAAACAATACAAAGCCAGGATGTAAAGCTTAAATTTTTTAAAAATAAAACGTCTGATAGAGGCTTCAGGATTATCAGGGAAAACATGATGAAGAATCGAATAATGGTGGTACTGTTCAACTGAGTCAATGCAAAGTCTCCGAAGCTGTACACATGTGCAGGTGCAGCCAGCAATAATTGAGAAGCTTGGATCGGAGGAGCCTAGGAGGCAACCTGCAGCCAGAGGCAGAGCTCGCTGCCTCGCCGGACGCCGGCGCCGCATCGCCGGCTGAAGTGAGCCGCATCCGCAAGCAGCAGCACCACACCAGGCCGTCGTCCACCCACAACCGCGACGACGGACGACGCGACACCGCCGGTACTCCAGATCTCTGCTTGTAAGTTCCAATCTTGCTGATGTACTGTCCTCTGCCCAACGATGCATATCTGCCCTTTCCGCAGTTTTGTAATCAGTCCTCATGATTTTGCTACTGAAAGCAAGATTGAACAACTTACTTGCTGGATGACTCTAGGTTCTCAGATCTGAAAGCTAGGTGTCAGTCATTTTTGCCAAAATTTGGTTGAAAAAAAAAGAAACATACGACCTTCCCCCTAGTGTTTCCTTTGCTATAGCTAATATTGGTTTTACCAGTTGAGAGAGCATTTTCTGCAAGGAAATATATCATGTCGGATCTGCCCTGGTGTTTTTTCTTCTTATTTTGGACAATGGTTGTTGCCGTGGTTATTGTAATGAAATTTTACTCTGTTGCTGATCAGCATAATCTTCTTTTTCTGACAGAAGTTTCACCGCTGAGAAGGAGAGAGCAACAATGGCGGGGGCTCTCGTGAGCGCATCCACGGGGGCCATGGGTTCCCTGCTGGGGAAGCTGGGAGCTATGTTGACCGATGAGTACAAGCTGCTCAAGGATGTCCGTGGCGACATCAAGTTCCTCAAGGACGAGCTCGACGTGATGAACGCATTCCTCTTGAAGATGTCAGATGTGGAGGAACCTGATGAGCCAACGAAGCTACGGGTGACGGCAGTGCGGGAGATGTCCTATAAGATCGAGGATAACATCGACAAGTTCATGGTCCTCGTGGAGAAACATCAGTCCTCCTGTTCCGGGGCTCATGGAATCAGGAAGCTTATCGAACAAGTGCAACAGCTTGCTGCAGGACATCAAGACCCGCCACAAGATCGCCAAGGAGGTGAAAGACATCAAGAACCAAATTAAGGAGGTCAGCGACAGATTTTTAAGGTACATACCTACCAGACCTTGTTGCACTACCATCAAATTTGTGACTAGTCAGATGCTTTTATGTGATGTGTTGCCTGATCCACCACACAAACTGAAGGTACAAGACGGATGAGTCCTCCTCTATGCCTGCAAAAGACAAGGTCGACCCTCGACTTCGTGCACTCTACAAAGATGCCACGGAGCTTGTTGGAATCGATGGACCAAGAGATGAACTTGTCAAGTGGTTTAATGAGAAGGAGGGAAAATCACTGAAATTTGTCTCTGTTGTTGGATATGGAGGGTTGGGCAAGACGACACTTGCCAACCAGATCCGGGCAACCCTGCTCGGAACGACCTTTGAGTGTGGGGCTTTTGTCTCCATTTCACGCAAGCCTGACATGAAGGCGATATTAAGATCTATATTGTCACAGATCACCAAGCAAGACACTGCTTACTCTGGATTAGATGATGTACAACTCATCATTGACAAGATTCGAGAAGTCCTCCAAGACAGAAGGTGTGTATGTACATGAACTCTACTACAAATGGACATTGCTTAATTAATTAGCTGATGTATAATTAATCTTTCAAAAATGTATCTTTTGATAATGAAGATTGCTCTGCAATAATTTACCTCAACTTGTCTGACTAGTTTAAAATTTTGAAGCCATTCCTTTTTGCTAGTTAGGTTGATCTATCCACTATATAGATATTGCTAAAATATGTATTCCCAATGTCTGGTGCCACATATTTTCTAATTGATTGCTACGGGTTTGTCAAACTTGGGGCTATGTTTTTTTTACATAACTATCAGCGTATATACAGTTCATTTTAGGTTTGTGATTAGCCACTTTAAGAAGATAATAAACCTATGATTATCATCATTAGAATCCTGAATAGGTATAAAATACATCGAAGAACCTATCTCCATAACACAAAAGGAGAAAGGGGGACAAAATAATAGAGCAATTAATCATGGTCAGATCAGACCAGCGGCTGTACCCTGGACCGAAGAGGCTGTCGCTTGGTAACACAAAAAGAGAAAAGGGAACAAAATAATTGAGGAATTAATCACCAGCCTAACTAGTGTAATATAATGATAACTGTAGTTTGTTGCTTCTGTTTCCTGTATTCATAGCAATTTGCATGTCGAATTGAGGCGCAGACCCTCTCAATATATGGTCCTACCAAATTGTTACCAAACAAACAAAAATAAAATAAGTAGTCCCCTCCATTCTTTGGGAACATCCTATTGGCAGTGGCAAATACATTGTACCTTGCCACAGGCAACAACTGCTTTGACCTGCATTTCATCAAGTAATTCATAATTTTTCCTCTTGGTTCATAAATCTTGGTATTCTATTATTATTTTTGGTTTGCTTCCTACGGTAATGGTATTCCTTAGATTGCAATCAAAATTTATCTAAGTTCCTACCAAGTACCCTATGGGAGTTGATGTCTTTGAGTTTCTTCCCCATTTGTAGCCATGTGGATACTCTCAGAATTTCACTTATGGTACGAGTATGTTTTAGATAATGACAGCTTTATTGATGTTAGGCAAATACATCAAGGTGTATTATACCTAGGATGCACACAGATGTGACACTGTTTCAGGATTTTACGCTACTTGATAGCTATTACTATAGATATCTAATGAGCTCTAATGCGTATCATTGTGGTTGCAGGTACTTTATCATAATTGATGATATATGGGAGTTAGGAACATGGGAAGATTTGAAATCTGCGTTTGTCAAGAATACATGTGGGAGCAGAATAATTATCACAACACGTATAGTTGATGTTGCCAAATCTTGTTCTCCTTCTAATGAAGATCTTGTCTATGAGATGAAACCACTCAGTGAGGCTGACTCAAAGAAGTTGTTTTTCAAGAGGATATTTGGTTGTGAAGAAAGCTGCCCGGATAGCTTGAAAGAAGCTTCCAAAGATATTTTGAAAAAATGCCGTGGTCTACCTCTGGCCATCAATGCCATTTCTAGCTTGTTGGCCACAACAAGTGAAACAAAAGAAGAGTGGGATCGGGTGCGACATTCAATTCGCTCTTCAAATGCCAAAAGTGATATAATAGAGACCATGAATTACATATTATCTCTTAGTTATTTTGACCTTCCCCACCACCTAAGAAGCTGCATATTGTACTTGGCTCTATTTCCTGAAGATCAATTGATTGGAAGGGAGAGGTTGGTACGCAGATGGATTTCTGAAGGCTTTATTCATGGAAAAAGTGGACAAGATCTGATGGAATTAGGAGAGGAATATTTTCATGAGCTTGTGAACAGAAGTCTAATACAGCCGGAGAACATAGGGTATGACGGCAAGGCCAAGTCTTGCCGAGTCCATGACACCATCCTTGATTTCCTCATTGACAAGTCCTCCGAAGAGAACTTGTGTACTGTCCTGAAAAAAAAGTGCAAGCCTGATGATGGCATTGTTCGTCGGATCTCTCTTACGGGAACCGAGGATGAAGACATCGTAGAGCAATTGGATTTGTCACATGCTCGGTCAATCGGTGCTTTTGGGGACATCGAGCGATTGCCTTCGTTTGGGAGCTCAAAATCCCTGCGCGTGTTGGACTTGCAACACTGCTATAAGTTGAAAAATTATCATATCAAGGATATTGAAAGACTCTATCAGCTGAGGTACTTGGATATCTCATTTTCAGGTATCACGGAGCTTCCTAGGCAAATTGGGGAGCTACTGTACCTAGAGACGCTAGTTACATGCTATAAATTAGGTGAGCTTCCTGAAAGCACAACTCGGCTACGACGACTGGCACGTTTGTTTGTTAGCCCTGGGTGTAAGCTTCCAGATGGGTTGGGAAACTTGGTAAACTTGCAAGAGCTTGCATGGATTGATGCCTTGCAGTTAAAGCATGTGGAAGAGCTCGGCAAACTAACAAATCTGAGAAAGCTGAAGATTTTCTTGGAAACAAATGAGATAGAACGCACCACATTAGTACAGTCCAAGGAAAAGCTGGTGTCCTCTCTCTGTAAACTGGACGAATGCGGTCTCCGTTCCTTGAGTATTTCTTATGACATGGGAGATAAGGATGGCGAAGAGCCGTTCCTCCCTGCTTTGGGTTGCATCCGTGAGGTTTTTGTATATGTAAAAGATATCTGCCAGATTAGCAGATGGCTCGCATCACTTCCCAACCTACACATGTTGCTTTTCAGCAATCCCAAGAAGATAGAACAGCAGGATATTGATATGATTGGACTCATACCCAATCTGCTCGAATTGACACTTTATTTACATCGAACAGATGATGCACGGCGGCTCATCATCAGGTGCGAAAGATTTCAACAGCTGCAGCGTTTTGAGGTTTCCTTTGCTCGTATGGGATTTTTAATGTTTGAAACGGGGGCTATGCCAAGGCTCAAGGATCTTGGACTCCATAACTTCAGAGAAAAGCCCAAATCTGCTGCCATCGATTTCGACTTTGGCATCCAACACCTCTCCAGCCTTGCTCGTCTCACAGTCAGCCTATACTGCCTTGGCTCGACGGCTGCAGAAGTAAAGGCTCAGGTACTATTAACAAGTTCGTACTTTTGACCTGGTGAGTAGTAGTCAAAAGATGTACATAATGCTTCATTGTTTTTCCGGTGATCTATTTCAGGTACAACGCCAGAAAAAGAAGATGCCAAACCACTTTGGCTACATATGGAGCCCAAGTCACTTTAATTGCATGCTGCAACAAATAAAGCTCCACATCTCTCTGTTCGGGCTACATCTTATTTTGTCTCAATTGATACTATAGCTACTGTATATGTTGGAAGTATCACGGATTCGTGGAATGACTAGGAATAAGTATCATGAATTCGAAAAACATTTCTTTATTTTCCCGCGATCCTACTCCCCATATTTGGTTGAGTGTCCCCTAATGGATAATCGGCAAAAACTCTATATTTTCCATTCTACCCTATTCATTATTGTCATATTTGCAGCTGTTTAAGCTACACTGTGTCATTACCCTGTTATCCAAAAAAGAAAACAAGTTACAAATTTAACATTAGAGACATATATGTCTACTTAATGTTTGCTTTAAGATATTTATGAAGGTGAATTACGACAATTGCCGAAAAAGTAATTAGACCAACACAGACTGGTTGTCCATGTTTCCAAAAGACTGGTTGTCCAAGTAGATAGCTGACACAACTGCACAAACTTGGGTTGTCCTTCATCAACCGGAAAACTGGCAGGAGTTTTGTTGTGCCATTTCGAATATGTCGAATATGAACAGGATAAGAGATATCAGGACGGGTGACAGTAAGATAAACGAGACTCCCAACAAGATGGCGATAACGAGTGGGATCGGGAAGAGGATCACCATCCGTAGGACGAAGCTTAACATGAAGCTCCATAGGAGTTTCAACGGTGCGCTCATCCGCAAGAGCAGCCCGAGCAAGAAGATCCTGAATATACTTTTCCTGAGAGATAGAAAACCCATCAGAAGTGGATGAAACCTCAATCCCAAGAAAATAGCGAAGAGGACCAAGATCAGACATAAGAAACTGATCACGAAGACGAGCCTTGACAAAGGCAATATACTTAGGATCATCACCAGTAATGATCATATCATCAACATAGAGAAGGAGAAGAGTGCGTCCACGAAGAGAAGTGTGAACAAAGAGCGCTGGATCATGAGAACTAGGAGAGAAACCAGCAGCAGTAACCACAGAGGCAAAGCGCTCAAACCAGGCACGAGGGGCCTGTTTCAGGCCATAAAGGGAACGTCAAAGACGACAAACCATCCCATCGGGAACAGAATACCCAGGAGGAGGCTGCATATAAACCTCCTCACTTAACTTGCCATTAAGAAAAGCATTCTGAACATCAAGCTGGGACACAGACCAGCGTCGGACAGAAGCAACAGCAAGAAGAGTACGCACAGTGGTCATATGTGCCACAGGAGCAAAGTTCTCATCATAGTCACGACCATGTTCCTGCTGAAAACCACGAGCTACAAGACGCGCTTTATAGCGCTCAAGAGATCCATCAGAGCGGGTCTTAATTTTATAGACCCACTTACACGTGATAGGACGAACACCAGAAGGAGGAGAGACAAGATCCCAAGTGCCAGTGCGCTCAAGCGCAGCGATCTCCTCAGCCATGGCAAACTGCCATTCAGGATGACACGCAACATCCCGATAAGAAGTCGGCTCGGAGACTACAGAGAGACCATACTGACTAGGGGAGTAACGGTCGGGAGCACGACGCTGACGAACAGGTCGTGAGGAAGGAAGCTCATCCGCGGAAGATGACTCATCAGAAGAGGAGGAAGGAGGCGTGGAGGAAGGATCCGAAGCTAGAGACCAAGGAGAACTAGGAGAACTAGACGGAGGAGAGGATGGCGCCGAAGACAAAGGAGGCGCAGCAGAAGGAGGAGGTGGAGGAGGAGAGACAGCGGAAGGTGTATCAGGAAAAAGAAGAAAAGAGAGATCATCCGTTGGGTAAGTACCAGAGGTGGGGCGAGGATAGAAAGGACGCGTCTCATCGAACGTGACATCACGAGAGATGCGCATACGACGACCAACGGGGTCCCAACAGCGATAGCCCTTATGCTCATCACTATAGCCGAGAAAAACACACTCAACAGACTGAGTGGTTAGTTTGGTGCGTTCACGAGGAGGGAGGACATAGCAAACGCAACCAAATAAACGAAGAGTCAAGTAGTCTGGACAGGAGCCAGAGAGACGCTCGAGAGGAATGCCACCCTGAAGAGCAGCTGAAGGCTGGATATTAATGAGGTAAGTCGACGTAGCGACAGCCTCAGCCCAGAAATGCGGCGGAAGAGAGGAAGCAATCATCATAGCGCGGGTAGTCTCAAGAATATGACGATGCTTACGCTCGGCGACACCATTTTGAGCATAAGCGCCGGGACACGAGAACTAAGCAAGGGTACCCTGCTCAGCAAGGATGCCACGCAGGTGCTGGGAGATAAACTCTCCTGCAGAATCAGCACAAAACACACGAATAAGCGTGGAATACTGAGTACGAACCATGGCCACAAAGTGCTGATAAATAGCAAGCACCTCGCTGCGAGAGCGCATAAAAAATAACCAGGTGTACCGTGAAAAATCATCAATAAATAAAATATAGTATTGGTGGCCCCCTTTTGAAGCAAAGGGAGCTGGACCCCACACATCTGAATGAACTAAATCAAAAGGTCGCTGAGATACAGACACACTAGTAGGATAGGGAAGCTGAATCTGTTTACCTAACCCACGTCCTCCGGCACTTTTGGCGGTAAAACCCGGGTAACTAGGCCTTGTCACTTGAGAAGGAGCCCTCCAGTGTCAGGATACCGTCATGCAATAGTAATCATAGCTCCCGAAGCCGGCGGCGCCGTTCCAGAGGCAGTATGGGCTGGACAGCTTTCGTGCAACTCTGTCACGCCATCCTCGAGGGGTGGTACAACATGTTGTTCCCAGGTTAACGGATCGGAGTGGTAAGGATGGCTAGCAGCCCTTGTCTTTTCCTGTTCTGCCGTCTTCATCACCCTCTCCTCTTCGCATCGCAGCCTCCACTGGCGATGCTAACCCGTCACAGGCCGTATACGGGTGGAAAGTGTGTCAGGGCCAGAACAAATGATTCCGGGCCGATGGGGTTGTGTCTCGGCGTGCCGGAGGAGGCGTCTCCTGAGAATGAGAAAAACCCACGGGAGACCAGGCGCTTCTTGGGATGGCTAGCTTGATAGCGGAATGATTGGTCTTCAACGAGCGGAGCATGAACGGTCCTTTGCCGGCGCCGGTGTTGTCGAAGGCATTGACGTCGGCCGGTGCATCATCATCATCATCCACCTCGATGTTGGCATCGAAGGCCGCCATGTCCACGTCATCCTGGGATGGTGGCGATGGAGGTTGTGGTGCCATGGCCTTGCCTTTAGGCGGGGGCGATGGGGGTCGAGGAGCAACCACACCCTTGGCTGCTTGTGGCGCCGGTGCAGACGCTCCCAAGCGTCTCTGGTCATGGCTTGTGGTGGTGGCGACGACGACCGGTGCAGCAGGAGGCTTCGTCCTTGGCGGCCGGACGATCGAGGTGGCACCGGTGGAGCGAGACCCAATACGAATTTGGGTCTTTGGCCAAATCATGGGATAGCCATGGCAACCTTCCAGGGTCAGGTGCTCGTCGGATCCCGGAGATTGCATGGGAGGGTCCATGTCTTCGCACCCCCCAACACCCGACCCAACTCGACGCGCATCACGACATCATCCATGGGCTTGCAGTGCATCGTGCGGTTCGCCGGTTGTATTAGCTTGCCCGTGGCAACATCCTTCAACTCGCCGCCGGGCACCTTGTGCAGGAACACGCACGGAGTGTCCTGAGGCATACAGATATGCATCATAAGATGGCAGCCAATCAAAGGCATTAAGTAGAGCACGCTGACTAACTACTTATTTTACCTTGGTGAGGGCGCTGAGCTCGGCTAATGTCGAGACACGGGCGCCTGGTGGCTGATCCTTCTTCTTCTCCGTCTCGGGTGCATTAGGATTCCAAGTTGGTAGCAACACCTTGGGGTTGTTTCCTTGCTCCTACTGGTTCGATAATCTTGGTTTCATAACTGAGAGAAACTTGCTGTTGTGCTCATCATACCTTCCTCTTGGGGTTCCCAACGAGCTCAACGTATCCTGAGCCATCAGCCACCAGTGGGCCCACCACCCCAGGAGGGGACACATGGACGAGGGCATGCTGCGGGAGGCTATGGGCCTGCCGCACCAAGCCCAAGGGGGCCCAACCGGCCAGCCCTAGGGTTTTAGGGTTTGGGGGGGGGGTGGATTTTTACCCTTTTTTCTTCGCTCGCATTTTGAAGGTTAAGATCCCTGTAAATTTCTTCCAATTTTGTTTTAGACGGGTTACGATGTCGACAGGATCTAAGAACATCCTTTATTTGCTTTTTCAACAACGAAATGGAGGGTACTTCTGGGTTGGGCGGGGTGCGGCTTGCGGATGGCTCCGACCGAAACCCTTCTTTTCCGTTGGCGTCTTGACGTCCCACTTTGTTTTTTCGTGGATCCTCATCTTCAGGCGTAGCCCCTCCCCCTTGCGCCGGCCCTAGGAGGAGGTGGCCAAGGGGGGAACCCTAGGCGCACCTCCTCTATATATAAAGAGGGGAGAGGTGGTCGGCCCCCTTGCCCCACTTCCCAACCCTAGCTGCCACCTCTCCTCTCTCCTCCTTCTTCCTGCTCCGGCTTAGGCGAAGCCCTGCAGGAATTCTCCTCCACCACGACCACCACGCCGTCATGTTGCTGGGATTCCGAGGGGATCTACTACCTCCGTTGCCTGCTTGAACAGGGAGAGGAAGATCTTCATCGACTCCGTACGTGTGACCGAGTGTGGAAGCGCTGCTGGAACACGGCGTCGGAAGGATCGTCAACGCGATCTTGAGATCGGCAAGTGATCGACTACATCAACCACGAGATCTGATCTTGTTAACGCTTTGGATCTTCGAGGTTTAGTTCTCATCTATCTCGTTGCACCTACCTCGTAGATTAGATCTTGGCTTTTTCCATAGATTGAATCTTGGTTTTGTGCGTTCTTGCGGTAGAACTTTTTTGTTTTCCATGTAACGAACCCTACAAAAACTCGGTGTTTACTTTTTGTACAACTCATGACCGTATTACTAGCTATACGTCAAGTAATGCTAATGTAGTAAGTAATATTCTATAAGTTGGGCTTTTTTTTTGCAAATTTTAGTTTGGGGCATTTAAAATTTAGGTATACGTTTGACCAAGATCACTTCCATGTGCGGAATAATTTACTAACTTAGATGTAATTTATATCTTGCTTATATGATTTCATGTTTATGAAATATCCACAAATATCACTATAATGGGTTCTACAATGTGCGTTCGATCGGGTTATCATAACAAGATTAGTTTACCTCGTTTTTAATTATTAATAGATAGATATTACAGTGTACATGAGGAGTAAGTTGGTCAAATGATTTTCCCTTTATAACCAATACGTGAGAAAAAGAGGCGGCGGCTAGGGTAAAAACCCTAGCAGCCGCCACGATCTACTTCGTCCTCATCGTCTGCGACCGAGCATCGACGGGTCCCCGCCTCCTCTGCTTGCCACTCCGGCGGCGGGAGGAGGTGGGGACCTCGGGCCTGCGCTCGGCAGTATAGAAGGGTCCCTAAAGTTAGAGTTTGGTCATCCGGTATCGTCGTTATGGTGGCTATGGCGGCGTTGTGTGGGACAAGAATAAGGTATACCCGCCTCCTCTTCCACCTCGTCGGCGACGATCCTGCTGCTGGCGTTGAGGAGGGTGGGGATTCGTCTGGTCACCGCTTCCATGGAGTGGTGGATCTCGTCCAGTCTACGTGTGTTCTGGATCTCGTCCAGTCTACGTGTGTTTTAGGTTTGGTGTTACAAGTTTCGGATCAATTCAAGGGTTCAATGGCGACGACTTCATCTCTGGGGCGCTGGTCCTTAGGGGCACGTGCACGAAGACTTCCTGACTGTCATCAACAATGGCATGCCGACTCCGGTAATGGAGCGGCGACAGCGACGCGTCAGCGGCTCGCTCTGGCGACAGTAGTATTCGTTAGGTGGTTCAAAGACCTCGATGCAATTTTTATTATGTTTAGGATACTTTGTACTTCTTATGATCGATCCGGATCTTTTTCTGCAAAAAAAAAATGATTTTCCTTTTTTCCTTGACCATGTTGAAATGTTCTTTGCAATCATTTTGAAAAAGTGACCGGCTTAATCGTTGCCCGGACCCGACTCGACGCGACGCGCCCGGCCGTACACACATCCTCTGGCTGCTCATTTCCTCTTCTCTAACGAAACTGAAGGAAAAACCTCTCTGACCGACCAACTAGCCTATGACCATCTTGGCTGCTCTTGGTGCCACGACGGAGGGAGTTATTACTAGCCGGCCGGCCGATGCCATCCCAGCCAAGTCGTATTCTACCGGGGGATACAGAGCAGAAGCAACGACAAAGGTCGTGAACACATCTCACCATGCTTGTCTTATATTTTCCTTATTGACCAACTCTCCAAACAGAGCAGCAGAGTTCACGATGCCTCCTCACCGGCACCGGCCTAGCGACCATCACCTCCATCTCCACGACGCCCCGCTCGCCTTTGCAGTACTCCATGCCGCACCAGTGCACCACTGCGGCCACAGCGTGCTGTCCGGCGGCGCAGCACCTCGAAAAAGTCCAACTACACGTACGCGCGGCCAAGATTGTGGATGGTCCCATTGGTGGCTGCTGCCTGGCCGCGCGGTAGCTCCCGAGCTTGACCTCCGCGAACAGTGCCATGCCGGACCAGGACGGACATGATCCTCCGATCCAGGGATTCCCGCAGCGCCATGGCATATTCAGCCGCCGAGCTGTGGGCCCCGCATGTCGGTGACTTAGCACTAGAGCCGGCTGCGTCAGGGTACGTTGTGCGTGCTGACGAAACCAGCACATGGTCTTCTTTCTTGTGCCGGACTGCAAGCGGCACGTACAGCCGATCATCGAGTCCACATGGCCTCACCGCTCAGCAGGGGCGTTGCCACTTATTAGCACGGTGAAGCCCGTCGATCGTCGGAGAACACACACGTTCAAATGTTGAACCAATCCATTATTCGGTTGCACCTTGTATTATGTATGAATGTGCAGAAATGAACTTTCTTTTTCTCAAAAATACAAGCAAAGGATTCCTCTCCTCGCCCCTCCTCTCGCCCCCGTGTGGTGACGGGAGGGGAAACCCTAGCCGCCGCCGCCCTAGCTCCCCCCAACTCCCCTCCCTCCTCTCTCCCCCGTTGCCACCAAGGGCGTGGCCAGGCAAAGCATGGGCGTTGCCGGCGGCGGGGGGATCTCTCGTCTTCCCCGGCGTAGATCGACGGCACGGGACGCCAATCCTCGTTGCGGATGGGGTGCGCGTCGGGCACCTCAACGGGGTGGCATCTCTGGCGTGCGGCGGCTGCGGCATGGCCGGAGGAGCAGCGACGTGGCGGACGACGATCTGGTGCCCCTCGTCCCTCTAGCCAAGAAAACTCCGGGGAAAACCTCAGATCCCGATGGATCGAGCGATGGCGGTGTCTTGTGCATCGTTCCCTTCTTGAGGGCATCGCTTTTGGAGTTCTCACCGGCTGTAGGGATCGGCGGAGGCCCTAGGTTTGGTGGAGGTGGTCATCTTCTTCGTCGAAGGTGGTCGGCCTACGGCTGGTTTGGCAGATCTCGCGATCCGTCTTCCAATCCAGCAGCGAGGCGGGAGACATAGGTGCCGGTGAAAACCGAGCCATTGGCAGGCGATTGCGGCGTTACTACGTCGTTACCTTAATGAAGGCATCGTCGTGCACCTTGTGTCGACCTCAATCGTGCTACTCCAGGGGAAAACCTAAGATCTTCGGGTCGGGCGATGGTGATGTTGCGGTGTCGGTATCGCATTCTCTCCTGGGAGCATCGCCTGTGGAGCAGCGATGGATGGAAGTGACAGGAGAGGTGGAGCGGCTAGCGCGCAGGGGGTGGTGCTGCTTGGCACCACGGTGGTGTCGGTGGCTGCTGTGGCAAGTGTCGGCACATCGATCTACACGCTAAAGATGGTTGGCGGAAGATAGTGAAGGCGGCGACATCCGCAGCGTGTGCGTGAGCGCCGCTCCGTGGATATGCTGTACGGTTCTAGGGCTTTTTTTGCTTGAGTTCGAGCCGACGCGCCAAGGCGCTCCAGTTTCTCTTGGTGAGTGGCAATAGTGTGAGTGACCATTGAGCGGGGTCGAAACAGGTAGATAGGTGTTTGATAGATCTCGTTGGGGAGCTGGTGATATGGTTATCGTTTTTGCTCGGTGTTTGTTTTGGCTGTTCTGGTTTATATGATCTTTGTAATGGCCTTAACCAAACACTGTGGTTCTAATAATAAATAAAGGCTGTGTGTATCGCTCGATGCAGAGGCCGGGGCTCTGCTCCCCATTTCGAAAAATAAAAGCAAAGGATTCCTCTGAACCTGGATAAGTATTACAGTATCTCTAGAACGGATATGAAAACAAATTCGGTGTTTTGGCATGGACCAAGTTGGTCGCGTGGTGTGACCTTTATTAATCAATGGGGATTACATGAAGTTCAGCCTCCGACGCTTGAAGAAGAACAGTAGGGACAGATCCGAACCAAAACATAGTTCGGCTTGTCCAATTGGCAATGCAGTGACTAATTCTCACTTGACTATGGTCTAGTTTTGCAAAATTGCACTCTCTAAAACCTCCCAAAAGAGTCTGAATCTCATCTATAATATAGAGATACTTTTCCAAAATTGCACTCTCTAAAACCTCTAAAGAGAGTCTGAATCTCATGTATAATATGCAGATATTTTTACACAATTGCACTCTCTAAAACCTTTAAAAAGAGTCTGAATCTCATCTATAATATAGAGATATGGAAAACTATCTCTGTCCCTTGCAGTAATTGCCGAGACCACTGCAGAACAGCCAGGCTCTACAATAATAGGTAACACTCGAGACAAGCTCGTAAAATACTTGCACAGTAGACTCTGGAATGTGTACTATTCATGCGGTACTTTTTCTTTTTTTCCCAAGTTACATACTTTCAGATTTAATACTATTGAAACTTGTCACACACATACCTGCGTACATCCACTAAATTTAGAAATCAGTTCGACATTTTTCTAATTTTATTTAGTTGTACGCCGATTCCTTCACTGACACAAACGCGTGGAACCCGCGCGACGCCTAGCGGCATGACCCAACCGGACAAACGCGGACCGATCCATCAGTGTACGAAATGTGAGAAATGGTTACGTCAGCCCGTATGCGCGCGGACAGAAGGCATGTCCTGCCCGTTGGTGTCTCTGGCCCACCCGTCAACCACCGCGATGTTGATTCAGACGCGGGCAGCAGCATCGATTCAGAGCCGCTGGCAGAAGGCTGAACCGGCGGCAGCCTGCGCCATCAATGGCGACGAGACGGCACACTACGCCACACTCTCCACCGCTGCTGCAGGCTCTGCCGACGCCTGGCCTCCTGACTAGACACTTCAATGCCGTCTCTTCGGCCTCCGCACCAGCATCCAATGCCGGGCCTTTTTAACTGGCAGCCTGCGGCCATTTTCTCCCACACCACATCATTCTCTACACCTTCTCTTCTCTGTTCTCTACTACCTGTAGCTAGCCATAGTCGGCGGCGAAGGATCGAGGGGAGGGTGTGCCGGTCATGGACGTCGAGGGAGGCGCGGAGAACGTGGCCAAATCAGCACGCTACCACGCTCTCCCCCAATGCCGTCGTCGCCCGACGAGGTCGACCTAGGCATCCAGTTCGTCATGGCCACCCACTTCGGCATGCCGAGTGACAGGCTGCTCCCGCCCGCAGATTCGTGACACTGGTCGGCGACGCACCGTCATCCTGCGGGCGAACAGTTTCAAGACCACCAGCTACCCGGTCGATCTGCAGTTCGACCACCTCGGCCAGTTGTACCTCAGCAACGGCTGGGGGTGCTTCGCTCGCGTGCACCAGATCGAAGCGGGCAACATCCTCGTCTTCAAGTACGACGGTGAAGGAAGGCTTGGCGTCAGCGTCTTCGACGACATCATGTGCTGGAGATGGTACCGCTCGACCTCCTCCTCCTCCTCCGACTCCGACGAGTTACGAGTAGGCTAGGCTGTGTGTGCGCCATGTACGATGTATAATGTAGGAATTGGATATTTGTAATGAAAATATTTATTCAAACTCTAGAACATTTTGTTACAAGCACACCACACACACCTACAACTACGTGCCTCCGTCGTCACTGGGGCCCGGGACTGCGACGGGTCAGATACACCATTCATCATTGAGAGACACGATGATCGCCCGCTACATCTGTACCTCATCTTCAGCTTGATCGAGGCGGGCACACAGGGAAGCGTCGTCAGGATTGGCCCACACCACTTCCGGAGGTAGCCACGCACCAATGCGAGTTGATCCCATCGCCGGTACTCCAGCAGGAAGATGTGTTCCGCCACCTCCATCATGAAAGGCTCGCCGGTTGTCACATGACAGTTGTAGAAAGGGAGACGTGGCCCGGGGCGCAGCGTGCGTCCTGGAATCGGAGACTGGCGGGTTCGCCTCAGTTGTGGGTCGGTGGCCCTCAAGTGTGTAGTTAGCTAGCACGGTGAAGCACGGAGATGTTGAAAACATAAGCAATAATCCATACGATTTAATCCGAATAATAAACTGATAAAACATGATCATACAGACAGTACTAAACTAATCATGTAGATCAACAAAGTAGATAAACAGATTACATCTAAATAAGATAAACTAGCACATCTATACCAAACGCTAGAATAAAGAACTATAGCAGAAACTAAAATAGAAAGTTCAGGATTATGTACGGTATAGCAGCGGCAGCAGCTGCCGCGGTGGTGGCAGCAGCGGTAGCCACAGCAGTGGCAGCAACGTCGTCGGCCATGTTGTCTATGTAGAGGCTCTTGATGTCCGGGAAGAAGTCCTCGTCAGGGAAGGAGTCGTCCATGATGGCATCAGTAGTCACGCGGAAGCGCTCCCCAAAAACCTGATCACCCCTCACTCGTATAGGTTCACAAGAGGCAGGGTTCCGGAGGCCTACTGTCCCGATTTGCGGTGCACGCCGCAAGCCGGGATGGGGAAGACGAAGGCGGTGGCGCAACAGACTAGAAGGAGACGCGTGTGGAAAGTGGTGCCGATTAGGTTTAGCGCAGACACTTATAGCGCAGGTCAGGGAGATCGTGGGACTCAGCCCACGTCCGAGTCGGTAACAGCCCATGTCCCATAAAGACTGGAAACGGCTGACTAATTAACGCGGCCATTAATGACTCGTAATTAATCTATGGTTAATTTTCCTGACTAGCAAAAATAAAGCTCGGCTCGGCGAGATTCCCGCAACCCGCAGCGCGCGCGCGTCGTTACGAGGCGAGGCGGGCGGCGTCAGAGGAGGAGTGCACGAGAGCTGCTCTTCTTCTCACACCTTAGTGAGTGGTGGAACAACCTAGTATATAAGGAGGTGTAACTCTCACTCAACTAGCATTGTGGGACTAAACTTTAGCACCAGTTGCACAGCCATATGCTGCCATGCACAAATGGGCCAAAGAGAATTTCAGAATTTGTCTAATGCGCCAACAGCCCAGAACTCACCAAATTCCAACAATCATCCACAAAGTCTCATTGGCACATCGCCTCACTTTCATTCTAGAATATTGTTTTATATACCGGTGTGTAGTGAAGACTGTTAAGTTGAATTTCCATGTTAAACTTCATGCTACACTAGCTAGCAACTTGAATAGTGGACTATGCCTTGAACTACAAGTTTTCTGCACGCTAGTTTCACACAAAATCTAGACCGGTACAGGGCTGCCGTAGGTCTTCCCCGTGGTTTGGAGCTTATGTGTCATACTCCAGGGCCTTTCATGAGTTTATTAGAGAGCACCCAACTCTCACGGACTGCGACGTTTGATAGTCAGACTCATATAGGTGTGTTCATCAATAGATGTTTACAAGACAACATCTCTGCTTAAAAAAGTCACTTGAAACACATTAAGATAAATATCAACCTACCATGTAGAATAAGAGAGTATTGCATCTTTATGGAGATGTAAATATAATATGGGCATACTCTCCTCTCAGCTGATCAACAGCTTGTCTCCCAGCTCTAATTCACGAGATCTCCGATCATATAGAGTGGGTTGCTACTGTGAACAACTCACTGTGTGGGTCTCAAACCCATCTACCTCGATGCATTATCTATCACATTACGTGATAAACCCTTTGGGAAGGGATCTGCCAAGTTCTTAGATGTTTGGATATAATCCAACGCAATAACTCTGGAGTTTCTCAGTTTCCTGACAGATTTCAATCTCCTCTTCATATGCCTTGATGACTTCATATTATCCTTAAAACTATTTACTTTGACAATCACAGTTTGATTATCACAGTTCATCAGGATGGCGGGTATTGGTTCTTCAACCACATGTAAGTCCATCAAAAGCTCATGAAGCCACTCTGCTTCAACAGTGGCTATGTCTAATGCTGTGAGTTCTGCTTCCATAGTTGACCTCGTTAAGATGGTCTGCTTGCAAGATTTCCAGGAAACAGTGCCACCACCAAGTGTAAACAAATAACCACTTCTGGCCTTAATTTCACCAGCATCAGATATCTAGTCTGAATCACTATAACCCTCAAGTACTCGAGGATACCCATTATAGTGAATACCATAACTCGCAGTGCCTTTCAAATAGCGCAAAACTCTCTCAAGAGCATGCCAATGATCATCTCCAGGATTTGACACAAATTGACTCAGTTTGCTTATAGCAAAGGAGATATCAGTCCTCATAGTGCTGGCTAAATACATGAGCGAGCCAATGATTTGTGAATATCTCAATTTATCTTTAGCATTCCTTCGATTCTTTTGAAGTAGCATGCTCGGATCATAAGGCGTTGGAGAAGACTTGCAGTCGCTATACCCAAAGCGACTCAATATCTTTTCCACATAGTGGGACTAAAGCAGTGTAATCCCACCATTGTCATCCTTCAGTAGCTTGATGTTTAAGATTACATCAGCCACTCCTAGGTCCTTCATCTCAAAGCAGCGAGATAGGAACTCTTTGACCTCCTCAATAACATCGAGTTTGGACCCGAATATCAATATGTCATCGACATAGAGACACATAATAACTCCCTCACCCCCACCATGGCGATAGTACACACACTTATGAGCTTCGTTTGCAACAAAGCCTTCAGCGGTTAAAGTTCTTTCAAAGTTCTCATGTCACTGCTTAGGAGCTTTCTTAAGACCATATAAAGACTTAACTAACTTACACACCTTTCCTTCTTGACCATCTACTACAAATCCATCAGGCTGCTCCATATAAATTTCCTCATCTATCTCTCCATTTAGAAAAGTTGTCTTAACATCCATTTGATGAACGAGAAGACCATGTGAGGCAGACAAGGATAGTAGTACTCGAATATTAGTCAATCTGGCAACATGTGAGTAGGTATCGAAGAAGTCTTCACCTTCTTTCTGGGTATAACCCTTGGCCACAAGACGTGCCTTGTACTTTTCAATAGTACCATCAGGTCTAAGATTTTCCTGAACACCCACTTACATCCTACAGGTTTGCACCCATAAGGATGATCAGTGACTTCCCAAGTTCATTAGCTAAGATGGAAATCTCACTACGGACAGCTTCTTTCCAGTAGTTAGCATCTTGAGATGCATAGGCTTCTGAAATAGAAGTGGGAGTATCATCCACAAGGTACATAGTGAAATCATCACTAAATGACTTTGCAGTCCTTTGTCTCTTGCTCCTTTTAGGAGCTTCATTGTCATCCTCCACAGGATCATCATAGTGTTCTATCGGCATAGTGGGTTCAGGAATTATAACAAATTCCTGACTAGATGAACTAGTCATCTCCTGATTTGATGAGCTAGACATACCTTTTATGGGAAAGATGTCCTCAAAGAAAGTCGCATCATTCGACTCCATAATCGTACCAACATGCATGTCGTATACCTCATATTTTACTATCAAAAATCTATAGCCAATGCTATGAAAAGCATATCCCAGAAAAACACAATCCACGGTTTTTGGTCCAATCTTTCGCTTCTTGGGTATTGGAATATTGACTTTCGCCAAACATCCCCAAGTTCGTAAGTAAGAGAGTTTAAGCCTTTTCTTCTCCCATTCCTCAAATGGAGTCATGGTTTTATCCTTTACGGGAACACGGTTTAGGACATGACACGCAGTCATAAGCGCCTCCCCCACCATTCCTTGGAAAGACCTGATGTATCTAACATGGAGTTAACCAAATCAGTTAGAGTGCGGTTCTTTCTTTCAGCGACCCCATTTGACTGAGGTAAGTAGGGATGCGTCCTCTCATGGATAATACCATGTTCCGTACAGAATAGATCAAATTCATTTCAAAATTACTCTCCACCATGATCCGACCTTAGCCGCTTGATTTTAAGATCAAGTTGGTTTTCTTCTTCAACTTTATAGTTTTTGAAGTAATTCAAAGCTTCATCTTTAGATTTCAGAAGATAAACATAGCAGTATTTAGTGGAGTCATCAATCAACGTTATAAAGTATCTTTTTCCACCTCTTGTGAACACACCATTCATCTCACAAAGATTTGAATATATAAGTTCTAGTGGTGTTAAGTTTCTCGGTTCCGCAGCCATATGAGACTTGCGGGGTTGCTTTGCTTGGACACAAACTTGGCACTTAGAACCTTGGATAGTGGTAAATTTTGGAATTAAACTCATATTGGATAGCCGCATCATGCAACCAAAGTTAATATGACAAAGTCGTGAATGCCAAATATTGGACTCATTATCATTGCAAACATGATTAATAACTTTAGTACATGAGTCTGGCAAAGATAAGCGGAACAGACCTCTGCACTCATAACCCTTTCCAATAAAATTGTACATACTTAGAAATTACAACGTTATTGGACTCAAACACCAATTTAAAACCATCTCGACATAGAAGCGAACCGCTAACGAGATTCTTATTG
Source organism: Avena eriantha (assembly GCA_910589775.1). Taxonomy (NCBI): domain Eukaryota; kingdom Viridiplantae; phylum Streptophyta; class Magnoliopsida; order Poales; family Poaceae; genus Avena; species Avena eriantha. The sequence goes on along the minus strand of OU342746.1, from coordinate 401,097,829 downwards.
ATGGAGGGAACATGATGCACATTCTTTAGCTGTATGATCTTCCTCGAAGTAAACTTCAGATTTACCGTACCAACACCATGAACAAAAGCACGTGAGCCGTTTCCCATCAGCACGGAGGAAGTCCTTGAGACCTGATAAGAAGAGAACATGGATATATATATATATATATATCAGAACATACATGTGTACTAGCACCCGTGTCAATCCACCAATCAGGAGAATGACATACTGAAAGGATAGTAGGTAAAATACCATATCCGATGTCCTTCATCTCAGTATCGCTAATAACAACATTAGTGGTCTTGTCGTTGTTCCCATGTTGACGCTTGTCAAAGCGATTAGGGCAGCTAGGAGCCCAATGATCAGGATCACCATAGACGTGGCAAGAGCCTTTCTCCTTATCATTTTTCCTCTTAAAGTTGGTGGAGTGAGTGGCCTTGTTCTTGCCATCAAACTTCCCTTTGCCATCTGATTTGTTCTTATTCTTGAACTTGTGGGATTGGGAGTTTTTCTTCTGCACCAAATTGGCACTAGAAGCTCCCTCAAATCCTCGAGCACGTGTGTCCTTTGCTCTCAACTTTTCTTCCACATGAAGAGACCCAATGAGAACTAAAACGGAAAACTCTTGTCTCTTATGTTTTAGAGAAGTAGCAAAGTTCCTCCACATGGGAGGAAGCTTAGCAATAATGCCTTGGGCCACAAAATTGTCCCGTAAGATACACTTGAACTGCTCAAGTTCTTTGGCAAGTGATTGTATCTCATGAGCTTGCTCAATGATGGAGTGCTCATCAACCATATTGTAGTCATAGAATTGCTCCATGACATACAACTCAGTGCTAGCGTCCAAGACCCCAAACTTGGCCTCGAGCGCATCTCACGCAGCTTTGCCATTATCAAATGACATATATGGGTCAACAATGTTGTCCCCAAGAATACTGAAAAGAGCCGCCATAATCATGGTATCGACTTTCTTAAAGGCCGCTTCCTGCTCAGCAGAAAGATCACCTTCAGGTTTGCCAAGAGTAGCGCTATAGCAGTTTAGGTTATTAAACCATAGAATTGCTCTCGCGCGCCATCTCTTATAGTGCATACCATCAAACGAAGGTGGCCTAGTAGCCACGTCTACACCAGTGGAATTTAGTTGCCTATAATCAGGTTTTTGGATTGTTGAAAATATAAGCAATAATCCATATGATTTAATTTGAATAATAAACTGATAAAACATGATCATACAAACAGTATTAAAACTAATCATGCAGATCAACAAAGTAGATGAACAGATTATTCTAAATAAGATAAACCTATCACATCTACACCAAACGCTAGAATAAAGAACTCAAGCAAAATCTAAAATAGAAAGTTTAGGATTACGTACGGTATAGCAGCGGCAGCAGCAGCCGTGGCGGTGGCAGCAGTGGTAGCCGTAGCTGTGGCAGTAGCGTCGTCGACCATGTCGTCGATGTAGAGACTGCTGATGTCTAGGAAGAAGTCCTCGTTAGGGAAGGAGTCCGTGATGGCGTCAGTAGTCGTGCGCAAGTGCTCCCCAAAAACCTGATCGCCCCTCACCCGTACAGGTTCACAAGAGGCGGGGTTCCGAAGGCCTACTGTCCTGATCTGCGGTTCATGCCGCAAGCCGAGATGGGGAAGACGAAGGCGGCGACGCAATAGACTGGAAGGAGACATGTGTGCACTACAAGAATCTAGGCGATTCATGACGATCTGATATCATCGTGGATGAGGGCCAAAACATCGTAGATGGCCATCCGCGACAAATTCTGCGACGAAAAAATAGGTCACAGACCTCACGTCATAATTCAATCCTTGACGTTTTTTTTGTCTGAAAATGTCACGGCCCGTCCGTGACGTTCCTCCAATTTCATTGTGGCATACTGGACCGCCCGGCCCAGGCTCGGTCTGTCATGATGTTTTTATTTCGTCATGAACGATACCACGTGGCGGACGATACCGCAAACTGCCGTCAGCGACGTTTGCTGACATCATTGTTCACCGTCTATGACGTCATCTACTTCCTGACATTTTTTTCCGTCACGGCCTGATTCCGCTAGCGCCGTTTGCTGACGTCATCCTTTAATTTGCTTATGTCATCCTTCCCATTTCGTTGCGCTGACGTAGACGAATTTCGTTTTCGTCACGGCAATAAGCTGGCCTGCTTACGCGTGGCCAATCGTCAGGGCGACACATGGACAAATAGGAAGGAAATACGTGGTCCATCTGTAGCACGAATCATGTACCAATGAGAGTTGGACGCGTATCTCCAACGCATGACGAACTCAATTCGCCAGGGCAGAAGAGATGACGTTCCTGTTTCATCGAGGATGTTGACAAGTGAAAGTGCATCACGTAGGCGTCTATCGGTGATGGAAATATTTTCGTCAACTAAACAAGCATGACGTTTTCATTTACATCGGAGAACAGTGCTGGCAATTTTGCTAGATTGCACCGTCCAGATCAAAATGACAGAAATTGCAAGGCACATGTTTCAGGGGACATAAATAGGTTAGCACATAAATTTCCAACAAAATAAAGAAAAGAGCCTAACAAGCTTTCAGTCACACCACCAGTTCACTTACGCAATATAGCTACGAATTGCTGAAGTGATGCATTTATAAGGTCTGCGAAGTTCACAAATGCTTTCCACGCTTCATTCTTTGCTTCTATCTCCTTCATCAATGCTGCAATGTGTCTGCTTCGTGCCTCATTCACTGCTCTCTCAGCCAAAAGTTGTGCTTGAAGGAGAGAGCTGGTTGGTCTTGAAGCATGGATGCTTTCATCAGCGGAAGCAAGGGGTTGATCCTCAATGCCATCTTCTGCAGCAGATGGCGCCACCGTGCTTCCAATGGGTGCCTGGCAGTTATAGAAGCAAACGTTAGAAAACTAGCAAGCAAATTCCAAGCAGATCTTCATGGACAAACAAGGTATTGAATTATATGAAGATGACAAACATGGACCTAGTATAGCTTCTTCCACACTTCCTGCGCTTCCTTCAGGGCTTCTGCCTTGCCATCTGGTATCTCCATCTGCAACCCCATAGTGGCACTACGTAGTATCGCATTACCTGCTCTCTGAGCCCCGAGTTGCGCTTCAAGTAGAATCTTGGCTGGTCTTGAAGAATGGATGCTGATGTCATGCGACAGCGCATAGTGCACCGTGTTGGTGGAAGGAGGTTGTTCAGCCTAAGTGATATATTTTGTACCATTAGGTTCCATCTTGCTTTCCTTGGTTGCCTATTGAGTTTTAGGAATAGAATCAAACATTAGAAAAATAGCCAGCAAATTACAAATGATCATACTCATTTCAGAGACAAATATGGCATTGAAATTTTGGAAGATGAGAAAGATGAAAAGTATTCTGGAGGGCTTACTGTTGCTTTTTTCACACTGTGGGTGGAGAAGCCCGGCTGTCATAGAAAAACAAGTCACTACGATAAGGTTGTCTATTTCTTGTTTGCATGTTTATTAGACAACGGGCCTACACAAAGAGAGAGCATAGAGTATAAGAGGCAGTCCTAGTTAAACACAAACAGGGGGAAGTTGAGTAGACAAGACTTGACCTGGTTCCTGGGGTCAGTCCAAGAATCAACAAGCTTGCACCACTCTGCATTGTAAATGTGTTCAACATGAGAAATCCTTGTTACTTTATTCAGTGGGAGGGGGTCAAAAAACTGCTTCTTCAGGAGATGCCTTTGAATTCTTGCGTGCCTCATTAACTGCTGGTTGCTAGTAACCTGCTGATGTCTACGCACTTCTATTCTTGTAGACAGTTGTTGGGCCTCCAAGTGCAGAGGTTTGTAGAACAGTAGCAAGTTTTCCCTTAAGTGGATCACCCAAGGTTTATCGAACTCAGGGAGGAAGTGGTCAAAGGTATCCCCTCTCAAGAAACCCTGCAATCAAGATACAAGAAGTCTCTTGTGTCCCCAACACACCCAATACACTTGTCAGGTGTATAGGTGCACTAGTTCGGCGAAGAGATAGTGAAATACAAGTGGTATGGATAATTATAAGTGGTAACGGTGCTAAAAAATAGCTTGATGGCGTGGAAGAGCCTAAGACAAACTGAAATAAAGATGGAAGCAAGCAAACATGTAACAGATCTAATTGCAAACTGTGTATCAATGCTTAGAAACAAGGCCTAGGGATCATCCTTTCACTAGTGAACACTCTCATATAAATATCTTCTCTTTATGATACTACTCTTAACTACTCTTTGGTTAGACACTCTAATCGATGGTAGGGCTATAACAACACACCTCGAAGTAAGTCTTTCCCATCTAGAAAACCCCACACTGTCACCTTGAGCACTAGATGGTTCCAACAAACACCACAATTTCATAAAGACATCCAACTCCAAATATAATCATAACAAGTATTTGTAATCTCTAGCCTAAGTGCCACCATGGTGAGCACGCTGTCACTTTCACACACATGGGAAGAGCAAAGATTCATTAAAGCACTTGAGTAGCAAGGTAGATCTATAGATTACAAGCTCATGATCTCAATAAAATCATGCATAGAGAGAGAGAGATGAACACATAGTTACCGGTAGAACCCTTAGCCTCGAGATAGAACTACTCCCTCCTCATCATGGGAATCAGCAATGGTGATGGAGATGGTGGTGGAGATCGATGGAGATGGCTCCGGGGGCACTTCCCCGTCCCGGCAGGGTGCCGGAACAGAGACTTTCTATCCCCCGAATCTCCTTTTCGGTGGCGGCGGCGCTGCGGAACTTTTCGTGGCTGGAGGCTTGATGATTTAGGGTTTTTGCATCGGGAGGTAACTTATAGGCGAAGAGGCAAGGTCGGTGGGCGGCCAGGGGGCCCACACCACCTGGGGGCGCGGCCAGGGCCAACCCACGCCACCATATGGTGTGCCCAGCCTGGTGCCCTACTCCGTCTCTGCTTATTGTTTCCGTGTTGCTCCGGAAAAAATAGCAACTTTGGCTTTTGTCCGGTCCAATTCCGAGAATATTGATTTTCTGACTTTCCTGGAACCAAAAACAGCAGAAAACAGGCAACTGGAACTGTTGCTCTTGTTAATAGGTTAGTCCAAGAAATCATATGAAAAGTATTCCAATGTGTGGACAAAACATAAGAAAGTATATAAAACCAAGCATGGAACATCAAAAATTATAGATACATTTGCAATGTATCAACATTCCCAAGCTTAACTCCTGCTCGTCCTCGAGTAGGTAAGTTATAAAAAGAAAGAATAATTTTTGAGGTGACATGCACCATCAAAGACTTGATCAAAGTATTTGCAAAACATTCAAAGCTGGGATCATAGTACTTCAATAATAACATGAAAGACAAAGTTCTAGCAATAAGACAAAGAAACTATGATGCAACATGAAAAGGCACAAACAAAAGATTTATGAATAACAATGCTTTGCAAGACGTTTGTTTGTTTCACATAAAGAAAACATAACATAATAGTATTCAGCTTGTCCCTCTATAGAGTAGCAAATATAAATGCATAGGACACCTTCAAAGTTCATAAGAGTGACTAGATACAATAGTTTAAAACAAGCAATATCAAGTTATGCATCAATCAACTAGTCTTGGGACAATGCACATAGAACTAAGAATGACCACTATGCTCTCAAAGTAGGTGCATAAAGATAGAAGGTGGAGACTTAATATAATGGTGGAAGAAAGGCCTTTGTAAAAGGAAGTAGGGATTCAAGTCTCATAAAGAGCTTCCAAGAATTATGGTACTTATAGCTTTCAGCTCTCATTGCCCCTATCATAAGCATCTTGAAGTGATTAAGGTTAAAGTGAACAAACTATGGTGTACATGCTTGACGAAGTATAAGTCAGAAATCTCATGTCCCTTGTATACGAGGGCCGCTCCTCATGCTACTCAAGTTTAGTCACCGGTAAGTTCTTGTCATTGTAAGTATATGTGTATCATAGAGAACCGCCAACGAGGTACCCCTTGTCCGATGATACGGAAGAATCCCCATATCAAAATGACAAGGCAAGCAGACAACGAGCATCTCAGCATTCTTCTTATTTACCATGGGAATATGGTGCTTTTTTCTCTCTTTCCTCTTTTCATAGTATCTCTTTTTTTCTTATTTTTCTCTTTTTTTCTCAATATAGGACTCTTTTTTTATAAGAAGAATGCTTCATAGACAGCTCATTATGGTTACGCTGCAGGTTTCCACCATGTCAGCATGGATTAGACCAGCAGCCCAGACGTTTCTCTAACACATATACATAACTCCATGGACTTACAAGCTCCCCTTTCATTTCACACCGACGACATCCATATACAAAAGAGCATGATATCAACTAGGTACAAGTACCAAGTGCAATGTTTGAAAGCGTTCCCCATGAAAGCATGGTTCTGCTAATTCCCGACAAATAAGTGCAAGCATATACAACATAGAAGACACAATGGTTCAATTTTATTAAGGGCAACAAAAATAAAGTGTGCCATCAAGTTCGTGTGAGCTTTAATCACTAGTTTTCTCATAACAAGTGGAAGGTAAACAAAAGCATGAATATACTTGGAATAGCATAAGCTAGTAGGTAGGTATGGTGGACCCTTTGGAATAACTTGGTTTAGGGAGTTTGATGCATGAGTGGAACTCATACTTTGTTGTGGAGGCTAGCAAAAGACTGGGAGCGACAAACTAAGAGAGCAATAATGGCCATAATCATGCAGAGCGACAAAACATCATTGATCAAAGCATAAAGTGATACTACAAGTTGAAAACTAAAGGATCATAAAGGCTATGGTGACTTTGGATAGTTATAACATGGTGTGAGCATGTGCCAAGTCAACCCAAATAAAGCATCAAAGGAGAATACCACTATACTATGCTTTAATATGCTAAAACAACGCATGATTCATCCAAGGCACATTAAGCAATCTCAATTGTTTATAACAAGTCATGCTACAACAAGGAATACTAAGCATAAAGCCAAAACAATATCAAGCATGGCATGACAAAGCATATGCCACAGTCAAAAACAAGCTCTTTTTACCACATAAGCATGAACTTTCCTACTTTTTTCCAAACCAAACCAAACCATTTGCAAACCAATGTATGAAAGAGGGGGTCCAACCAATTTATTCAGAAAACTAAGCAAACCAAGCAAACAAAAACAAAACGAAAACGAAAAATAAGACGCTCCAAGAAAAAACAATTGTGCATGAAACAATAAAAATGAAGCGTTTGGAAGAAACCTGGGATTTTTATTGATGAAGAAGGGGATGCCTTGGGCATCCCCAAGCTTTGACGCTTGCACTTCTTGGATATTTCTTGGGGTGATACGCGTGGCATCTCTAAGCTTGAGCTTTAATCCATCCTTCATCTCATTACTCATTCCTTCCATACACCTGAAATTTTTCCTTCATACAAAACTTCACACAATCTTTATTAGCAACATTAGTGCACTCAAGATAATAGGTCTTTAGGTTCAGTTCTAACACCAAATAAACTTCCATTAGAATACTAGCTACTGTAGCACTTTCCTCAAAAAGCTCAATTCCCTAAAATAACTCAAGAAGGAACCAACAAGAAGCAAATGCAAATAATGGCAGAAATCTGTCAAAACAGACCAGCAGGTAAAGACGAATTTTGTCGAAGACCTTCTGTTGCTCAAATCGAAAAGTGTTGAACTAACGAAAGTTAGATAACAACCTGGGGCAGAAGCACAAAAATTCACACCACAAAAGGTCGTACAGATATTTTACACGAATTTTTACAGTGAAGCACAAAAATCTGTTTCGGGACAGCAACTTTCCTAATCATTACTTCACTCTCATTAGAGGTTACTCTTGGCACAAAAAGAAAATAAAAAATTATAAGGAGAGGTTATTACAGAGGTAATAACTTCCAAGACTCATCTAAAACTTTTGGGTTATCTCCCAATAAGTACTTTTCTTTAACGCCTTTAAGTTAGGCATGATAGTTTGAGAAAATGCTCACATAAGAAATATGAATTGAAGTAAAAGAGAGCATCAAGAAGCAAATTCAAAGCTCATTTAAGTCTAACCCACTTCCTATGCATAGGAATCTTGTAAAGAAACAAGTCATGAAAGCACAAAGCAACAATCATAGTAGAGCAAAACAAGTGCAACTTCAATACTTTTAACATAAAGAGGGGAAACTTAATATTATTGACACACATAAAACCATGTTTTCCTCTCTCATAATAACTTTCAATAGCATCATGAATAAAATTAACAATATAACTATGACATCAAATATTCTTATCATGAGCCACATGCATATAATAATTATTACTCTCCACATAAGCATAGTCATCCTTATCAATCATAGTGGGAGCAAATTCAACAAAATAGCTATCATTATTATTCTCATCACCATAATCATCAAATATAGGAGGCATATTGTAATCATAATTAACTTTCTCCTCAATAGTAGGTGGACTGAAAATAGCATACTCATCATTGTAATCATCATATATTGGAGGAATAGTATCATCAAAGTAAATTTTCTCCTCCGTGCTTGGGAGACTAAAAATATCATGCTCATCACAACCAGCTTCCCCAAGCTTAGACGTTTCCATAGCATTAGCAATAATGGTGTCCAAAGAATTCATACTAACAACATTGCTATTAGCATGCAAATAAAGTTCCATAGGTTTTTTAATTTTCTCTTCAAACACTTCATGTCCTAACTCAAGATAAATACTATAAAGCTCTCTAATTTTGTTGTTGTTTTCCATTAAGACTAACTAGTGAAAACAAGAAACAAAAAGACAAAATTGTAGAATCTAAAGGAAATAACTTCGAGTACTCACACCAGAAAATAGGCGTTTGCCGTGGGAAGTTCTTCTTCTTTAATCCTCCGGTGTGAATTCCTTTTACCTTACCTCCCCGGCAACGGCGCCAGAAAATAGCTTGATGTCTACGCATTTCTATTCTTGTAGACAGTTGTTGGGCCTCCAAGTGTAGAGGTTTGTAGAACAGTAGCAAGTTTCCCTTAAGTGGATCACCCAAGGTTTATCGAACTCAGGGAGGGAGTGGTAAAAGGTATCCCCTCTCAAGCAACCCTGCAATCAAGATACAAGAAGTCTCTTGTGTCCCCAACACACCCAATACACTTGTCAAGTGTATAGGTGCACTAGTTCGGTGAAGAGATAGTGAAATACAAGTGGTATGGATAATTATAAGTGGTAACGGTGCTAAAAAATAGCTTGATGGCGTGGAAGAGACTAAAGACAAACTGAAATAAAGATGGAAGCAAGCAAACATGTAACAGATCTAATTGCAAACTGTGTATCAATGCTTAGAAACAAGGCCTAGGGATCATACTTTCACTAGTGAACACTCTCATATAAATATCTTCTCTTTATGATACTACTCTTAACTACTCTCCGGTTAGACACTCTAATCGATGGTAGGGCTATAACAACACACCTCAAAGTAAGTCTTTCCCATCTAGAAAACCCCACACTATCACCTTGAGCACTAGATGGTTCCAACAAACACCACAATTTCATAAAGACATCCAACTCCAAATATAACTCATAACAAGTATTTGTAATCTCTAGCCTAAGTGCCACCATGGTGAGCACGCTGTCACTTTCACACACATGGGGAGAGCAGAGATTCATTAAAGCACTTGAGTAGCAAGGTTGATCTATAGATTACAAGCTCATGATCTCAATAAGATCATGCATAGAGAGAGAGATGAACACATAGCTACCGATAGAACCCTTAGCCTCGAGAGAGAACTACTCCCTCCTCATCATGGGAATCAGCAATGGTGATGGAGATGGTGGTGGAGATCGATGGAGATGGCTCCGGGGGCACTTCCCCGTCCCAGCAGGGTGCCGAGACAGAGACTTTCTGTCCCCCGAATCTCCTTTTCAGTGGCGGAGGCGCTGCGGAACTTTTCGTGGCTGGAGGCTTGATGATTTAGGGTTTTTGCATCGGGAGGTAACTTATAGGCGAAGAGGCAAGGTCGGTGGGCGGCCAGGGGGCCCACACCCCCTGGTGGCGCGGCCAGGGCCAGCCCGCGCCACCATATGGTGTGGCCAGCCTGGTGCCCTACTCCGTCTCTGCTTCGTGTTTCCGTGTTGCTCCGGAAAAAATAGCAACTTTGGCTTTTGTCCGGTCCAATTTCGAGAATATTGATTTTCTGACTTTCCTGGAACCAAAAACAGCAGAAAACGGGCAACTGGAACTGTTTCTCTTGTTAATAGGTTAGTCCAAGAAATCATATGAAAAGTACTCCAAAGTGTGGACAAAACATAAGAAAGTATATAAAACCAAGCATGGAACATCAAAAATTATAGATACATTTGCAATGTATCACCTGCACATCTGGGTGTGATGCATCCATGACAAACTTTTGCTGAAATAAAACATCGTGCATCAGCCTCTGCTTGAACAATAATGAGAAGAAAAGGGCAGTTGAGTCACAGAACATACGGAAACTCTGTCGTAGAACTCTGCTCTGACATCCGTCCTCTCCTTTTACTCTTTCCATCGGGGGAAGATAGGCATACCAGTCCTGACAGTTTTTGCACACTCAGTGGCGAACTTGGAAGCAATAGTTCTTCCTAGAGGAATGGCAAATGGAAGCTTTCCTCCTTTGGACACGTTCTCACGCTGCTTCCCCATGTTTTTTCCCTCAAGAAAATTCTATTGGGTCCGCAGCATAGAAAACAAAAAAATTCCTATGATGAGAACTACACGCCAAGATCTATCTACTAGGTACATAGCAACGGGTGGACATACATCCAACGATAACTTACCCTCGAAGACAACGAGTTTTGTTAACGAGTAGGAACTCGTGGTTGATGTAGTCGTACACTTGTCGATCTCAAGACCGTGAGGAAGTCCGAGCGCCGCAACTCAGCAGCGCATCCGCACTCGCACGCACGTTCAAGCCACCGGACAACCTCCACCTCCTTGCTCCAGCGATCTAGCAGAAGCAGCAACTCCTTCCAGATGAAATGCCACTGGGAACATGTATCTCGCTAATCCGAGACCATGGGGGAATAATTCTAGAGGGGGAGAGAGATCCTTCACAAGGAGTTGTGAGGAAGAAGGAGGAAGAGGGGGCCTTTTATAGGAGGAAGGGGGGTGCCCCTCCCCATGGCTGGCGCATGGAGGAGGTGACCCTTCACCTCCTCCATTCATGTGGTGGTAACCCCTCCATATTAAAATGCCTCTTCACATTCCCCTTTAAAGTCCCTACTTTAAATGCATTAAAATTCTCTAAGTTTAATGCTCTCTCATTTAATAAAACTCTTTTATTAAATTTATTCAGAATTTTGTTAATTACTTTAATTAACAAACATTCACATATAACCCCTTGCAATATTTCAATATCACATGCAGAACCACTTTCTGCAATTTCACCCGAAACAATTTCCGATTTCTATCGAAACAATTCCTGCGCTTTGCAATTCTTTCGTCTGAAACATATGCGCTCCAAAATGGCGTCTGGTAACTCTTAAGTGTATCACCCTACGGTTCGCGAATAATGCAAACATGATTGAGACTCTTCTTAGATCAATAATCAGAAGCGGGACCTGGAGGTCCATACTGACTCCTGCATATTCAACGATGACTTCTGTGATCGTGAGAACCTTTAACGCTTGTAATTTAATCCCTTTGTGTCTTGATATAATACATGTCCGAGATTCGATCATCGGTATCCAAATACTTAGTTTGATCTCGTTACCGACATGCACTCTTTTCTCGTTCCCGTGATATAACATTCTAGTGATCACATCACTTGCTTGTAAGCTATCTCAATGTGATATCACCGAGAGGGCTGATGACCCACAAGTATAGGGGGTGTATCCCAGTATTTTCGAGGGAAGTGAAACCCAATTTATTGATTCGACACAAGGGGAGCCAAAGAATATTTATAAGCCTTAACAACTGAGTTGTCAATTCAGCTGCACCTGGAAACAATCTTGCTCACGGCAGTTTATCAGTAGCAACAGTTTTGTAGTAGGAATAGTAAAGTAACAGCAGTAGTAAAGGAAAGACAGTAGTAACAAAACTAGTAAACAGTGGGATTCGAGTGCGGTAGGCATAGGGATGGATGGATGGGCGTTGCATGGACAAGACAACTCACATAGCAATCAGAACATAGGGCAATTGCAGACAAATAAGATAAAGCACCCAAGTACTTGACAATCCTAGGCATGTGTTCCATATATACTCATACGTGCTCGCAATGAGAACTTGCACAACATCTTTTGTCCTGCCAGCCTGTTTGCAGCAGGGCCTCTAGGGAACTACTGGCAATTAAGGTGATCCTTTTAATAGAGCACCGGAGCAAAGCATTAACACTCCGTGAACACATGTGATCCTCACATCAAAGCCTTTCCCTTCCGGTTATCCCGATTTCTCTCACTTCGGGGCCATAGGTTCCGGACAACGTGTGTATACAACTTGCAGATAAGAGCAAGAACAATACTATCATAATGAATCAATAATACATTCAGATCTGAAATCATGGCACTCGGGCCCTAGTGACAAGCATTAAGCACAACAATTCGCAACATAGTCATAAAGCACTAATAAAAGATACTAGGCACCATGCCCTAACAATCTGATGCCATTGCATGAATGATCTCATCCAATCCCTACCATTCCCATAGCCTACAGCGGGGGATTACTCACTCATAGATGGGGGAAACATGGATGGTCGATGGAGAAGCGATGGTGATGATGATGGCGATGATCTCCTCCAATTCCCCATCCCGACAGGGTGCCAGAACGAAGTTTCTAGTGCTGTTTCGTGGAATTTGGTGGTGGCGGTGGAGCGGAACTCCTTCTGGAAAACCGTCGAACCCCCCCAAAGTTTTTAGGTTAGAAGGCTCCTTATAGGTGAAGAGAGAGGCCGAGGGGGTATCTGGGGGGCCCACACCACTCCCTGGCGTGGCCTGGCCTGGCCCGCGCCACCAGGTGGTGTGGCCACCCCCTGGATCTTCTCTGTCTCGTATTCTGGCTCCTGGAGTCTTCGGGTGAAATAGGATTTTTGGCATATTTTCTGGGATTTTTCCTGATAGTTGATTTTCTGCACAAAAAGTAGACACCAAGGCAATTCTGCTGAAAACAGCATCAGTTCGCATTAGTTGCATCCAACTCACACAAGTATAGAGGACAAACAATAGCAAAAGTGTTCGGGAAAGTAGATACGTTTTGGACGTATCAACTCCCCCAAGCTTAGCTTATTGCTTGTCCTCAAGCAATTCAGTTGAAAACTGAGTGCGATAAAAGAACTTTCACGAACACATTTGCTTCATATGATGTAAATATTCTCAGCAATGTGATCAACTACTTAGACAATTCATAATAAAGAGTATGCAACTGAGTGTACTTAATAGTCATTGCAAGCTATGAAGAGATTCCAACTCAAGAATAATAAGTAGCAAGAAGCACGAACATAAGCAACATTACAATGCTCATAGAAAGGTATGATAGAGTGGTATCTCGCTTGCCTTTGATTATGAACGTCAAGGCACCTCTGAAGTTCAAGTGAGGACTAGAAGTAAAGATATCAAGGATACAAGCATCAAAGTCATAACACAAATAATCAAGTAATGGAACAAACACAAAGAATGACAACTATGCTCTCAAGAAGGTGCTCAAAGAATATGTGGAGACTCAACAAGTAAAAGAAAAGGTTTTGAATAATTTTGAAAGGCTTCCAAATGCTGAAAGTATGGTACTCGTTAGCTTTGAGCTCTCATTGCCCCTATCATGAGCATCTTTAATGCGGTTAAGGTGAAAGTGAGGTCCAATCTGAGTTATATGCTTGACAGACTATAGACTGAAAATCCCAGGTCCCTTGAGTACGAGGGCCTCTCCTCATGCTACTCAACTTTAGTTACCGGTAAGTTCTTGTCATCGTAAGTATGTGCGTATCATTGAGAACCGCCAACGGGGTACCCCTTGCCCGATGATACGGAAGAATCCCCATATCAAAATGACAAGGCAAGCAGACAATGAGTATCTCAGCAATCTTCTTATTTACCATGGGAAAATGGTGCTTTTTTCTCTGTTTCCTCTTTTCATAAAACTCTTTTTTTTCTTTTTCTCAACAGCTATCTCTCTTTTTTTATAAGAAGAATGCTTCATAGATATCATTATGGTTACGGTGCAGGTTTCCACCATGTCAACATGGATTAGACCAGCAGCCCAGGCGTTTCTCTAACACACATACATAACTCCATGGACTTACAAGCTCCCCTTTTATTTCACACCGATGACATCCGCAAACAAAAGAGCAAGGTATCAACTAGGTATATATTTACAAGTGTTGAAAGCGTTCCCCGTGACAGCACGGTTCTGCTAATCCCCAGCCTATAATTTGCAAGCATATAACTTTCAAGGAGAGTTCACAATGGTTCAGGTTTATTAAGTGCAGGAAATAAAGTGTGCCATCAAGTTCGTGAGAGCTTTACTAACTAATGTTCCCATAACAAGCAAACCTTTTATTCGGAAGAAAACAAGGCACATTGAATATGCACGGGAGTAGCAAATGATGCTAATAGGTAGGTATGGTGGACACTTTGGAAATATTTGGTTTAGGGAGTTTGGAACTTGAGTAAAACATACTCAGTGAAAGTGAAGGCTAGCAATAGTAAGGGAGCGACAAACGAGAGAGCAATAGCTGTCATTATCATGCTTGCAACAAAATAGGACTACTCATGGCATGAAAGTGATTCAAGATCCTCAAGGCAAAATAATTCATCGAGGCTTAACTGATTATTACACTCATGTGCATGCGTGAGCATGTGCGAAGTCAATGAAATGAAACATTCAGAGGAGGATACCACGATGTCATACCAATTTATGAATAGAGTAATGCAAGCAAACATTCATGAAACATGCTACAAACTATTAGCGAGCTGGAGCTAATCACAAGAAAGCAAGAACTACTAAGCATCCAAAGATAACATACACCCTACATGAATGGACTAAGCATGCCCACAGTGATGAGTATATGTACAAAAATGAAAACAAATAGAGTTCGTTACCAGCCTCTTACCATGCCTCAAGTTGTCATTAATCCTCATTATTGCTCTTCACTTGTGTGGCTTGAATAATAATATGAAACCAATATTCCACTAAGAACTGCCGAACCCTGTACCAAACTCGCAAAAACCAAAGAAGAACGACAAATATATTTGGTGTTTTCGATTTTTAAACAAGAACCAAAAGAGAAAAACGAGCAAAGCAAAATATTTTTGGGTTTTTCGAATAGTTCAAACAAAGCGAAAAGGGAAAAGCAAACCAAGGCAAAAAGAAGAAGCAAACCAAAGAGAAACA
This sequence comes from Avena eriantha, assembly GCA_910589775.1. Classification (NCBI taxonomy): domain Eukaryota; kingdom Viridiplantae; phylum Streptophyta; class Magnoliopsida; order Poales; family Poaceae; genus Avena; species Avena eriantha. The sequence continues at coordinate 401,082,530 of OU342746.1, read as the reverse complement.
ACAAAAATATTTTTGGTCTTTTTGTGTTTTTAGAAAGCAAAAGCAAAGAAGAATGAAAACTAAAAAGAGAACGAAAACATGACTATACAAAGTACCGACGCAACATGATATGGAGATGAGTGTGGTGTCGGCGTAGCTCCCCCCAAGCTTAGGCTTTTGGCCTAAGTGGGAATCAATCCACGTACGAATAGGGGTTCCAAGCGGGCGGATCTTGGTAAGAATGATCGTAGCTGGGACCATGAGAAGAAGAGGAACCTCCCCAATCATAAGCGGGCTGCTGATATGAAGACTCTCCCTCATTCGAGGGCTGGACCGAATCATCCGTGACCTCCCTTCTAGTGTCCTGCTCGTGTTGGGAGAGCTCTCCCAAGTATGTGTCAAGCTCCTCCTCAGTGAGGGACCATCCTTTCCTATTATCAAGGTTAAACAAAACAGGTGCAGGCAAAAGAACAACACACTCGGACTTGCTCTTTCTCCAACCAGCTTTGAGAAAGGTTATTTCATAAGATAACTCACTCAAACTAGCCCACGAGGAAATAAATTTATGCTGTATCATGGAGTTAAAATCAAGCCTCTCTATGGGAAACTGTAGGTCTAGATGATGAGGCACTAAACCATGCAATGCTAGCAAACGAGAAGCAATGAGGCCTCCACAAATTCCACCTTTCTCGCGGTTAGAAGCAAGACGGGAAGCTATCAAAGCACCAAAGTTGTAAGACCTATCTCGTCTAAGAGCAGCAGAGATAAATGCTAGATCAAACGAAGATAACTTATTGGCGGTTTTCCTAGCAAGAACACACTTGGCAATAAAGTAGGAAAAGTAGCGAATGGAGGGAAGATGAACATTACGGATTTTTCCATTCTCCTTCGAGAAGCTACTCCCTTGGCAAATTTCCGCATATAAATACATCAGTGGTTCAGGTCTCTCTTTAATCTTTCTACATGATCCCCATTGAGGTACCTTAATAGCTGCACAAAAATCATCAAGAGAAAGGTCGACAACTATATTGTAAATTTTGTAATGGACCATGGGGTTAGGCAAAGAGTGACTAAATTTGAAGTCCTGCACCACAGACATGGTTAGCTTCACAAATTGACAAGGTTCATCTTCCAAAAAGTGCTCTAACCCTGCATTAGCAACCAAAGTGTGGAAATCTTGTAGAATTCCTACAGCTCTCATGAACTCAGAGCATGGATAAATGGAAGGAAAAACTTCCTCCTCCCGGTGGACCTTCATGACATCAGGCACCCAAAGCTCATGTTGGTTTAGGTGGTGTTCACTCATCTTCTATTCTGAAATTTAAACACCTATTAAACAAGTGATTGCAAAGTAAATATAATGAAGGATTCTACTCATAGGGACTTGCAAGGGGCCTAAACATGCATCAAAACTATATCTCTAAGCATCAAACAAGCTTACAAGATCTCATAACCAGTCACCTACAGCAGCAAAATACTCAACATATAATCCACTAAACACAAATCTACTTGGACAAGGGGAGGAGTCACATACCAAGGAACAAATGCTCCAAATTTCAGCAAGAAATATGGGTTGAGCAAGGAGATCGAAGAAATCGAGAGCAAGCACAGAAAGAACGCGATTTTGAGCTATGAACTGGAGCTTACTCGGGAGAGAGAAGAATGTGGCAGGTGAGAGAGGTAATGGGGGCCAGGGGTGGCCCACACCAGGGCATGGCGCCACCCAGGGCTGGCCGCACCACCACATGTTATACCTGCTTGGTGGGCCCCCTTGGTACCTACCAGGTACTCCTCTGCCCCTTTTTTCACGTAAAAATTTAATATGAATTTTCTGGAGATTTTCGAGACACTTTATTTTTGGGCTTTTTTCAGAAATAGAAGAATGATTTTTCTGACAGACAGATTTTTTATTTTCTTTTGGAAACATGATGCAAGGACAAAACAAGGCTAGAACTACAGAAGTTCTAGCATGCAAGCAACTAACAACAAAAAGAAAACTAAACGAAAGCAAAAACTAAAATGCAAAGGATAAAAATAAACGGAGATAATCATAATGAAAACATTGTTTTGTTCAATGGAATCCTTTTGTTAGCAAGGTTGATCAAGTCTTGCTACCAAAACAATTGCATATGAGACAAAACTTTGTACTCCACTAATGATTATGTTACCTTAACCTTGATAGCAATGGTCCCAATCATAATAGTTTCAAATTTTTCTCTTGGTATGGGACAATATATTTCTCCAACTTGAATGCCTTCAATGTGTTCAATTGAATTTAAATCATAAGTCCTTTCAATCTTCTTGGAGAAATAGACAGTATATTCCTTGTCATTAACATTGAAGGTCACCTTTCCTTGATTACAATTAATAACAGCTCCTGCAGTATTAAGAAAAGGTCTCCCAAGAATAATAGACATATTATCATCTTCGGGCATTTCAAGCACAACAAAATCAGTTAAAATCAAGCAATTGTGAGCCACCTGAACAGGTACATCCTCACATATACCCACGGGAATAGTGGTAGATTTATCAGCCATTTGCAAAGATATATCAGTTGGTATCAATTTTTCAAGCTGAAGCCTCTTATAGAAAGAGAAAGGCATAACACTAACTCCAGCTCCCAAATCACACAAAGCAGTTCTAACATAACTGTTCTTAATAGAGCAAGGGATAGTTGGAATCCCTGGGTCTCCAAGTTTCTTAGGAACCTTACCATTGAAATAATAATTAGCAAGCAAAGTAGAGATTTCTTCATTAGGGATCTTCCTTTTATTCGAGACAATGTCCTTCATATACTTTGAGTAAGGAGGCAATTTAATAGCATCAGTCAAAGGAATTTGCAAGAATAAAGGCTTCATCCACTCACAAAACTTATTATAATGTTCATCTTCCTTTGACTTGTGTTACTTATCAGGGAACGACATAGGTTTTTGGACCCAAGGTTCTCTTTCACTACCATGTTTCTTAGCAATAAAATCTTCTTTGGTGTATTTAGTAGTCTTAGTGTGGTTTTCAGGTTCTTCTTCAACTTTTTCTTCATTAGGCACTTCATTTTCTTCATTACCACTTTCAGTTTCAGCATCAGAGATAGATATACTATTAGGATCTATAGCAGGTTCAGAGGGTTATACAACAATTTTATGTTTCTTTTTCCTTTTCTTACGAGTAGAACCACTATTTTTAGCTTGTTGAGAATCCTGCTCAATTCTTTTGGGATGCCCCTCAGGATATAGAGGATCCTAGGTAGCCGCTCCACTTCTAGTCCTAATTTCATAAGCATGTTTTTCTTTAGCAGCATTAACTAGCAAGTCATTTTGCACTTTAACGAGTTGATCTATTTGAGTTTGAACCATTTGAAAGTGTTTAACAATCATTTTAACATCATTAGAGGTTCTTTCCACAATATCTTTCAACTCAACAATAGCTCTAGTGTTTTCCATTAGATGATTTTGCACCCTTTTATTAAAGTTATCTTGCTTAACAATAAAGATATCAAATTCTTCTAAGCATTGATCAGGAGGTTTAGCGTAAGGAATATCACCTTCATCAAAGTGTTGGAGAGAGTGTACCTCAATAGTGGATGAGTAGGGAATAGATTTAATTCCCTTCTCCTTAAGACATTTCTTAGCTTCCTTCATCACTTCATCATTTGATTCAATAACTCCCCTCTTCTTTGATGTTGGAATAGGCACAGGAATAGATGGTTCAGGTACAATTACTTCAGGTATAGCTTGTTTAGGAGGAGTCCAATCTTCATAATTCTTGCTTATTTTAGCCATTAATTCCTCAGCTTCCTTAGGAGTCCTATTCCTGAAAACACAATCAGCACAACTATCTGTCCTAGATTCTTCGGTTAGTCCATTATAAAATATATCAAGAAGCTCATTCTTAGGTAATGGACTTCCAGCCTGTGCATGAATCAAAGCACAAAACCTTGCCCAAGATTCAGGCAATACCTCTTTTTCTCCCTGTTTGAAATCAAAAAGTTCCTGCAAAATAGCATGTCTAGCACTGGGAGGAAAATATTTCTACAAGAAAGTACTAATCAAGCACCCAGGGCTATCAATAGATCCAGGAGGTAAATTACTAAACCAAGTTTTAGCTTCTCCTTTCAGTGAAAAGGAAAAAAATCTTAGCAAAAAAGTAAGTACGCATCTTAATATCATCAGAAAACAAGCCACTCATGGTAGAAAGTTCATTCATATGTGCTACCGCACTTTCATTCTTAGTCCCACAAAAAGGTTCTTTCTCGACAATAGCTATGTAAGATAGATCGAGAGAGAAATCATAACCTTCATCTGTAATGTTTATGGGAGAAGCAGCAAACTTAGCAGCAGGATATAATTTGGGTCTAATAGTACGCCTCTCAAGGAGACTCTTAGCAGCGCTCCTATCATGGGTGTTCTTACATTCTTTAATAAACTCATTGGTCATCTCAACATAATCTTCTTCAATATCATAACTCTCACTAGACTCAGGTGAGCTAACAGGTGTGGTAGTGTCTTCATTAGGAGTTTCGGTATTTCCAGCTATAGTTCTAGCGATCGTAGCATCTAGGGAAGGACCTAATGAACCACTCTTAGCAAGCATAGTAGAAGCAGCATCATAAGCATCAGAAGTTTCAGATTCAGCAGTAGTAGCAGTGTATGTAGCATGTGTATGTGGTGGTGTAACGAGCATACATATAACAGATGGTGAATCAAGAGTAGTAGAGGTGTTTAGAACCGTACCTCTTCTTGTAGTGGATGGTAAAATATGAACCTTGCCATCACGAGACTTACCCATGATGGATGGATAGGAGCGAACAATAGAGAATCCAAGTGAACTTGATAAATAAAGCTATGCTCCCCGGCAACGGCGCCAGAAAATAGTCTTGATGACCCACAAGTATAGGGGGTGTATCGTAGTATTTTCGAGGGAAGTGAAACCCAATTTATTGATTCGACACAAGGAGAGCCAAAGAATATTTATAAGCCTTAACAACTGAGTTGTCAATTCAGCTGCACCTGGAAACAATCTTGCTCACAGTAGTTTATCAGTAGCAACAGTTTTGTAGTAGGAATAGTAAAGTAACAGCAGTAGTAAAGCAAAGACATTAGTAACAAAACCAGTAAATAGTGGGCTTCGAGTGCGGTAGGCATAGGGATGGATGGACGGGCGTTGCATGGACAAGACAATTCACATAGCAATCAGAACATAGGGAAATTGCAGATAAATAAGATATAGCACCCAAGTACTAGACAATCCTAGGCATGTGTTCCATATATAGTCATACGTGCTCGCAATGAGAACTTGCACAACATCTTTTGTCCTGCCAGCCCGTTTGCAGCGGGGCCTCTAGGGAACTACTGGCAATTAAGGTGCTCCTTTTAATAGAGCACCGGAGGAAAGCATTAACACTCCATGAACACATGTGATCCTCACATCAAAGCCTTTCCCTTCCGGTTATCCCGATTTCTGTCACTTCGGGGCCATAGATTCCGGACAACAACGTGTGTATACAACTTGCAGATAAGACCAAGAACAATACTATCATAATGAATCAATAATACGTTCAGATCTGAAATCATGGCACTCGGGCCCTAGTGACAAGCATTAAGCACAACAAATCGCAACAAAGTCATAAAGCACTAATAAAAGATACTAGGCACCATGCCCTAACAATCTGATGCCATTACATGAACGATCTCATCCAATCCCTACCATCCCCATAGCCTACAGCGGGGGATTACTCACTCATAGATGGGGGAAACATGGATGGTCGATGGAGAAGCGATGGTGATGATGACGGCGATGATCTCCTCCAATTCCCTGTCCCGGTAGGGTGCCAGAACGGAGTTTCTGGTGCTATTTCGTGGAATCTGGTGGTGGCGGTGGAGCAGAACTCCTTTTGGAAAAACGTCGACCCCCCCGAAGTTTTTAGGTCAGAAGGCTCCTTATAGGCGAAGAGAGAGGCCGGGGGGTGCCTAGGGGGTCCACACCACCCCCTGGCGCAGCCTGGCCTGGCCTGCGCCACCAGGTGGTGTGGCCACCCCCTGGCTCTTCTCCGTCTCGTATTCTGGCTCATGGAGTCTTCGGGTGAAATAGGATTTTTGGCATGTTTTCCAGGATTTTTCCTGATAGTTGATTTTCTGCACACAAAAAGTGGGCACCAAGGCAATTCTGCTGAAAATAGCGTCAGTTCGCATTAGTTGCATCCAAATCACACAAGTATAGAAGAGAAACAATACCAAAAGTGTTCGGGAAAGTAGATACGTTTTGGACATATCAAGGGCCTAGAGTATATCTATCCGTCATCAGGATTGACAAATTCCACTCTTGATCCATGAGCCTCAACATAACACCTTTGTAGCACTGCACCCATCTTTATAGTCACCCAGTTACGGTGTGACGTTTGATGTTATCAAGATACTCTTCCGGTGTTAGCAATTAACATGATCTCATGGTCTAAGGATAAAGATTACTTCGTATGATGTTATAGCAATGTAAACATAATGACTTGATCGTAATGCTATACTTCGGATGAATGTTCATCACATCATTTCACAAATGTTGTGACCTTGTTATTAACAACATCCAATGTCCATGATCAGGAAACCATGATCATCTTGTTAATCAACAAGCTAGTCTATAAGAGAGGCATAACTAGGAACCCTTTTTGTTTATTAAACACACATGCATTGACGTTTCTGATCAATACAATTATAGCATGCAAAATAAACATCTATCATATATAAGGAATACATAATAACAACTTTATTATTGCCTCTTAGGGCATATTTCCTTCAGTCTCCCACTTGCACTAGAGACAATAATCTAGTTCACATAGTGATAAATCTAACACCCATGGAGTTCTAGTGTTGATCATGTTTTGCCCTAGGGAGAGCTTTAGTCAACGGATCTGCTACATTTAGGTCCGTGTGTACTTTACAAATATCTCCATCCTTGACATGTTCGCGGATGGAGTGAAACCGGCGCTTAATATGCTTGGAATTCTTGTGAGACCTCGGTTCCTTGGCGTTGGCTATGGCTCCATTGTTGTCACAATAGATCACCATCAGGTCCAATGCACTAGGAACCACACCTAGTTCCGTAATGAACTCTTTCATCCAAACTGCTTCTAGCGCCGCTTCTGAAGCAGCAACATATTCCGCCTCCGTCGTTGATCCAGCCACCACAGGTTGTTTGGAACTCCTCCAACTAACTGCTGCTCCGTTCAAGAGAAATACGTATCCGGATTGAGACTTAGAGTCATCCAGATCGGTGTCAAAATATCAACAAAACACTTAGCGACTAGCTCTTCTTCACCTCCGTATATAAGAAACATATCCCTAGTTCTTCTCAAGTACTTGAGGATGTTCTTGACCGCTATCCAGTATTCCGAACCTGGATCAGATTGGTACCTACTAGTCAAACTAATAGCATGTGCCACATCTAGTCTTGTACATAGCATGACATACATTATAGAGCCTATGGCTGAGGCATAGGGGATCTTATCCATTATCTCTCTTTCTTCCACCGTAGCCGGAGTTTGAGTCTTACTCAATGTCTTGCCTTGCAACATAGGTAAGAACCCCTTCTTACTTCCGTCCATATTAAACTTCTTTAATATCTTATCAAGGTATGTACTCTGTGATAGCCCAATTAGGCGCCTTGATCTATCTCTATAGATTTTAATGCCTAATATATATGATTCTTCACCAAGGTCTTTCATCGAAAATTTGTTGTTTAGATAACTTTTAATACTGTTTAAAAGATCTATATCATTTCCAATCAATAATATGTCATCCACATATAATATCAGAAATGCCACATTGCTCCCACTCACTTTCTTGTAAATACAAGCCTCTCCATAAGTTTGGATAAATCCAAACTCTTTGATCACCTCATCAAAGCAGAGATTCCAACTCCGGGCTGCTTGCTTCCGTCCATAGATGGATCTCTAAAGTTTGCATACCTTATTAGCATCCTTAGGATCGACAAAACCCTTAAGTTGTATCATATACAACTCTTCTTCAATATTACCATTGAGGAACGAAGTTTTGACATACATCTGCCATATTTCATAATCGAAATATGCAACAATTGCTAACATAATCCTAACTGACTTAAGCATCGCTACGAGAGAGAATGTCTCATCGTAGTCAACTCCTTGAATTTGTCGAAACCCCTTTGCGACAAGTCGAGCCTTATAGATGGTCACATTACCATCAGCATCAGTTTTTCTTTTGAAAATCCATTTATTATCAACGGCCTTTCGATCGTGAGGTAAGTCCACCAAGGTCCAAACTTGGTTCTCGTACATGGATTCCATCTCGGATCTCATGGCTTCTAGCCATTTGTTGGAATCCGGGCTCATCATCGCTTCTTCATACGTCACAGGGTCATCCATTTCATCAACCATGAAATTCACAACAGGATTACCGTATAGTTCAGGAGTTGCACATGTCCTACTTGACCTACGAGGTTCGGTAGTTTCCTCTTTCGGAGTTTCATGATCAATATCATTAGCTCTCTCTGCATTAGGTGAAGTCAACTCCGAAACATTTTCCGATGCTGCGCTACTCGCCATTTCATGAAGAGAAGGTTCAATAACCTCTTCGAGTTCTACCTTCCGACTACTCACACCTTTCGCGAGAAACGCCTTCTCAAGAAAGGATCCATTCTTAGCAACAAAAACCTTGCCCTCGGATCTGTGATAGAAGGTATACCCAATCATTTCCTTAGGGTACCTATGAAGACGCATTTTTCCGCTTTGGGTTCGAGTTTATCCGGTTGAAGTTTCTTCAAATAAACATCGCATCCCCAAACTTTAAGAAATGAGAACTTAGGTTTGTTTCCAAACCATAATTCATACGATGTCATTTCAACGGATTTAGATGGTGCCTGATTTAAAGTGAATGCAGCTGTTTCCAGTGCATAACCCCAAAATGACAGTGGCAAGTCAGTCAGAGACATCATAGATCGAACCATATCCAATAAAGTACGATTACGACGTTCCGACACACCATTACCTTGTGGTGTTCCGGCAGTCGTGAGTTGTGAAACTATTCCACACTCTTTCATGTGTGTGCTAAACTCATAACTTAGATACTCACCTCCATGGTCAAACCAAAGAAATTTGATCTTTCTATTACGATGATTTTCCACTTCATTCTGAAATTCCTTGAACTTTTCAAAAGTTTCAGACTTGTGTTTCATCAAATAGATATACCCGTATCTACTCAAATCATCTGTGAAAGTAACAAAATAACGATATCCACCTCGCGCCGACACACTCATTGGTCCACATACATCAGTATGTATGATTTCCAATAAATCTGTCGCCCGTTCCATTGAACCAGAAAATTGCGTTCTAGTCATCTTGCCCATAAGGCATGGCTCACATGTATCAAATGATTCAAAATCAAGTGATTCCAAAAGTCCATCAGAATGGAGTTTCTTCATGCGTTTAACGCCAATATGACCTAGACGGCAGTGCCACATATATGCAGATATATCATTATCAAGTTTAATCTTTTTAGCATTAACATTATGAATATGCGTAATATTACTATCGAGATCCAATAGAAATAAACCATTCAACACAGGTGCATGACCATAAAAGATATCATTCTTATAAATCGAACAATCATTATTTTCAGATTTAAAGGAATAACCACTTTGAATCAAACACGATCCGGATACAATGTTCATGCTCAGTGCAGGCACCAAATAACAATTATTTAGGTTTATAACTAATCCCTATGGAATATGGAGAGGTAGCGTCCCGACGGCGATCACATCAACTTTTGATCCATTGCCGACCCGCATCATGACCTCATCCCTTGCTAGTTGTCGCTTGTTCCGCAGCCCCTAAACCGAGTTACATATATTAGCAATCGATCCCATATCAAATACCCAGGTGCTACTGTGAGTACTAATCAAGTACACATCAATAACATGTATATCATATATACCTTTGTTTGCCTTGCCAGACTTCTTGTCCGCCAAATACTTGGGGCAATTGCGCTTCCAATGGCCAGTCCCCTTGCAATAGTAACACTCGGTGTCAGACTTAGGGCCAGCTCGGGGTTTCTTTTCAGGTGTGGCAACAGATTTGCCACCCTTCTTTCCCTTGTGCTTGCATTTATTGCCCTTCTTGAAACCGGTGGTCCTATTGATCATCAACACTTGATGTTCTTTCCTAATCTCCACTTCTGTAGTCTTAAGCATTGACAGAAGCTCGGGAAGAGACTTCTTCATGCCCTGCATATTATAGTTCATCACAAAGCTCTTGTAGCTAGGTGGCAGAGATTCGAGAACACGATGTATGCCTAAGTCAATGGGAATCGTTATTCCCAAGGACACAAGCTTATCGGCGTACCCAGACATTTTGAGTACATGCTCACTAACGGAGCTGTTCTCCTCCATCATGCAGCTAAAGAACTTTTCAGTAGCATTATAACTCTCTACGGAAGCATGGGTATCGAAAATCATTTTCAATTCTCCCATGGTATCAAAAGCATTGCCATTTTCAAAACGCTTTTGAAGTTCTGGCTCTAGCCCATAAAGTATGCCGCAATGAACTAAGTTGTGGTCCTCCTGACGAGTCACATAGACATTCTTTTCTTTGTCAGGGACATCAGGAGCTGGTGGGGGACCTAGCGGCGCATCTAGCACATATTTCTTTTGTGCAGCAGTGAGGAGAATCCTCAAATTCATAGCCCAGTTGGTGAAGTTGCTACCATTCGTAGCAAGTGTCTCTTTCTCCATGAACACATTGAAATTAAAAGCAGGTGGTGCCATCTACAACAGAATTTGTAAAGTTTATTCAGACTAAGTTTATGATAGACTGAGTTCAACTAATCCAAATTACTAATGAACTCCCACTCAAAAACGACATCCCTCGTGTCTTTTTGGTGATTACATGAACCAAATCCACTACACCAAGTCCGATCATAACGTGAGTTGATGTAGCTTCAAAGGCGAGCATCTATATGGGCATCATATCAACTATATGACTGATGCTTAACCTTTCGGTCTGTGTTCCGAGGCCATGTCTGTACATGCTAGGCTCGCCAAGTAAGAACCTTAGTATTCGCGTGTGTAAAACTGTCTTACACTCGTTCCTATGAAAGCGTAGATTCGAGTACACCCGATCATCACGTGATGTCTCGAAACACGATCCACAGAACGGTGCATACTCAAGGAAGAACAAATTTTTATCTTGATATCTAAATGAGGGATCATCTTACAATGCTACAAAAAGCACCAAAACTAGCAGTATAAGATGCTAACATATAATGTGTAAAGTGAGATGATATGGTCCATGCATTTGATCTCTATCATTTGCATCGTGGTATGATCTCTATCATTCCTTTGTGTGTAAGGCCAAGGTCTATGGAACTTACACGTTGAATGTGTTGTAAGAGTATCTATCATACATCTACTTACAACAATACCATATCAATACACAAGCCTAGCAACGATCTAAACTAGACGCCTCTAATTTATCAATTGGAAGTTTTACGTGGCTTAGGGCTTTCGGAGATAAAACTATTCTTACCTACGAACATGAACCACAACGAGGATAACCAAGTTATTAGCAACCCGTTGTAAATCAGATATTGATTATAGTAGGAGAGACAGACACCCGCCAGCCACTTATGCAAAACAAGTTACATGTAAATCGTGGAACCGGTCTCATGTACGATGACATGTAAGGTTGGTCCGGGCCGCTTCATCCCACTATGCCACCAATATCCAAAATACATAGAAGATGCAATAACATGATCATCATCGCCCACATATAAAGAGATGTGTACTACCCGTGCAAAGCACCTACGCATAGATCAAGCTCTAACACCACTGTTGGGTCCGCAACATAGAAAACAAAAAAATTCCTACGATGAGAGCTACACGCCAAGATCTATCTACTAGGTACATAGCAAAGGGTGGACATACATCCAACGAGAACTTACCCTCAAAGACAACGAGTTTTGTTAACGAGTAGGAACTCATGGTTGATGTAGTCGTACACTTGCCGATCTCAAGATCGTGAGCAAGTCCGAGCGACGCAACTCAGCAGCGCATCCGCACTCGCACACACGTTCAAGCCACCGGACAACCTCCACCTCCTCGCTCCAGCGATCCAGCGGGAGCAGCAACTCCTTCCAGACGAAATGCCACCGGGAACATGTATCTCGCTAATCCGAGACCATGGGGGAATAATTCTAGAGGGGGAGAGAGATCCTTCACAAGGAGGTGTGAGGAAGAAGGAGGAAGAGGGGGCCTTTTATAGGAGGAGGGAGTGCCCCTCCCCATGGACGGCGCATGGGGGAGGTGACCCTTCACCTCCTCCATTCATGTGGTGGTAACCCCTCCACATTAAAATGCCTCTTCACATTCCCCTTTAAAGTCCCTACTTTAAATGCATTAAAATTCTCTAAGTTTAATGCTCTCTCATTTAATAAAAATCTTTTATTAAATTTATTCAGAATTTTGTTAATTACCTTAATTAACAAACATTCACATATAACCCCTTGCAATATTTCAATATCACATGCAAAAACACTTTCTGCAATTTCACCCGAAACAATTTACGGTTTCTATTGAAACAATTCCTGCGCTTTGCAATTCTTTCGTCTGAAACATATGTGCTCGAAAATGGTGTCCAGTAACTCTTAAGTGTGTCACCCTATGGTTCGCGAATAATGCAGACATGATTGAGACTCCTCTCAGATCAATAATCAGAAACGGGAACTAGAGGTCCATACTGACTCCTGCATATTCAACGATGACTTCCGTGATCGTGAGAACCTTTAACGCTTGTAATTAATCCCTTTGTCTCTTGATATAATACATGTCAGAGATTCGATCATCGATATTCAAATACCTAGTTTGATCTCGTTACCGACATGCACTCTTTTCTCGTTCCCGTGATATAACATTCTAGTGATCACATCACTTGCTTACACGCTATCTCAATGTGATATCACCGAGAGGGCCCAGAGTATATCTACCCGTCATCAGGATTGACAAATTCCACTCTTGATCCATGAGCCTCAACATAACACCTTCGTAGCACTGAACCCATCTTTATAGTCGCCTAGTTACGGTGTGACGTTTCATGTTATCAAGATACTCTTCTGGTGTTAGCAATTAACATGATCTCATGGTCTAAGGATAAAGATTAGTTCGTATGATGTTATAGCAATGTAAACATAATGACTTGATCGTAATGCTATACTTCGGATGAATGTTCATCACATCATTTCACAAATGTTGTGACCTTGTTATTAACAACATCCAATGTCCATGATCAGGAAACCTTGATCATCTTGTTAATCAACAAGCTAGTCTATAAGAGAGGCATAACTAGGAACCCTTTTTGTTTATTAAACACACATGTATTGACGTTTCCGATCAATACAATTATGGCATGCAAAATAAACATCTATCATATATAAGGAATACATAATAACAACTTTATTATTGCCTCTCAGGGCATATTTCCTTCAAATTTGAGAATCATCATATTTAATAGTATCTTCAGAAGGATGATGGCCAAAATCATCTACAAACATATAATGTGGAGTTAGTGTTCTACCATATAATAAGTGTCATTCAAACAATATAATGTGCTTTCCTTGGGGAGTAGGTTGCTTGCCTGGTGCAGCTGTCTGCTCGTCTTGGATTGCTATCTTCCTACCATGGAGTGCTACCATCTCGATTTGGGCTGCTACCTTCTCTCCTCGAGCACCAGGATCTGCAGGACTCTGAGTTTCTTGCGAAGAGGTCGCAGCACTTGGCGGTCTTGGTGGGCATCATGGAGAACTTGGAGGTGGAAGTACTTCTGGCGGATTCCCCTTGGACCTGGTATGTCTCGTACGTTTTGTCGAGGCAGCCATGCTAAACGAGACGCGCTTCCGAGAAGCTGATCCACCACCAGCAGCCATCCTTGTCATGATGATAGGTTTCTTCTTATATTTCCTCTTCCTAGTCTATACAATTCAAAGGTAGTCAATTCCGGATAATAAAAAAGCACAACATATATGGAAAATTAAGTAACCAAATAATTACAGAAAAAGATGAGTAGGCAAGTAAGGGGACAACCTCTAGCTCATCCTCCCCTCCTCTTCAGGATAATAGTCAGATCCAGGGCCTTCATCCTTGATCTTTTTAGGGGAGAATTCAGTGGGAGATGGATAAACAAGGGGCCTAAGACACATTTTTTGCATCTGCACATTGTTTCTCGTGATGTTTTCCAGCCGTCTTTCTTCCAGGGGAGGCAATTGTGGTTCTATCATGAATAAACAACTCTTTAGTAAGCTACAAAAATATAACCTATGTCCTATGGAATTGATTGTTCTATACTAATCATAATGTCCAACAGTCCACTATGAGGCTAACGATGAAGAAACCAAAGAAAACCAAGAGACAAGATGATGAACAAGCTGCACAATTCACCAATTGGTTGCAGTAATAAGTAGAGTGGGACAATAAAACATAAGAAGGATAAGCAGCAATAGTGCAATTAAATAGGAAACATAACCTACTGTACTGACTGTTCTATAGAACTCATCATGTGATAGCTCACTATGATCAATTTCTACTATGATCATAAGGCATATGATGAAGCAGCCAAACTAATGCAAAAAAGGCAACATGATGCAACCTTTATCACACGCAAACAAAATATAAGCCGAAATAGTATACACGCAGTTAAAGAGGATAATCACAATAAAACATAAGTAGGATAAGCAACTATCCTGCAAATAAACAAAATATAACTTATGCTGGTGATTGTTCTATAGTAATAGAGTCCACTATGAGCAATTTATACTCAGATCAAAAGACATTACTCTGATCAAAAGACATAGGATGAAGCAGCTAAACCAATGGAACAACCAAGATAATGCAAACTTTATATGTATGTAAACTGATCATAAGTCAAATACTCTGAATCTCACTTGTCAATCGGTTGGCTGGTTGCACTAATAAGAAGGGCAGGACAATTAAAAATCAGAAGGATAAGCATCTTCCATGCAATTAAAATAGGCAATTAAACAAGTCATAACATATGATGTTGATTGTTCAATAGTACATGTAAAACAGACTACTATGAACAATTTATACTCTGCTCATCAGACATGTCATGAAGCAGTCAAACTCATGCAATAGACATGATAATGCAACCCTGGTCACAAGACTTGTAAAATCACAACCAATTTCACAGGCAGAACAAATAAGAGAGAATAACTGCAAAAAAAAGGTAAATTGGTGGCATGAACAGGATAATGAACAACATTTCTGAGGCAAAGTAAAAAACATGAGAATCGAGGATGAGCGTGTTTCCTTGCCTATAGGTTGTAGGGCCTTTTTATACCATGTTTCTTGCAATGACCCGGGGCACGTGGCATCGATCTGGATAGCGAGGTAACAGACCTCGTCGACGAGGTGGGCAATGAGGTGGACGGGCCTTGTCAGTGTGGTGACGGGCCTTGTTAGCAAGGTGGACGACGAGCTAGATGGCGAGGAGGACGGCAAGCTAGACAGGGAGATGGACGGCGAGCTGGCCGACTTTGAGGGTGAAGTGTAGAACGAGGTGGTAGAAAAGATTAGCCGGCTATCGGCGAGGTGGACGACCGGCGAGGTCGACAGACATGGTGGAAAACCAGGACTGTGAGGAGGGTCTAGGGTTTGTGTGCTAGGATGACGGAGAGGTTACTACTAGAAGGACGGACGAAGACGAGGGGATTAAAGGCAGATGGCGGAGTGTCGGACAATGGCGAGGGGAAAAGGGGGAGGACGACGGGAAGGGCGAGGGGAAAAGGGGGAGGACGACGGGAAGGGCGAGGGGAAAAGGGGGAGGACGGTGGCGCCAAGGGCAGTGGGGAAATTTGGATCTGTCTCATTTCGGCGAGGGGATAAAAAGGGTTGGAATAGATTATGTAAATGACCTTTGCATGAATGCTTGGGTGGCGCTGTGCGGGTGGGCTCAAACGTAATTGCAGCTCAAGAAATTTTCGTTTGCGTAGAAACTCTCCCACACTGGCACCAAATTTCGCGTGGGCGGGAGGATCTTACCTGGAAATTTGGGGTTGGTGTCTTGGCCGTTGGATGCACGATGGAGGGTTCAAAAAAATTAACCATATTTTATAAAGTCTTCACTAAAAAGAGCCTTGGTGAAGACAACTATAAATTATTGACGAATAAATCTTGAAAAAATGCAATAACGTGGACTACTAGTTTATATTCTGGCTTGTATAATGATCTCGGGAGAGGTAAGTATTTTGGATAATATATTCAAATTTATTTATAGATAAGATTCAAAATGTGGTTTATTTTGAACAATGGATTTCTCCAGATTAGGGTTGAACGATGATGGACTTTTATCCTTATTTTGGTTAGTTTTAGGTCATAGCAACACATATGGTATATATATCAAATTAGTTTGAGCCCAAAGAAGATGCATCACTACACATACCAAAATACATATATAGGAAAATTAAAGCATCTTCCACATATATCCATGTGAATGACTAGAGTATAGTGGATATATCAATGTGGTTAGAACACATGCATGACTCTAGCGGCTAGGGGTCCATGTGAGTCAGGACTAAATTAAATTAAACACCATCGTATAGGAAATAATAAATAACCAGCTTTCAATTTCATGTTGCACATGTTGCACATGTTGCACCAGTGTGACAGAAGCGTTAAGTTGCATCACAAAATCCACCAGAGTTAGATATCAATGTGTGGTATATATTATTGAAAAAGAACAAATGCAATAATGTATGGTCATCATCATGTGTGGTCTATCAACAATGACTCTGGTGGCCATATCAATAATGTGGGTTAGGAAACGAACACACACATCGATCATGCAATGTCTCTAGGGCATATATCCATGTGTCAAATTAAACCATGCATGGTCATATAGACCAAAACACAGGAATTAAAGCAACATATTGCATGTTGCACCAGTGTGAAAGAATGAAGAAGTTACATCACAGAATCCACTAGTGTGTGGTAGATATACCAATTAACAATGTGGTTTTGGAAAAGATAACACATGCAATGTGGTCATATATGTGGATCAATGACATCTAGCTACTACCAGTAGCTAGTGTGGATATCAATGTTATCTTTAGGAAAAAGAGATCACATATGCAATAATGACTCTAGGGGTTCCATATATATGTGTATAGCCACATGCATGGTCAAAAGGACCAATATAGGAAAAGCACAGCTTCCACACACATTGCATGCATGTTGCACCAGTGTGACATAATAAGTTGCATCATCCAGAGCTAGTTATATATGTGTAGTCTCATCATGTAGATATATGTCGAAATCTGGTATATTGTTGGAAAAGAACACACCTGCATGCAATGTGGTCATCTCATGTGGATCTATCAACAATAATGCAATATATATGCATGGAAAAGAAAACACATGCATGCAATCTAGGGAGATCAGATCCATATATATATGGTCATAGACCAAAAACACATAGGTTAAATAAAGGAGAGATTCCACACATTATTGCATGCATGCAGTGTGACAGAATTATTATTAGTTGTGCATACTCATCAGATAATTAATCCACTTGAGTAGTATATGCATTGTGTGGTCATGCATATGTGTAGAGATTGATATCATTGTTAGGTTTTGGAAGAACAATGTACATACATGCAAATGTGGTCACACATATCTCATCATGGATGTGGATCTATCAATGACTCCGGTGACCATATCAATGTGGGTTAGGAAAAAGGACACATGCGTGCAATATGCCCCCTATAGGAGATAGATAGATATATGTATTCCATATTGGTCATAGAGACCAAACAACACATATGAATTAAATAAAGGAGCTCCACATTCCATGCATGCATGGACCAGTGTGACAGAATTTGTGCACATCATCACATAATCCTTGAGTATATGCATGTGTGTCTGGTCATGCATATATACGTAGGGAGATATATATATCATCTTTGTGTTGTTTTGGAAAAGAGAACAGTGTACATATATATGCAATGTATGGTCAAGTGATGGGATCAGTGGTTCCAGGGGATATATATATATATCAGTGTTGTGGAACACACATCATGCAATGCCTCTAGTGGAGGATCCATGTGTATAAACCATGCATGGTCACATGCATATATAGACCAAAACACAGGAAAGCAACATATTGCATGTTGCACCAGTGTGACAGAAGTTGTTGCATCACAGAATCCACTAGTGTGTGTGGTAGATATACCAATTAACAATGTGGTTTTGGAAAAGAGAACACATGCAATGTGGTCATGTATGTGGATCAATGACATCTAGCTACTAGTAGCTAGTGTGGATATCAATGTGGTTTAGTAAAAAGATCACATATGCAATAATGACTCTAGGGGTTCCATATGTGTACAGCCACATGCATGGTCACAGTCACCAATATAGGAAAAGCACATCTTGCACAAACATTGCATGCATGTTGTACCAGTGTGAGATAAGTTGCATCATCCAGAGAGTTATAAATGTGTGGTCTCATCATGTAGATATATGTCAAAATGTGGTATATTGTTGGAAAAGAACACACATGCATGCAATGTAGTCATCTCATGTGGATCGATCAACAATAATGCAATATATGCATGGAAAAGAACACACATGCATGCAATATGACTCTAGGAGATCAATATATATATGGTCATAGAAACCAAAAACACATAGGTTAAATAAAGGAGAGCTTCCACATTGCATGTATGTAGTGTGACATAATTATTATTAGTTGTGAATCATCAGATAATCCACTTGAGTAGTGTATGCATTGTGTGGTCATGCATATGTGTAGAGATAGATATCATTGTTAGGTTTTGGAAGAACAATGTACATACATGCAAATGTGGATCATCGTGGATGTGGATCTATCAATGACTCTGGTGAACATATCAATAATGTGGGTTAGGAAAAAGAACACATGCATGCAATATGACCCCCTATAGGAGATAGATAGATAGATAGATAGATAGATATTCCATATTGGTCATAGAGACCAGACAACACATAGGAATTAAATAAAGGAGCTCCACATTACATGCTTGCATGCATGGACCAGTGTGACAGAATTTGTGCACACATCATCACATAATCCTTGAGTATATGCATGTGTGTGTCTGGTCATGCATATATATATGTAGAGATATATACATATCATCATCTTGTGTTGTTTTGGAAAAGAGAACAGTGTACATATATATGCAATGCTGAGTGTGGTCAGGTGATGGGATCAGTGGCTCCAGTGGATATATATATATATATATATATATATATATATATATATATCAGTGTGTAACACACATCATGCAATGTCTCTAGGGAGAGGATTCATCTGTATTAAACCATGCATGGTCACATGCATATATAGACTAAAACACAGGAAAGCAACATATTGCATGTTGCACCAGTGTGACAGAAGTTCTTGCATCACAGAATCCACTAGTGTGTGTGGTAGATATACCAATTAACAATGTGGTTTTATAAAAAGACAACACATGCAATGTGGCCATGTATGTGGATCAATGACATCTAACTACGAGTAGCTACTGTGGATATCGATGTGGTTTAGGAAAAAGATCACATCTGCAATAATGACTCTAGGGGTTCCATATGTGTACAGCCACATGCATGGTCACAGAGACCAATATAGGAAAAGCACAACTTGCACAAACATTGCATGCATGTTGCACCAGTGTGAGATAAGTTGCATCATCCAGAGAGTTATACATGTGTGGTCTCATCATGTAGATATATGTCAAAATGTGGTATATTGTTGGAAAAGAACACACATGCATGCAATGTGGTCATCTCATGTGGATCGATCAACAATAATGCAATATATGCATGGAAAAGAACACACACGCATGCAATATGACTCTAGGAGATCAATATATATATATATATGGTCATAGAGACCAAAAACACATAGGTAAAATAAAGGAGAGCTTCCACATTGCATGCATGTAGTGTGACATAATTATTATTAGTTGTGAATCATCAGAAAATCCACTTGAGTAGTGTATGCATTGTGTGGTCATGCATATGTGTAGAGATAGATATCATTGTTAGGTTTTGGAAGAACAATGTACATACATGCAAATGTGGATCATCATGGATGTGGATCTATCAATGACTCTGGTGACCATATCAATAACGTGGGTTAGGAAAAAGAACGCATGCATGCAATATGACCCCTATAGGAGATAGATATATATATATTCCATATTGGTCATAGAGACCAAACAACACATAGGAATTAAATAAAGGAGCTCCACATTACATGCTTGCATGCATGGACCAGTGTGACAGAATTTGTGCACACATCACCACATAATCCTTGAGTATATGCATGTGTGTGTCTGGTCATGCATATATATATGTAGAGATATATATATCATCATAATGTGTTGTTTTGGAAAAGAGAACAGTGTACATATATATGCAATGCTGAGTGTGGTCATGTGATGGGATCAGTGGCTCCAGTGGATATATATATCAGTGTGTAACACACATCATGCAATGTCTCTAGGGGAGGATTCATGTGTATTAAACCATGCATGGTCACATGCATACATAGACTAAAACACAGGAAAGCAACATATTGCATGTTGCACCAGTGTGACAGAAGTTCTTGTATCACAGAATCCACTAGTGTGTGTGTGGTAGATATACCAATTAACAATGTGGTTTTATAAAAAGACAACACATGCAATGTGGCCATGTATGTGGATCAATGAAATCTAGCTACTATAGTAGCTAGTGTGGATATCAATGTGGTTTAGGAAAAAGATCACATGTGCAATAATGACTCTAGGGGTTCCATATGTGTACAGCCACATGCATGGTCATAGAGACCAATCTAGGAAAAGCACATCTTGCACACACATTGAATGCATGTTGCACTAGTGTGACATAATAAGTTGCATCATCTAGAGAGTTATACATGTGTGGTCTCATCATGTAGATATATGTCAAAATGTGGTATATTGTTGGAAAAGAAAACACATGCATGCAATGTGGTCATCTCATGTGGATCTATCAACAATAATGCAATATATGCATCGAAAAGAACACACATGCATGAATATGACTCTAGGAGATAAAATCCATATATATATATGGTCATAGAGACCAAAAACACATAGGTTCAATAAAGGAGAGCTTTCACATTACATGCATGTAGTGTGACCGAATTATTATTAGTTGTGCATCATCAGATAATCCACTTGAGTAGTGTATGCATTGTGTGGTCATGCATATGTGTAGAGATAGATATCATTGTTAGGTTTTGGAAGAACAATGTACATACATGCAAATGTGGATCATCATGGATGTGGATCTATCAATGACTCCGGTGACCATATCAATAATGTGGGTTAGGAAAAAGAACACATGCATGCAATATGACCCCCTATAGGAGATAGATAGATATATATTCCATATTGGTCATAGAGACCAAACAACACATAGGAATTAAATAAAGGAGCTCCAGATTGCATGCATGCATGGCCCAGTGTGACAGAATTTGTGCACACACCATCACATAATCCTTGAGTATATAATGAAGATAGACGCTTCTATGTTAACTATTTCATGTTTTACGTGGCTTTAGGGCTTTCGCAGTAGAACCCCTTCCCACCTACGAACGTCGAGCAACAACATGGATTCAATGATTGCCATTCTTCTTCCCTTTTCAGGGCCCTCCAGTGTCAATGCCATATCAACTACTGTAGAGAGACAGACACCCCCCTAAGCCACTTTGATTTGTGGACCAATCTCGTAAATCACCACGTGAGGTCGGTTGGGGGCCGGATCATCAAACAGCGTCGCAATATGAACAATAACATTAAAGATAGCAACTAGAGAATCAGTGCCCACATATTGTTATGTGTTCTATCTGTACGACATGTCTACCTATAGACCCGCTCTGATACCACTGAAGGGTTCCGTAGCAGAAAACAAAAAAATTCTATCTACTTGAACACTAATACCAGGATCTATACTATGTAGACATAAGTAACGGAGAAGGAATACAATATTCATACCTCTGCAGACAGAGGCACGCCTTATACAGGAAGGCATATATTGATGAAGACGAGTAGCACCCCAAGTGTGGTGCCTCCGAAGTTCGTCACACGTCCGGTGTAGGAGACATCCACCGGACTCCGATCCAGCCGAGCAGCGGAAGAAGTAGATGCCGGATCCCAGATCACACGATGGTAGTGTGAAGGTGGAGAACTCAACCACGAGGTCCTCCCCAATATTACGGAGAAGTCCTCAACGGATGAGAGAGAGAATGAGAGGAATGGGTGATTCCAAAGGGGGGGTACCCCTTTATATAGTTGGAGGGGGCGCACCACCCAGGGGCCAGGCGGTCTGGGACTAATCCCCACACCCGCCAGCCACCTAGGGGCAGCCGCCTACCCTAGGTGGGCCCCATTTGGGTGGCCCACCAAGCCCAGGCCGGCTGGCCCCCACTCCCTAGGCGCCTTGCCCTATTGGGCCTTTCTTCGGGTGAGGTCCATTAGCAATATGGAGCCTTTAAAAATAAAATAAAATATATATTTAATATTAATTCTCCAATTAACATTCAAATACACATATTATATTATTCCTTCACTCCGGAACACCTTCCGAACCCCTTTCTAATCTTCATCTGATGTTACTGAAACTATTCCGATTTCTCTCTCTCTATTTCTCATACGATACCTCATCTACCCTAAGCGTCCCTACCTTTAAGCATGACATCCTTCGGTTCGGAAACACTCCGGACATGATAGAGACCACTCTCATATCAATGATCAACAGAGGGACCTGGATGGCCATGTGACCCCCGTGCGTTTCACGAATACAATCGCTCGAACCGTGAGATAGTCGTTCCATGTTCCCTTTGTCATTCGATACCTAATTCATCCGAGACTTGATCTTCGATATCTCCATACCTTAGTTCGATCTCGTTACCGATGTACTTGTTTTCTTGTTCTCATGTCATTGCATTCTGTGACCTAGTCACATGCTTGCAAGCTTCATTAATGTAACGTCACCAAGATGGCCACATGTATCTGTCCGTTGCATGGACTAGACAAATCCTGGTCTTGATATGTACTCCTCTACGCATCCCTTCAGAAAACCTGAGTGCCACCTTTTTGATCACCCTATTACGAGATGATTCTTGATAACCATCTAAGCTTCTTCCAGAATGGTGATTTGCATTACCTCACAGTCAAAGGATCAGGTTGCGAGGTTCTCTGTGTTTTATCATCAATGGTGAACTTTGTAACTAGATCTCATTTAAGATATAACGGCCAAATGTTTTTCTATCATGTTATTCAACTAATAACATGACCTCATTGTCAGTTGGCATAAATGCACGTGATCTTGAAATGCAGACCATCCTCCTGACCAATGAACTAGTTCACTAGAGGTAACTAGAGACACGGTTTGTTTACATACCACACGTGTATTAATGTTTCGCATTAACATAGTTATAGCACAGTATGAAATGAATTATGAACATATAGGAGATATATCAAATAATACACTTTATTATTTGCCTCTAGGGCATAACTCCTTTAGTCTCCCACTTGCACTAGAGTATAAACAAAACTAGTTTACAATAGGCAGGAACCTAACACCAATGGAATCTCGGTGTTGTTCGTTCTTGTCCAGATGGAGAGCTTTAGTCAGAGGATCTGCAACATTCAGTTCCGTATCTACTTTGCAAATCTTTACTTCACCTTCATCAACGTTCTGCCGGATGACGTGAAATCTTAGCTTGATGTGTTTGGCTGTGGAATGAGTTCTTGGTTCCCTTGCATTTGCAATAGCACCCGTGTTATTGCAATAAACCGTAACAAGGTCTTGCACATTGGGAAAAACTCCCAGTTCGATGATGAAATTCCTTAGCCAAATAGCTTCATTTGCTGCATCAGCCGCTGCAATATATTCAAACCCCATTGAAGATTGTGCCACCACCGACTGCTTCTTGCTTTTCTAGCTTACCGCCCCACCATTCACCAAGAAAACAAATCTTGTTTGAGACTTCAAGTCATCATGATCTGAATTCCAGCTCACATCTACGTAACCCGTTACGTTTAGAGCTTCATCATTTCCTCCATAGATTAGGAACATATCCTTTGTTCTTCTCAGATACTTTAGGATATTTTTCGCAACTGTCTAGTGATCCAGTCCTGGATTACTCTGACATCGGCTCATCAAACTAAGAGCCAATGCCACATCAGGTCGTGTACTTAGCATTGAATACATGATAGATCCTATGGCTAAAGCATAGGGGATGTAAGACATATTCTCTCTATCCTCGTCCGTCATAGGACATTGAGTCATACTCATTTTGCAATTCGTCATCATAGGTGTAAAACCCCTCTTGGTGTTTTCCATTTTGAACCTCTTCAAAATATTTTCTATGTAAGTACTCTAACTCAATGCTATTAGGTGCCTTGATCTATCTCTATATATCTTGATTCCTAATATATATGCAGCTTCACCTAGATCCTTCATGGAAAATTGGTTGCTCAAATATGCTTTCACGCTTTTCATAAGATCCACATCGTATCCGATGAGTAATATGTCATCCACATATACTACTAAGAAAAAAACCGAGCTCCCACTCGCTTTCTTGTAAACACAGAACTCTTGTTGGATTTGGACAAATCCAAAACTCTTGATCACTTGATAAAAATGTTGGTTCTAGCTCCGAGATGCTTGCTTCAATCCATAAATGGACCGTTGAAGCTTGCATACCTTTCCAACATCCTTAGGATTAACAAAACCTTCTGGTTGCATCATATAAGACTCTTCATCAATGTGACCATTGAGGAATGCGGTCTTGACATCCATCTGCCAAATTTCATAGTCGAAATGTGCAACAATTGCTATTAAAATCCTGACAGCCTTAAGCATCACTATGGGAGAGTAAGTCTCGTCATAGTCAACTCCTTGAATTTTTCGAAAACCCTTTGCGATAAGTCGAGCTTTTTGAATGGTCACATTACCATTCGCATCTGGCTTTTTCTTAAAGATCCATTTATTTTCCACGGCCTTGGGCCTTCTGCAAGATCCACCAAGGTCCAAACTTGGTTTTCATGCATGGATCCTATTTCGGATTTCATGGCTTCTAGCCATTTCTCAGAGTCAGCACTATCCATATCTTCTTTGTAGTTTGCAGGTTCTTCCTGTTCATCTAGGATGACAGACATCACAAGGCTACTGTACCAATCAGGAGTGGCACAAACCCTTGTAGACCTGCAAACCTCAGGAGTCTCGATGTCATTGTTTTGATCATCATCAATGGGCTCTTCCTCCACATTGGAGAGCGGTTTCGGAACAGCTTTCGTTGCGCTACTCGGAATTTGAAGAGAAGGGTCAACAATTTCATCTAACTCAATTTTCCTTCCACTCACTCCTTTTGCAAGAAACTCTTTCTCGAGAAAGGTGCCGGTTTTTGCGACAAACGTTTTGCCCTCGGCTTGGTTGTAGAAAGTATATCCAATGGTTTCCCTTTTATATCCTACAAAGATGCATTTTTCCGATTTGGGTTCCAGTTTGTCAGGCTGTAGTTTCTTGACGTAAACCTCACATCCCCAAACTTTCAGAAATGACAACATTGGTTTCTTTCCATGCCATGTCTCATATGGGGTTGTCTCCATGGATTTGGATGGTGCTCGGTTTAAAATAAAAGCGGCGGTTTCTAACGCGTATCCCCCAAAAGACACGGACAAATCAGTTAAAGACATCATGGACCGTACACTATCCAATAGGGTTCGGTTACGGCGTTCCGACACACCATTACGCTGTGGTGTTCCGGCTGGCGTAATCTGTGGGATAATCCCACAATCCTTTAAGTGCATGTTAAACTCATAACTCAAATACTTGCCTCCTCGGTCCGATCGAAGGTGCTTGATTTTCTTGTTAAGTTGATTCTCTACCTCTTTCTGAAATTCCTTGAACTTTTCAAAGGTTTCAGACTTGTGCTTCATCAAGTAGATATATCAGTATCTGCTTAAGTCGTCAGTAAAGGTAACGAAGTAACGATAACCATTGCGTGTTGAGACACTCATTGGTCCACATACATCCGTATGTATGATCCCAAGTAGGTCTACAGCTCTCTCCACTATTCCGGAGAATGGTGTCCTAGTCATCTTGCCCATGAGGCATGGCTCACATGTATCAAGGGATTCAAAATTCAATGATCCAAGAATCCCTTCTGAATGAAGCTTCTTCATGCGCTTTACACCAATATGACCAAGACGGCAATGCCACATGAACATGGAATTATCGTTACTGTGCTTACAACGTTTAGCATCAACACTATGGATGTGTGTATCACAATCAAGATCAAGTAAGAATAAACCATCACGTACAGGAGCATGAACATAGAAAACATGATTCATATAAATTGAACAAACATTTGTTCCTGATTTAAACGAATAACGGTCTTGCAACAAGCAAGACCCACTCACAATATTCATACTCAATGCGGGTACATAATATCATTTATTCAAAACTAATAATAATCCTGACGGTAGATGGAGATGCAGGGTGCCGACGGTCATCACTTGGACTCTCGAACCATTGCCGACGCACATCGTCACCTCGTCCTTCCTCAGGCGCCTCCTACTCTGCAGATCCTGCTGAGAGTTACAAATGTGAGCAACAGATCCGGTATCAAATAACCAAGTGTTACTCCTGGCGCTCGTAAGGAATACATCAGTAACATGTATATCATATATACCTTTGTCTAGGATGGCTATCTTGCCAGCTCGCTTGTCTTCAAGGTACTTGGGGCAGTTGCGTTTCCAGTGCCCATCCCCTTTGCAGTAGAAGCATGAAGTGCCGGGCTTAGGGCCAGGCTTGGCAGTCTTTGAGGTGCTGGGAGCAAACCTGCCATCCCTCTTAGACTTCTTACCCTTGCCTTTTCCCTTTTGCCCCGGTTTCTTAAAGTTGATGGTCTTGTTGACCATCAGCACTGTGTGCTCCTTCTTGATTTCAACCTCAGCAGTTTTGAGCATGGCGAACGACTCAACAAGGGTCTTAGTCATCCCTTGCATGTTGTAGTTCATCACAAAGCTCTTATAGCTAGGGGTAGTGAGTGCAGCACCCTATCTATAGCGAGCTCCTCCGGGATTTTGCAATCTAGGGCGTTTAAGCGCTTAACATAGCTAGACATTTTGACCACGTGCTCACTAATGCTGCCGTGCTCTTCCATTTTAGCAGAGAAGAAGAGCTCGGAAGCATCATACCTCTCTGCACGAGCCTGTGGAGCAAAGACGGCCTTGAGATCCTCAATGATCTCAAAGACATTCATCTTCTCAAAACGCTTTTGAAGCTCCGGCTCCATGGCATAGAGCATTCCACTCTGGATGAGGGAGAAATCGTCCGCCTTGGACTACCAGGCATTCTTTTCATCCTGGGAGGCGGAATCTGCAGGCTTAGCCAGAAGCTCAGCCTCGATGACATAAGTCAACTTGTAGGGGACTAGGAGGATCCTAAGATTGCGGAACCATGTGGTGAAGTTGGTTCCATCAGTTTCAGCTTGTCCTTCTCAAGGAAAGTGCTAAGGTTGAAGGTGGGTGGGCAAGACATCTACAAAGGATTTGCAAAGTGTTTAGACTATGTTCATAATAATGAGTTCAAGTAGTATTTAAAAGAACTCCCACTTAAACGAACATCCCTCTACTCGTTTAGTGATCACATGATCCCAATCCCATGCACCTCCCCCGATCGTCACGGCCATCAGTGCAGTATCAAAGGTGGACATTCCCTAATGTCGATCACATCAACCATGTGATTCATGCTCGACCTTTCGGTCTCTTGTATTCCGAGGCCATGTCTGCACATGCTAGGCTCACCGGTTCTAACTCGTGTGTATTCGCAGTGCAATATGGCTTACACCCACTGTATATGAACCTTGATATGTCTAACACCCAGGCCTGTAACCCTGGATCGCCTCATACCGAAGAACTTTCTTGGTGGTGCACACACAAGAGGAATACGGTAACTAAAATACTACGAGGGGGTATCTTATTATGCTACCGTCTAGTAAGTATACTAGCATAATAAGTAGTACTTCAAAAGTAAAGTGTTTTGACATGGTTATAGCTTTATGATCATCATCAACGGCCTTAATGAGAGTTTCAAAAACAAGTCATTGCCACATTATAACACTTGCCCCTATGCAATAATGAAGATAGACGCTTCTATGTTAACTATTTCATGTTTTACGCGGCTTTAGGGCTTTCGCAGTAGAACCCCTTCCCACCTACGAACGTCGAGCAACAACATGGATTCAATGATTGCCGTTCTTCTTCCCTTTTCAGGGCCCTCCAGTGTCAATGCCATATCAACTACTGTAGAGAGACATACACCCCCCTAAGCCACTTTGATTTGTGGACCAGTCTCGTAAATCACCACGTGAGGTCGGTTGGGGGCCGGATCATCAAACAGTGTCGCAATATGAACAATAACATTAAAGATAGCAACTAGAGAATCAATGCCCACATATTGTTATGTGTTCTATCTGTATGACATGTCTACCCATAGACCCGCTCTGATACCACTGAAGGGTTCCGTAGCAGAAAACAAAAAAATTCTATCTACTTGAACACTAATACTAGGATCTATACTATGTAGACATAAGTAACAGAGAAGTAATACAATATTCATACCTTTGTAGACAGAGGCACGCCTTACGCAGGAAGGCGTATATTGATGAAGACGAGCAGCACCCCAAGTGTGGTGCCTCCGAAGTTCATCACATGTCCGGTGTAGGAGACGTCAACCGGACTCTGATCCAACCGACCAGCGAAAGAAGTAGATGCCGGATCGCAGATCACACGACGATAGTGTGAAGGTGGAGAACTCAACCACGAGGCCCCCCCCCAATATTATGGAGAAGTCCTCAATGGATGAGAGAGATAGAATGAGAGGAATGGGTGATTCCAAAGGGGGAGGGGGTACCCCTTTATATAGTGGGAGGGGGCGCACCACCCAGGGGCCAGGCGGTGTGGGACTAATCCCCACACCCGCCGGCCACCTAGGGGCAGCCGCCGGCCCTAAGTGGGCCCCATTGGGGCGGCCCACCAAGCCCAGGCCAGTTGGCCCCCACTCCCTAGGCGCCTTGCCCTATTGGGCCTCCCTTCGGGTGAGGCCCATTAGCAATATGGAGCCTTTAAAAATAAAATAAAATATATATTTAATATTAATCCTCCAATTAACAATCAAATACACATATTGTATTATTCCTTTACTCCAGAACACCTTCCGGACCCCTTTCCGATCTTCATCAGATGTTACCGAAACTATTCCAGTTTCTCTCTCTATTTCTCATACGATACCTCATGTACCCTAAGCGTCCCTACCCTTAAGTGTGACATCCTTCGGTTCGGAAACACTCCGGACATGATAGAGACCACTCCCATATCAATGATCAACAGAGGGACCTGGATGGCCATGTGACCCCCGTGCGTTTCACAGAATACAATTGCTCGAACCGTGAGATAGTCGTTCCTTGTTCCCTTTGTCATTCGATACCTAATTCATCCGAGACTTCATCTTCGATATCTCCATACCTTAGTTCAATCTCGTTACCGATGAACTTGTTTTCTCGTTCTCATGTCATTGCATTCCGTAACCTAGTCACATGCTTGCAAGCTTCATTAATGTAATGTCACCGAGATGGCCACATGTATCTGTCCGTTACATGGACTAGACAAATCCTGGTCTTGACATGTACTCCTCTACGCATCCCTTCGGAAAACCTGAGTGGCACCTTTTTGATCACCCTGTTACGAGATGATTCTTGATAACCATCTAAGCTTCTTCTGGAATGGTGATTTGCATTACCTCATAGTCAAAGGATCAGGTTGCGAGGTTCTCTATGTTTTATCATCGATGGTGAACTTTGTAACTAGATATCATTTAAGATATAACAGTCGGATGTTTTTCTATCATGTTATTCAACTAATAACATGACCTCATTGTTAGTTGTCATAAATGCCCATGATCTTGAAACACAGACCATCCTCATGACCAATGAACTAGTTCACTAGATGTAACTAGCGACACGGTTTGTTTACATACCACACATGTATTAATGTTTCATATTAACACAGTTATAGCACAGTATGAAACGTATTATGAACATATAGGAGATATATCAAATAATACACTTTATTATTTGCCTCTAGGGCATAACTCCTTCAGCAATGTCTCTAGGGGAGGATCCATGTGTATTAAACCATGCATGGTCACATGGATATATAGACCAAAACACAGGAAAGCAACATATTGCATGTTGCACCAGTGTGACAGATGTTGTTGCATCACAGAATCCACTAGTGTGTGTGGTAGATATACCAATTAACAATGTGGTTTTGGAAAAGAGAACACATGCAATGTGGTCATGTATGTGGATCAATGACATCTAGCTACTAGTAGCTAGTGTGGATATCAGTGTGGTTTAGGAAAAAGATCACATATGCAATAATGACTCTAGGGGTTCCATATGTGTACAGCCACATGCATGGTCACAGAGACCAATATAGGAAAAGCACAGCTTGCACACACATTGCATGCATGTTGCACCAGTGTGAGATAAGTTGCATCATCTAGAGAGTTATACATGTGTGGTCTCATCATGTAGATATATGTCAAAATGTGGTATATTGTTGGAAAAGAACACACATGCATGCAATGTGGTCATCTCAGGTGGATCTATCAACAATAATGCAATATATGCATGGAAAAGAACACACATGCATGCAATATGATTCTAGGAGATGAAATCCATATATATATATATATGGTCATAGAGACCAAAAACACATAGGTTAAATAAAGAAGAGCTTCCACATTGTATGCATGCAGTGTGACAGAATTATTATTAGTTGTGCATCATCAGATAATCCATTGAGTAGTGTATGCATTGTGTGGTCATGCATATGTGTAGATAGATATCATTGTTAGGTTTTGGAAGAACAATGTACATACATGCAAATGTGGATCATCATGGATGTGGATCTATAAATGACCCTGGTGACCATATCAATAATGTGGGTTAGGAAAAAGAACACATGCATGCAATATGATCCATATAGGAGATAGATATATATATATTCCATATTGGTCATAGAGACCAAACAACACATAGGAATTAAATAAAGGATCTCCACATTGCATGCATGCATGCATGGACCAGTGTGACAGAATTTGTGCACATCATCACATAATCCTTGAGTATATGCATGTGTGTGTCTGGTCATGCATATATATATGTAGAGATATATATATATATCATCAGGTCATGTTGTTTTGGAAAATAGAACAGTGTACATATATATGCAATGTTGTGTGTGGTCATGTGATGGGATCAGTGGCTCCAGTGGATATATATATATATCTATATCAGTGTGTAACACACATCATGCAATGTCTCTAGGGGAGGATCCATGTGTATTAAACCATGCATGGTCACATGCATATATAGACCAAAACACCTGAAAGCAACATATTGCATGTTGCACCAGTGTGACAGAAGTTGTTGCATCACAGAATCCACTAGTGTGTGTGTGGTAGATATACCAATTAACAATGTGGTTTTGGAAAAGAGAACACATGCAATGTGGTCATGTATGTGGATCAATGACATCTAGCTACTAGTACCTACTATGGATATCAATGTGGTTTAGGAAAAATATCACATATGAAATAATGACTCTAGGGGTTCCATATGTGTACAGCCACATGCATGGTCACAAAGACCAATATAGGAAAAGCACAGCTTGCACACACATTGCATGCATGTTGCACCAGTGTGACATAATAAGTTGAATCATCCAGAGAGTTATACATGTGTGGTCTCATCATGTAGATATATGTCAAAATGTGGTATATTGTTGGAAAAGAACACACATGCATGCAATGTGGTCATCTCATGTGACTCTATCAACAATAATGCAATATATGCATGGAAAAGAACACACATGCTTGCAATATGACTCTAGGAGATCAAATCCATATATATATATATGGTCATAGAGACCAAAAACACATAGGTTAAATAAAGGAGAGCTTCCACATTGCATGCATGAAGTGTGACAGAAATATTATTAGTTGTGCATCATCAGATAATCCACTTGAGTAGTGTATGTATTGTGTGGTCATTCATATGTGTAGAGATAGATATCATTGTTAGGTTTTGGAAGAACAATGTACATACATGCAAACATGGATCATCATGGATGTGGATCTATCAATGACTCTGGTGACAATATCAATAATGTGGGTTAGGAAAAAGAACACATGCATGCAATATGACCCCCTATAAGAGATAGATAGATATATATATTCCATATTGGTCATAGAGACCAAGCAACAAATAGGAATTAAATAAAGGAGCTCCACAACGCATGCATGCATGGACCAGTGTGACATAATTTGTGCACACATCATCATATAATCCTTGAGTATATGCATGTGTGTGTCTTGTCATGCATATATGTAGATATATATATATATCATCTTGTGTTGTTTTGGAAAAGAGAACAGTGTACATATATATGCAATGCTGAGTGTGGTCATGTGATGGGATCAGTGGCTCTAGTGGATATACATATCTGTGTGTAACACACATCATGCAATGTATCTAGGGGAGGATCCATGTATATTAAACCATGCATGGTCACATGCATATATAGACTAAAACACAGGAAAGCAACATATTGCATGTTGCACCAGTGTGAGAGAAGTTGTTGCATCACATAATCCACCCTTGTCTCTGTGGTGTGGTAGATATACCAATTAACAATGTGGTTTTGGAAAAGAGAACACATGCAATGTGGTCATGTATGTGGATCAATGACATCTAGCTACTAGGAGCTAGTGTGGATATCAATGTGGTTTAGGAAAAAGATCACATATGCAATAATGACTCTAAGGGTTCCATATGTCTACAGCCACATGCATGGTCACATAGACCAATATAGGAAAAGCACATCTTGCACACACATTGCATGCATGTTGCACCAGTGTGACATAATAAGTTGCATCAGCAAGAGAGTTATACATATGTGGTCTCATCATGTAGATATATGTCAAAATGTGGTATATTGTTGGAAAAGAAAACACATGCATGCAATGTGGTCATCTCATGTGGATCTATCAACAATAATGCAATATATGCATGGAAAAGAACACACATGCATGCAATATGACTCTAGGAGATCAAGTCCATATATATGTATATGGTCAAAGAGACCAAAAACACATAGGTTAAATAAAGGAGAGCTTCCACATTACATGCATGCAGTGTGACAGAATTATTATTAGTTGTGCATCATCAGATAATCCACTTGAGTAGTGTATGCATTGTGTGGTCATTCATATGTGTAGAGATAAATATCATTGTTAGGTTTTGGAAGAACAATGTACATACATGCAAATGTGGATCATCATGGATGTGGACCTATCAATGACTCTTGTGACCATATCAATAATGTGGGTTAGGAAAAAGAACACATGCATGCAATATGACCCCCTATAAGAGATAGATAGATATATATATATATTCCATATTGGTCATAGAGACCAAACAACACATAGGAATTAAATAAAGGATCTCCACATTGCATGCATGCATGGACTAGTGTGACAGAGTTTGTGCAGACATCATCACATAATCCTTGCGTATATGCATGTGTGTGTCTGGTCATGCATATATATGTAGATATATATATATATCATCATCTTGTGTTGTTTTGGAAAAGAGAATAGTGTACATATATATATGCAATGCTGAGTGTGGTCATGTGATGGGATCAGTGGCTCCAGTGGATATATATATATATCAGTGTGTAACACACATCATGCAATGTCTGTAGGGGAGGATCCATGTATATTAAACCATGCATGGTCACATGCATATATAGACTAAAACAAAGGAAAGCAACATATTGCATGTTGCACCAGTGTGACAGAAGTTGTTGCATCACAGAATCCACCCTTGTGTGTGTGGTAGATATACCAATTAACAATGTGGTCATGTATGTGGATCAATGACATCTAGCTACTAGTAGCTAGTGTGGATATCAATGTGGTTTAGGAAAAATATCACATATGCAATAATGACTCTAGGGGTTCCATATGTGTACAACCACATGCATGGTCACAGAGACCAATATAGGAAAAGCACAGCTTGCACACACATTGCATGCATGTTGCACCAGTGTGACATAATAAGTTGCATCATCCAGAGAGTTATACATGTGTGGTCTCATCATGTAGATATATGTCAAAATGTGGTATATTGTTGGAAAAGAAAACACATGCATGCAATGTGGTCATCTCATGTGGATCTATCAACAATAATGCAATATATGCATGGAAAAGAACACACATTCATGCAATATGACTCTAGGAGATCAAATCCATATATATATGGTCATATAGACAAAAACACACAGGTTAAATAAAGGAGAGCTTCCACATTGCATGCATGTAGTGTGACAGAATTATTATTAGTTGTGCATCATCAGATAATCCAATTGAGTAGTGTATGCATTGTGTGGTCATGCATATGTGTAGAGATAGATATCATTGTTAGGTTTTGGAAGAAAATTGTACATACATGCAAATGTGGATCATCATGAATGTGGATCTATCAATAACTCTGGTGACCATATCAATAATGTGGGTTAGGAAAAAGAACACATGCATGCCATATGACCCCCTATAGGAGATAGATAGATATATATTCCATATTGGTCATAGACCAAACAACATATAGGAATTAAATAAAGGAGCTCCACATTGCATGCATGCATGGACCAGTGTAACAGAATTTGTGCACACATCATCACATAATCCTTGAGTATATGCATGTGTGTGTTTGGTCATGCATATATATGTAGATATATGTATATATCATCTTGTGTTGTTTTGGAAAAGAGAACAGTGTACATATATATGCAATGATGTGTGTGGTCATGTGATGGGATCAGTGGCTCCAGTGGATATATATCAGTGTGTAACACACATCATGCAATGTCTCTAGGGGAGGATCCATGTGTATTAAACCATGCATGGTCACATGCATATATAGACCAAAACACAGGAAAGCTACATATTGCATGTTGCACCAGTATGACAGAAGTTGTTGCATCACAGAATCCACTAGTGTGTGTGGTAGATATACCAATTAACAATGTGGTTTTAGAAAAGAGAACACATGCAATGTGGTCATGTATGTGGATCAATGACATCTAGCTACTATAGTAGCTAGTGTGGATATCAATGTGGTTTAGAAAAAAGATCACATATGCAATAATGACTCTAGGGGTTCCATATGTGTATAGCCACATGCATGGTAAAAGAGACCAATATAGGAAAATCACAGCTTGCACACATATTGCATGCATGTTGCACCAATGTGACATAATAAGTTGCATCATCCAGAGAGTTATACATGTGTGGTCTCATCGTGTAGATATATGTCAAAATGTGAATATTGTTGGAAAAGAACACACATGCATGCAATGTGGTCATCTCATGTGGATCTATCAACAATAATGCAATATATATGCATGGAAAAGAACACACATGCATGCAATATGACTCTAGGAGATCAAATCCATATATGGACCAAAAACACATGGGTTAAATAAAGGAGAGCTTCCACACATTGCATGCATTGCAGTGTGACAGAATTATTATTAGTTGTGCATCATCACATAATCCACTTGAGTAGTATATGCATTGTGTGGTCATGCATACGTGAAGAGATATCATTGTGGTAGGTTTTGGAAGAGAACAATATACGTACATGCAAATGTGGTTACAGATCATCATGGATGTGTGGATCTATCAATGACTCTGGTTACCATATCAATGTGGGTTAGGAAAAAGAACACATGCATGCAATATGACCCTCTATACATGCATACAGACCGGTGTGACAGAATTTGTGCAATATCACATAATCCTTGAGTAATATGCATGTGTGTCTGGTCATGCATATATATGTAGAGATATATATCATCATCTTGTGACCATGGATGGTTTAACACATGTGTGTGTTTGGTCATGCATGCATACATACGTGTGGATATATATCAGTGTGTACTGGAGTAGGAAAAGAACACACACATCATGCAATGGAGCATGTGTGTGTGGTCATGCATCACACAAAGGAGGAAAAGGTGCATCAAAAAATCCACTGAAGTTGCCTAGATTATAATACCTATCTCAAAGTTTGAGCCCAAGAAGATGTTGGATCATGCGCATGCATGATCGATATATGTGAGAGACCATATGCTCACCAGGGGCCTAAATATAATGCCTATCTCAATGCAACAACACATCACACTTTTGTACATATATATCATATAGGTAAACACATACATATGCATGCAAGTTCTTCCAACGCTTAGATCCCAAACTAATCTGTACACCCCAAAATACATACTACATACACAAAATAAACTAGAAACTAAAATCTAGTTCAAACACATAATGTATCACCACCACTTGTTGTCATCCTTGACTTGTTTCGCCTTCAACCGCTTGTTGTCGCCACTGTCCCAAGATCCCTGCTCGTCCTGAAACCGCTTTCTGTCCTCCTCGCGCTTCTTCTCCTGGGCTAGCTCGCAACCAAGGCATAGCCCTCTCGCAAAAAATCCCGCCTTAACCATCCCATATTTCATGGTAATGAGCTTACTATACAACTCGTATGCCATGTAGGCGTCTCTGGCTGCATACTCGAGGCACACCTGGCTCATCGGCTTCCACTCCCAGTAGTCGTGATCGAGTCGCTTCAATTTTTCAGTTTTTCATAGGATTTATCGATGATTTCCGCTGCCAGATCACCCATGCCATCCTTCGTTGGGTATGGTTTGATCTTGTACAGATTTTGGATGTCAATGTGGTTCCCATCTGGGATTTTTATCAACGCACGAGAAAGCATAATTGTGTCATTTGTGATATCAACGCTAGTAAAAGTTATCCCTTTCCTACACAAGAACTCGACTAGAGCCGTACAATGCTTCTCAGTTGGTTCACTCCTGCAGTTAGATGGTTTTAGGGATGTAAGGGAACAAGGGATGCAGAAGTGGTGATCTTAAATTTAAATTTCACATACCTGCAGAAGTGGTAAATGAGGACCTCCTCATGTATGGCGATTTGCACGACAGCGATCTCTTGTGGAGGATATTTTCGCTTATTTGCACGGGTGTACTCCAAGTCTAGCCCCACAAACTTGTACTTATATTTCTCAAGAAATTGCTCAAACCTGGCGAGAGTTTTCTCCACAGTCGCTTCATCATGTGTGTACACCACTGTCAAAGTCGTGGTGCCATGGGCAGGGACTAAGTGGGTCTCTGTTGTGCGTTTCCCATCGTCCATGCCTGCAAGGAAATGGGTGAAAGGAAATGCCTGCAAGGAACTGCCTGTGAGAGGAAGAAGAAGATGAACCGACGGTTCCAGAACAAAGGAAGAAGAAGCGCCCAGGAAAACCTGCAGAGGAATGACTAAGGAAGAGGAAGAAGAGGTGCCCAGGAAAAACTGAAGAGGAAGAAGAAACGTGGTAAGTGCAGCTTCAGTTCGAGAACTCACTGTGGTTACGTGGAGATCGCGGCAGTGCCGCCGGTTCAACAAGTGGGGCCAGTTCCTGCGAGAATATGGAATTAGTTGTGCATTTTTCTATGCGAGAAATTGAGAGAAATCATTTATATTTTGTCTTTTATAATTAAACATAATGAAGTTGGTATAGCCCAAGATATTTGAACAAAAGAGATTTGCTAGTTTAACATACAACAACACAAAAGTTTCTGAGCATGCATTCTTGAAATTTAAATTCTAATGATTTATTAAGAAGTTCTGAGCTAAACCGACATTACAGAGCCAACGCTCTCGTCTTCGTCCTCCTCCTGCTGCTCGTCGCTGTCATTTTCCGCATCCTCTTGTTCCTCTACCAAACCGGTGACCACCTCAATAATTAGCTTGATATAGTGCCTCATCACCTTGACCTGGACGACGAGCAGATCATCAAGGTAAATTCTGGTTTTAGCACAGAATTCAGCCCAGGGGTTGGTGAACTCAATGCAATCGTCATATACTTCTGATATGCGATATCGCCCCAAGATTTTCAGGCCTTCGTTACAATTATTCTTCATGCATACACAATAGAACCCTTTCTTTGGGATTTGGTGTTCCCTTGTGCATCTCAAAGGAATTTCCTGAGTAACAAAAATATATAACAGATCTTAGTTAACTGGCCACCCTGATAAATTTACAAAATAAGAAGGAAAAGCATAGGAAAAAGTGATTAAACTAACCATCTGACGAAGATCATCTTCATCCTGTACTCGGTGCACCAAGAACTGAGGGATCTCAAAGACCTCATATTCATCCAGGTCTCTTACAAACTCCTTGTAGCATGCCCAAGATATGGAATTCATTTCAGAGCAACTGACATTACATGGGTGCTGAAATATGGATTTCTCTAGTGTCACCTTGCAACAATCTTCGATCTTATAACACCCTGATCATGCATATGAAATTGAAGAAGGTTTGTGTGTAAGGAACATACATAATTAAGAAACTAGTCATGTGTGTAAGGAAAAAACCATTTCAATGCCAAGAAGTCAATACATACATTGGTCTTGATCAACCCAAGGTTTAACAACATTATAAGCATTTGACACTTCAACAATAAAGCACATGTCTACTCTATTGTATGCAAATGTCAGAACATCATTCTGTTCAATGTTATAAGCTACACAGAACCCCCTCCAATATGGCGCACATAATGCTACAAACCTCCCAAAATTCCCACCATATAGCACATATAAGTAGTATTCATCATTTGTTTTGTTTTGATCATCATGGCGGTCACTCCGAGCAAGGATCCAGTTCAGATGTGGACCAAGAGCGAATTGTCGCATACGCTCAGCGAAACAACAAGGAATACCCTACATAAATTTGTGAAACAGAAAAAATCCATAAGATCAGGAGCATAAAGCAATTTATATGGAAATTTAAAATAAGATATGTATATGAAAATCGAGAATACTTACAAATCCCTTTGCAAAAAAGGGTGATCTCACCCTCATTCTAAAATACATCACATGGTCTATGTTTCCACTCCCACACCAGGCAGGTTGCTGCTGACATGTCACACATTCGTTTTGAGCCATATTCCGTTTTTTCTGTTCACAAAAATTACAAAACATAAGGAAAATAAATGATATGATGTTACTAATATTATCAATGATTACATTGTACTTTATAACGACAACTAGTACTATATATGTGCAGAAATACAACTAGTCTGCAGTTCTACATAGATAATCCTGCAAAAATACAACTAATGATGTGCATATTGTACTAATATGTAGTTCTGCATACACATACTGAAGATTGTTATTAACAAAATATCAACACAAATTGTACCAACAAAAAATCTGTAGAAATTGAACCCAACAAAATCTGCACATCCTAGATTTACTCTAGAGATTCGATGAAGTAATCTTAGAGAAAACTCTACAGATTCGACTAAACAATCGCAGAGAAAATGCTACAGATTCAATGAAGAACAAGTACTATTTACGCAGCTCTAAAAACCCTACAGATTCATCGAGCTGCTGCTGCTGAAGATCTCTGCCTCCGGTTATACTTCGGTGAAGGGGATTCTTACTGCTGCTGTAGAGCCTCGTCGCCGGTTATTCCACGGCAGATTGCGTCCCTCACTCCGCCGTCGTCACGCCCGTGGATGCTACAGCTAGCTCCCCTACATTCGCCCAGAAAACGTGTGAGATCGGGCGGCGCGTCGTGCACCTATAGATATGCGAAGGTAGCTCGCTGAAGATTGGAGAATATATAAGTCGTGCACCTGCTTCCGGTGAAAGCTCGCCGGAGAGCAGCTCACCGAAGGCAGCGATGGGGCACGCTCTATCTCTCTCTCTCTTTAGCTACACATGTCTTGTCCACTCTCTCTATACGTGCCGCTTCGGTTCTAACTAAATGGAGCAAAAATAAAGTCGGAAGAAATTCAATAAAATGGAAACCTCCAGGTCTTGAACATGCAACCAAGAGGACCCTGACCAGTGGACCCACCAACGAGGAACTCCACGTGCCTGCTGGACAAGTGAAAATTCTATCGCTAACTTGTGGGGCCCACCTCTTTGCCGCTCACACACTGACCTGAACTCCACCCGGGAGCTTTCGAATCAGATCTGACATCCGATCCACCACACGCGATGGCGGCTAGGGCACCGCTGCCTTTGCCGGTCCAACACACGCAGTGGCGGTGGCGTCTCCCCGTCCATTTTGGCGTCCGCACTCTAAGGTTGTCCCCTTCCGGCCGACGTCTCCGCGCACCTCGATATCTCCCCTTCTGGGCGCCATCTCCGTGCTCAACTCGCTCGTCTCCATGTCTGCCAAGGTAAAAAAAATAGTTTGTCTAATTGTTCAACACATGGATATCACTTGGATTGTTCATCTACATAAAAATCTTCTTAAAAGGATTATTCTTCTCAGAAAATGTGATTAGTTTGTTTAATTGTCCAACAGATTGATAGGAGTTGGATTTGTCGCATGGTAAAGTAAATAGTTCTGATAAATGACTAGCCTGTTCTAAAAAGGAGATTTGTTTTTAATTATTCAACACATGGATATGAGTTGGCTTGTTCATTGTAAAGAAAACTGTTCTAAAAAATCACTAGCCTGTTCTGAAAGTTTGATTTGTTTATTTAATTCTTAACAGATGAATAGGAGTTGGATTGTTCATGGCAGACAGTTTACTGAACCCTACAAAGCTGGCCTGAAATAGTTTGTCAGATTTGTCAAGGAGGGATATGGCGAGAATGCTGAGGTTCCATGCCCCTGTCGTAACTGCCTCAACCGGAGAACGGTACAAGTAGGCATTCTTTATCACCACTTACTCATCAGTGTCATGTCGCACACGTATACTCGGTGGATACAGCATGGAGAGCCACTTGATCTTGCTATTATTGAAGATCCACCCAGTGGTGGTAACAATGGTGGTCATGCCGGTGATGACAATGACAATATGTATACGGATGATGAAGGCGATGATTATGGAGGTCACAGTGTTTCAGATATGTTGCAAGACCTTAAGCACGCAGGCGGTGCATTAACCGCAGACGAAATTGCTGCTACTGTCCCAACTGACGGTAAACATGAGAAATTGTTTGCAAAGTTGATGGAAGAGGCAAAGTGCAAGCTTTACCCAGGAGGTAAACACTCCAGGCTTGCATTTGTTGTGAAGCTCCTTTATCACAAGTCATATCACCGGATCACCAACACTGCTTTCGATGATTGAATGAAGATATTTGTTGATGCACTACCGGATCCCAATACCCTACCGAGATCATACCATCAAGCAAAAACTTATCTGAAGGAGCTTGGACTTTCCTATGGCAGCATACACGTGTGCAAAAACAACTACATGCTCTTCTGGAAGGACAATAACAAGCTAGACAACTACATTACGTGTTGTGCCTCAAGGTGGAAATATTCGGAAAGAAGGTCGTCGGCTGTCAAAGTGCTGCGTCATTTTCCTTTGGCGCCACGGCTGTAGAGATTGTTCTCTTCGAGGAAAACAGCGGAGAACATGCAGTGGCACAAGTTAAGGAGAATGCCTAGAGATGGTATACTCGGTCATCCGGCTGATGGTGAAGCATGGGAGGACTTTTTAGCTGATGCTAGAAACGTAAGGCTCGGCCTTGCCACCGATGGCTTCAATCCTTATGGAACCATGAGCACAAGCTACAATATGTGGCCTTTATTTGCCCTTCCATACAACCTTCCACCATGGGATTGTATGGATGCATCAAACTACATGCTTTGCCTTCTAATACCTGGCAAATCAAGTCCTGGAAAGGACTTTGATCTCTTTATTGAGCCTCTGCTAGGTGATTTGCAACAGCTTTGGAAGGGTGTGCACTCTTACGATACATTTCAAAATGAAACATTTGATCTTCGAGCAGCGGTTCTTTGGTGTACCCATGACTACCCAGCTTGCAACACTATGTCTAGGGGTACAACAAAAGGATATTATGCATGCCTGCATTGTGACAAAAATCCTCTATCCAAATCCATAAAGAGCAAAATATGCTACATTGGGCACCATCGTTTCCTCCCAAAGCTCCACCGCTATGGTGAGACACGGAGCTTGCCGGCATTCATGATGACCACTCGAAGCCTGGCAAATTTACTGCAGTTGAGTTACAAGCTAAGCTAGAGAAGGTTAGGCATCTTAAACCAGGAGCTAGATGTGATCCTGGGAGCAAAAAGAGGAAGCAAACATATCCTTCACCGATCTGGAACTGGTGGCATGGTTTCTGGGACTTGCCTTACTAGGCATCATTGAAACTTCGGCACAATCTCGACGTGATGCACATCGAGAAAAACATCTGCGACAACTTGATTGGCACACTATTTGAACTTGATAGGAAGAATAAGGACACCTTGAAGGCTAGGTATGATTGTGAAGCCCTAGGCATTAGGCGAGATCTACATGTGTAACCCACAGACATAGAGAAGGACCTTCTCTGTCCATATGCACCGTATTACCTGAATAAGGATCAGAAGACGGGTTTCTGTCAATATCTGTGGGACTGCACTTTTCCTGATGGGTTTTGTTCAAACATGGCCAAATGTGTTAGTGTTCCTACACGCAAGATCACAAGACTTAAAACACATGACCGCCACATCCTGTTGCGGGGAATATTGGTTGCTGGCATGCGAGGGTATTTGCATCCCGATATATACACGACACTTGGAGAGCTGGGAAGATTTTTCAGGCAATTTTGCAGTAAAAACTTGAAACTGTCGGTGTTGGAAAAGCTCAAAGATGAAATCCCAGTAATTCTATGCAAACTTGAACACATCTTTCCGCCGGCATTTTTTGATGTGATGGTCCACCTGGCTGTGCATTTACCTGACGAGGCAATGCTCCGAGGCCCTGTGAACTATGGGTGGATGTATCCAATAGAGAGGTTGTTGTGTACTCTGAAGAGATATGTCAGGAACATGTCACGTCTAGAAGGTTCAGTGGCAGAGGCCTACATGGGTGCCGAGTGCGTGACTTTTTTCGCTAGATACCTTGATGATATTGTGACAGGATTCAATTGACCAGCGAGAAATGTAGGTGACCAACATGAATCAGCTTGTGATGTGTTTGGCCATGGTGTGAATTTAATTGGAGGAAGCCATGTCATCTGCTATGGAGGAAGCGATGATACTGATTTGACCCTCCAAATGGAGCTACACAAGATGACTTGATATGTCCTAAACAACTGTGAGGAGGTTAAGCCATATATCATGTATATTCTGATCTCCCATACTTATGAATCCAATATTTCCATACACCTAAAGATTTTAATTCCGAGTTATTCTCTGGATTGCAGTCTTCACGGAGAACAGCTGGTGAACGATGGGATGCCCAATGTGGAAAGAAGGCTTGAGCAAGGATTTCGAAGATGGTTCAAGGACCATGTTAGTTTCCTTTTGCATTTATATCTGTCCTTTATATATAGCATTTCAATGC
This sequence comes from Avena eriantha, assembly GCA_910589775.1. Taxonomy (NCBI): domain Eukaryota; kingdom Viridiplantae; phylum Streptophyta; class Magnoliopsida; order Poales; family Poaceae; genus Avena; species Avena eriantha. Next base: position 401,038,924 of record OU342746.1, on the reverse strand, counting down.
ATGATTTGACCATATTGTATTTCTGTTGCGGTACATACAGATCATGAAAAAGCGATAGAAGAATCCAGAAGCTGTGGATGAAGAGATTTTTGCATTGGCGTGTGGCCCAGACTTCCAAGTAAGAACATATTCAGCTTGTATTGTGGATGGTGTTCGGTTCCTCACCGCTGATCGTGAGAAGGGCAAGAAAACACAAAACAGTGGAGTAATGACTGATGGTTGTCACTTGGAGAAGGATATCCATTTTTATGGTGTCCTCAAGGATATCAAGGTGCTGTATTTTAACTCTGATTTGGAACACCAACGATCAGTTGTGTTATTCCACTATGATTGGTATCAGCTTGAGGGCCGCAAGGATACTGAGATGGTGTATGGTAAACTCTTCCGGAGTGTCAACATTACCATTTTTTGGTACAAAGATGACAGTTACATCTTGGCAACCCAGGCTAAAAAGTGTTCTACGTGCTAGACACAGCCAAGGGCAAAAACTGGCGGGTGGTTCAACAAATAGTTCAAACACATAAGTTTGATGTTGCTGAAGGAGAGGAGGAGGAGGAGGCGGTGCATACTGATGTAGCATACCAACAGTTTGTAGGCTCTGACAATGAGACTGTATCTGAGGCTCTACCTTTCAGGAAACGTCGACCCTCTGTCTACGGAGGTCGCATCATAGATGCTTTAGTGTTCGATCGTATCAGAGGCAAAAGGAAAGTTGTTGAAGAGGAGGAAGTTGACAGTGAGCCTGAAGTAGACGACACCATTGAGGAGTACTGCGGTGACAAAGAAGATGAGGTACAAGATGATACAGACGAAGAGTAGTTTCAACTTATGGTGGTGGAGTGTTAGATGCTTTGTGGTGCATACTTGAACTAATGGTTGTGTGCATGCCTGTGTTACATGTTTTGTGTTGAACTAATGGTTGTGTGCATGCCTTGAACTGATCAATATGATTGTCCTTTAGTTCATGGAATTAATAGTTATTCATTTGGAAAATTAGCCACACCATTGTGCTGTTATTCTGTCTGTCAAACTTGGCTGAACAAAAGCTCTTTTTCTGGTAGAAAAATTGTGTTGTTATTCAGTCCGCGTTGGACCCATTCATCAGCCTACTAGACGATGCCACTGTGACCCAAAACCGCTCACGCATGGGACCCACCTGTCATAGCAGGTAGAAAAAACCCTCTCCCCTCCATGCCACTCCCAAATCCCACACCACTTCCCCCAAATCCGCGCTAGAGAAAACCCTCTCCCCTCCCCGCGGGCGACCAAATCCCGGCGACGACGGTGGCAGCGGAGGCTGCAAACTGACGTGTAAGTGCTGCTCAACCTAGCGCCCTTTCACCACGTCAACTCTTCGTTAACTGGCCGGCGATGTGGTCGCCTCCTTGTTCTAGTTCGACGCATCCCCTCCTTGTTCTATAGGACACTGCGTCGATGTTGCTCTTTAATTAGTTCTAGTTTGATGCGTCGCCTCCTTGTTCCATGGCAATGCGTATGTACTCACAAATCTAGTGCTTTGCGCGTCGAGGTTGCTGCTTACGGCAAGGCTCAATCTAGTTCACTAGAAGCGCCCTTTAGTTTACTCACTAAATTTGATTCTCGTAATAATTGACTAATTAGAATTGTATTCTAACTTAATTCTTGTATTTACTCTTTGGGGCAGGTACGATGAAGGCCAGGGAGATACATGAGCAGGTTCTAAAATTGATGCTATTGGCACTACTACTGCATATGGCATAAAAACTAAACATTCTAATAAGTGCAATGTCTAATTTAGGCTACGATGGATGCTGTCGTCATCGATGTCTCATCTGATGATAATGTGAAGAAACCTGTTGCTGTAGTTTTTCGCAAGATGAAATCTAAGATAGCAAGGTGAAGAGCTAAAGCTTATATGAAAAGATTTAGAGCACTCGAGAAACCGAGGATCCTTATTCCTAGAGGTGTGGCATTATAAACATGTTTTGCTACATTTATATATATGCAGATACAGATTATTACTTTCTAATATTTTCTTTCTAGGTCCAAGTATGATGGGGCTTGAGGAATTTGATGACCACTGTGTGTTTGGAAACCATTTGGAATTGACTTCTGACCAAGTTGCTTCCCTCAAAGTGTTAGTTAAATGACACAAGCCATCTATACCATACTATGTGTGCAAGATGAACAAGTCAAATGTCATCCGTGGGAAGGCCAAAATGGTTAAAATTTGACATATCAATAGTTAAATTTTATTATACACAGTGAACTCTAGCCAACAACTAATATTCTTCTTCTCCTACAATACTTTTAAGTTAGCTACAGCCGTGCACACCTCAAACTCTATCTCCCAAAGGTGTTACCACTCGCATGCTCCTACAAGACCATTTTGAGCATGTTAACCTCTTCCAAGGAATGAATGATGCTATCCAGATGACAAGAGGCTGGTCTAATGTTCTCGAACTCGCTGGAATAAGGGAGGGGAATGTGTGCATCTTCACCTTTTTAAAATAAGGGGCTACATGGCTTCATGAGTTGTGTTAATGTTCTGTAGCGAGGCCAAAAAGTATCTGGTTGTTTATGCTGTGGTGTTGGATGAACTATTAACATAATATGTTGTCAGTGAACTTGTAGTGGTAAGGAACTTGTTGTCAACCTGGTGCTCTACATGCTAAGTAATATTATTTCCATATGCTATGTATATATTTTGGTTCATTATGTTCATGTTGTTTCTTTCCTGTGATTGAGAGCTGGTATGTAATATACAGAATAAAGTTGTAGATCAGCACAAAACCAATGGACAAATGCATCGGTTGCAAGTTAGTTCTACAAAAGATTGGTTGACGGTTCGATTCCGTCTACCTGTACGAAATGTTTTTTTGTTATTTAATTTCTATCAAATGCACTCACAGCTGGGGCCGGCGGAAAACGTCAGGAAGCCGCGTCGAACCCAACACTACCGTGAGATACATTACGTATGTAACGTCGACACCGAGCTGACAAGTGGGGTTGAAGCACAGAGGAGACGGTCGATGCGAAAAAAACTGTCGAATATGTGCCGTGACGAAATCCACGACGAATTTTGCACCAAACAAAATGGCAAACTGAGCTTCAGGGCCTGGGATGAAATCTGGGACGAATTTGCCACAACGAAAACAAGGAATGTCATGGATAACCAGGCTAGAGGGGCTTGGAGCTCGTTATGACGAAACGTTCTAGAACATCAGGAATCCGCGACGTTTTTAGGTCACGTCATAAAAAAACGTCACGGATCGTCCAGATTCTTGTAGTGGGAAAGTGGTGCCGATTAGGTTTAGCGGAGACGCTTATATAGCGCAAGCCAGGGAGATCATGGGACTCAGCCCACGTCCGAGTCGGTAACAGTCCACGTCCCATAAAGACTGGAAATGGCTAACTAATTAACGTGTCTGTTAATGACTCATAATTAATCTATGATTAATTTTCCTGACTAGCAAAAATAAAGCTCGCTCGGCGAGATTCCTGCAACCCTCGGCGCGCGCGCGTCCCGTCTTGTATTCGGCGATGGTGAACAGTAAAAGATGCTCGCTAATTATACACCTTTTATAATATTGGCATGGGCTTCAGAAAGGCCAAAACTGCAAAAGACTGTAAACGTAATGGGCCGACCCACATGTGGGAACCAGTAACAGTAACAAGTCATAATAGTAAGAGTCCAGAATAGTAGGAGGCCAGAACAGAAACATGCCACAATAGTAAAAGGCAAGAAACTGTAATAGAATAGAATAGTAACAGGCCAGAGGATTAACGGGCCAAAAGGCGAGGCGGGTGGCGTCGGAGGAGGAGTGCGCGAGATCTGGTCTTCTTCTCACACATTAGTGAGTGGTGGAACAACCTAGTATATAAGGAGATGTAACTCTCATTCAACTAGCAATGTGGGACTAAATTTTAGCACCACTTGCACAGCCATATACTGCCATGCACAAATGAGCCAAAGAGAATTTCAGCCACAACCCAGAACTCACCAAATTCCAGCAGGAGAACCCCCACACGTTCAAATGTTGAACCAATCCCTTTTCTTGGTGCACCTTGTCTTATGAATGTGCAAAAATAAACTTTCTTTTTCTGAAAATACAAGCAAAGGATTCCTCTGAATCGGATAAGTATTCGATGTGAAAACAAATCCGGTGCGAAAATAATTCTATCCGCTGGCATGGACCAAGTTGCTTGCGTGGTGTGTGGTGTGCCTATGCACGTGCGTGCACGTGTACTGTTTTTGCGGGTAAACATAAACCTTTATTAATCAAATGGGATTACAGGAAGTTCAGCCTCCAACGCTTGAAGAAGAACATCGGGGCAAGATTCAAACCGAAAGATAGTTCTGTGTCTTCTGCTCTTGCACAATTGTCAATGCACTTGCTAATTCTTACTCAAAAGGAAAAAAAATTTGACTACGGTCTACTTATACAAAATTGCACTCTCTACAACATTTAAAAAGAGTCTGAATCTCATCTATAATATAGAGATATGTTTAGAAAATTACACTTTCTAAAACCTCTAAAGGCTTGTTTGAGTCATAGGATAGAAAAAGTATAGGAATCGGAAAAACATAAGATTGAGATGTCATGCCAACTTAAATTCTATGGAAAGAGGAATCATGTTTGATGTAGCAAAGGAATTTTTTCATAAGGTTTGATCTAATTTTTTTCCTATAGGAATTGCACTACAAGATTCCTATAGGATTAATTCCTATAGGATATGTCCTATGAATTAAACAATTACATAGAAAAAATTCCCATCTATAATATAACAAGTCCTAAAAAGAGTCTGAATCTCATCTATAATATAGGAGTTGTAAAACTTATAATAATATAGAGATACTTTTCCAAACTTACACTCTCTAAAATCTCTAAAAAGAGTCTGAATCCCATCTATAATATAGAGATATGGGAAACGATCTCCGTCCCTTGCAGTAATTGCGAGACCAGTGCATAACAGTCAGACTCTACAATAATAGGTAGCCCTCGAGACAAGCTCGTAAAATACTTGCACAGTAGATTCCTGAATGTGTACTGTTCATGAGGTACTTTTTCTTTAAAGTACAATTTATTTTATTTTTGTTTGAATTCAAGTTACTTAATCATTGTTGTGCATGTAAGTAATTGTTTGGAATTCAAACAATAAAGGCATGTGACATCATGGCCCAAGGGTTAATAGGATTGATAGGATATTATTATCAATAACGTATATTTTTTTCTCGGAAACTCATTCCAAAGGAACTCAGGAGTTAAGCATGCTAGATCAGAGCAATCTGAGCATGCGTGACCGACAAGGAATTTTTACCAAAAATGAGAAATTTGACCCGAGATTAAGAATGCTTGGAGTTAAACACATTTCTTATGCGATTAAGGGGTCAAATAATTCAAATATTTTGAAATCTTTATAAATTATACATTTTAAATTTTGGAAAAAAAATCAGGGAATACCGTCGGTGCACCAAGGTGGTGTGCGCCGATGGTAATCTAACTACCGTTGTGTACCATGGTTGTGCACCAGCAGTATGCTGTTACCACCGGTGTGATGGTCGCCGGCGCACTGTGCGCCGGCGGTAACATTTTTTGGTGTGTTGGTTGTAGGAATTTTCCTAGTAGTGTTAGCAACACCGCTCAAGGTGAGGCCAAATCTCATGGTCGAAGCGAGAATGTGTCGATGAAGATCCGGCAACGCTTATGCAGTCTCGACTAGAATAGATCTAATCGAGTGTAGAACTCGGGCTACGCTCCGGTGTGGGTGATGAAGTAGATCTTCTACACACGACTATGACGACGAGAATAGGAGAAGGAGAACACCGATGTTATGATTACCTAGTCATGAAGTAACTTTTGAAGGCCCTCACCACATCCATATCGGATTCAAGTATATATGTGTCTTATGGTCCAACGATCATTTCATAACGGTAATACTTGTTATTGAGAAACTACCGATAACAATATTGATGATGCGTTTCCCGATATATCAAATTGGGTCTTATCCATCATTGTTGTTCTACCAATAACTATGATCTCATATATCATGGGCAAACCCTACAACACCTTGTAGTTTTGCACAATAGTCAGAAAACCGGAACGATGAGTGATACATAAACTAGTCTTAGAGGAGATACTAAAGATATCTACATGTGTATTAGGGTTTTTCCTCCAAACACTCATTATCCAGAACTAATAGAATTATATCACAAAAGAATAAACATAATCATGAACAGAAAATATAGAATAAAACAACTTATTATTGACTCTAGGACACATTTCCATTAGTGTGACAGCGAGCCTCCGGCCACTTATCCGCCGAGATCACCGTCGACGGCTACCGCAACTAGATCAGGACGTTCACGATAAAGGAGGACTCCACACGCATGGACGACCTTGCCATGTGGTGGAAATGCTTATTGATGTCGCAACTCAACTTCGATGACGTGCCAACCTGCAGGAGGCCAAGTTCGTCGCGAACCTGCAGGAGACGCACATCCTCAGCCGTCAGGCATGAAGAGGTTATCGGAGGCGCATCCCGAGCATGTGCGAGGAGGCCTTCTACGCCGCGAGGGAGGCTGCGGTGGCAGATAAGAAGAAGGATGCCGCGAACGAGGTCAGCCCATCGACAACGAAGGAGGACTCCAGCTCCGATTTCTCCTGGTCTAGTGACGAGTACGACTAGAAGGACTAGTTGCCATGTAGTAGTATGAAATGTATCGATGTTTGTTGCTATGTATTATTTGTAATCGAAGTTTGAAATCGATGTTTGCATGTAAATTTTCCTTTGTTTTCATCATCTGATAGTCACTGCCCTAAAATACATCATCCACGAAAACAAAAAATCTGTTTCGTGCCCTAAAATGTTAAAATGGTTGCTCTATTTTTTTTTGCATGTCCTGTAATAGGCCATTTGAGTTGCTCTTAGTGCATCCGTTGGAGCTTGTTTTTTGGCTGACGCGGAACGCCTTATTATAGTGCATGTTGGTGTTGTAGATGCTCCCGCTGTGGCTGAACCCACACGTATCAGCCTCTCAACCCGCTGTCATTTGGTATGAGAAATTTGGGCTTCTACTAGCAAGAGACAGCCCATCACTCTCTCTCCAAGTCAACCGAATCCCCAGTCTCTCTTCCCGTTCGTCCAAAGCCTCAATCCCCATTTTCCATCTACAATTCCTTATTCTCCGAGCAAGCTGAGAAGATTGGAGGCACTAGAAGCTTGGAATTTAGGAGGCAACCTGCAGCTAGTGGCAGAGCTGAGAGCTCGCTGCCACTCCGGACGCTGACGCCGGATTGCCGGCTGAAGTGAACCCAGATCGCCTCGCTAGAGCAACGTAAGAACGCCGCAGCCGCAAGCAACACCACACCAGGCCGCCGTCCACCGACAACCGCGAAGACCGGCGACACTCTACCGCCGGGACTCCAGACTCGATCTTTGCTTGTAAGTTTCAATCCCTGCTGCTATACTGGGCCTGTGCCCAACGATGCATATGTGCCTTTTCTTTTTTTTTCCAGTTTTGTAATTAAAGCGATTTTTTTTTCATACTTTCAGTCCTGATGGTTTTGCTACCGAAATCAAGATTGAACAACTTAGTTGCCAACTGGATAACTTTGTGAAAGGTCTTGGTTCTCAGATCTGAAAGGTCTTGGTCATCTTTGTGAAAAAGTTGGTTGAAAAAAAAAGAAACATACAGCCTTCCGCCTAGTGTTTACTTTGCTGAAGCTAATATTGGTTTTACCAGTTGAGAGACCATTTTCTGCAATGAAATATATCAAGTTGGATCTGCGAAATAGAATAAGCGATGACTATCTCAACCATTGTCTCATTACTTATGTCAGAAATTGATGTATTTCAGTTGATAAGTACTGATGCCATCCATCAATGTTATCATGCCCTGCCGTATTTTTCTTCTTTTGGACAATGGTTATTGCCGTGGTTATTGTACTAAAAATTTACTCTGTTGTTCATCTCCATAAGCTTTTTTCTGACAGAAGTTTCACCGTTGAGAGGGATAGCATCAATGGCGGGGGCTCTCGTGAGCGCATCGACGGGGGCCATGGCTTCCCTGCTGGGGAAGCTGGGAGCTATGTTGACCGATGAGTACAAGCTGCTCAAGGATGTCCGTGGAGACATCAAGTTCCTCAAGGACGAGCTGGAGGTCATGAACGCATTCCTCCTAAAGATGTCGGATGTGGAGGAACCTGACGAGCCAACGAAGCTGCGTGTGACGGCAGTGCGGGAGATGTCCTAAAAGATCGAGGACAACATCGACAAGTTCATGGTCCTCGTGGAGAAACATCAGTCCTCCTGTTCCGGGGCTCATGGAATCAGGAAGCTTATCGACAAGTGCAACAGCTTGCTGCCGGACATCAAGACCCGCCACAAGATCACCAAGGAGGTGAAAGACATCAAGAACCAAATTAAGGAGGTCAGCGACAGATTTTTAAGGTACGTACCTGCAGATCTTGTTGTATTGCTAGGGACGCCGACCGCCCGTAGTCCGCTGAACATTAGTGTATGCAAATTTTCTAAAACTTATTGGTTAAGTAGGTTGGTTCAGCTCCCTAGATTAGAAATAGAGGACAGGACGGGTTAGCTTAGTGGACGTCCTACATCCCTATGTGCTACCATCAAATTTGTTACTAGTTAAGCAGATGCTTGTATCTGATTTGTTGCTTGATCCACCACATTAACTGAAGGTATAAGACGGATGAGTCCTCCTCTATGCCTGCAAAAGACAAGGTAGACCCTCGACTTTGTGCACTCTACAAAGATGCCACGGATCTTGTCGGAATTGATGGACCAAGAGACGAACTTGTCAAGTGGCTGAACGAGAAAGAGGGTGAATCACTTAGATTTGTCTCTGTTGTTGGATATGGAGGGTTGGGCAAGACGACACTTGCCAACCAGATCCGGGCGACCCTGCTTGGAGCGACCTTTGAGTGTGGGGCTTTTGTCTCCATTTCACGCAAGCCTGACATGAAGGCAATATTAAGATCTTTATTATCACAAGTCACCAACCAAGACAATGCTTACTCTGGATTAGATGATATACATCTCATCATGGACAAGATCCGAGAATTCCTCCAAGACAGAAGGTACATATGTATAGATTAACATTGATTAATTAGCATCTAAGCCTAGACTTTTTCTAATGATGTAAGATACAAATTCTGAGAGCATCTGAGCTCGTACCTAGTATCCTATATATGAGGAGTTGCTATATTTTGAATTTTTCCCCATTTGTAGTGGTATAGATGCTCCCAGAATTTCACTTACTGTACAAGTGTGTTTTAGATAATAACAGCTTTGTTGATGTTAGAGATTTTCATCAGGTATACTATACCTAGGATGCACACGGATGTGACTGTTTTAGGATTTTACAATACTTGATCCGTATCACTATAAATATCTAATGAGCTCCAATGCGTATCACCGTGTTGCAGGTACTTTATCATAATTGATGATATATGGGAGTCAGGAACATGGGAAACTTTGAAATGTGCATTTGTCAAGAATACATGTGGCAGCAGAATAATGATCACAACACGTATAGTTGATGTTGCCAAATCTTGTTCTCCTTCCAATGAAGATCTTGTCTATGAGATGAAACCACTCAGTGAGGCCAACTCAAAGAAGTTGTTTTTCAAGAGGATATTTGGTTGCGAAGAAAGCTGCCCTGGTATCTTGAAAGAAGCTTCCCAAGATATTCTGAAAAAATGTCGTGGTCTACCTCTAGCTATCAATGCCATTTCTAGCTTGTTGGCCACAACAAAGGAAACAAAAGAGGAGTGGGATCGGGTGCGACATTCAGTTCGCTCTTCAAATGCCAAAAATGATATACTAGAGACCATGAATTACATATTATCTCTTAGTTATTTTGACCTTCCTCACCACCTAAGAAGCTGCATATTGTACTTGGCTCTATTTCCTGAAGATCAATTGATTGGAAGGGAGATGTTGGTACGCAGATGGATTTCTGAAGGCTTTATTCATGGAAAAAGTGGACAAGATCTCATGGAATTAGGAGAGAAATATTTTCATCAGCTTGTGAATAGAAGTCTAATACAGCCCGTGTACATAGGGTATGACGGCAAGGCGGTGAATTGCCGTGTTCATGACACCATTCTTGATTTCCTCATTGCCAAGTCCTCCAAAGAGAACTTGTGTACTGTTCTGAAAGAAAAGTGCAAACCTGATGGCATTGTTCGTCGGATCTCTCTTATGGGAACCGAGGATGAAGACATCCTAGAGCAATTGGATTTGTCACATGCTCAGTCGATCAGTGCTTTTGGGGATATCAAGCGATTGCCATCTCTTGGGAAGTCAAAATCCCTGCGCGTACTGGACTTGCAAAGCTGCAGTAAGTTGGAAATTCATCATATCAAGGATATTGGAAGACTCTATCAGCTGAGATACTTGGATATCTCTTTCAGTGGAATCACAGAGCTTCTTAGGCAAATTGGGGAGTTACTATACCTAGAAACACTAGATGTTGTATTCTGTAACATCTATGAGCTTCCTGAAAGCATGACTCGGCTACCACGACTGGCACGTTTGTTTGTTGACCCTGATTATAAGCTTCCAGATGGGTTGGGAAACTTGGTAAACTTGCAAGAGCTTGCATTGATTGATGCCTTGCAGTTGAAACATGTGGAAGAGCTCGGCAAACTAACAAATCTGAGAAAGCTGAAGATTAGCTTGCATACTGATGAGATAGAATGCAACACATTAGTACAGTCCAAGGAAAAGCTGGTGTCCTCTCTCTGTAAACTTGACGAATGTGGCCTCCGTTCCCTGAGTATAGATTATCGCATGGAAGAAGAAGATGGCGAAGAGTCGTTCCTCCCTGCTTTGGGTTGCATCCGTGAGGTTATTGTACGTGTAAAAGATATCCGCCAGATTAGCAGATGGCTCGCATCACTTCCCAACCTACACATGTTGGTTTTCACCAATCCCAGGAATATAGAGCAGCAGGATATTGATATGATTGGACTCATACCCAATCTGCTCGAATTGACACTTCATTTACATCAAACAGATGATGCACAGCAGCTCATTATCAGGTGCGGAGGATTTCAACAGTTGCAGCGTTTTGAGGTAAACCTTGCTCGTATGGGGGTTTTATTGTTTGAACCGAGGGCTATGCCGAGGCTTAAGGAGCTTGCACTCAAGAACTTCAAAGAAAAGCCCAAATGTGCTGCGATCGATTTCGACTTTGGCATCCAACACCTCTCCAGCCTTGCTCGTCTCAGATTGGGCGGGACGCGTCGGGGCAGGGGCCGCCGGGGCCGGGCGAGGTGGGGGTCGCGCCCCACGACCCGGGAAAGTCTGCTGCATGGCGATGGCGCGCTGCTCGTAGGCGTGTGCGTAGTACATGGCCGTCTGCAGGTCTTGTGGTTCGCGCATCTCCACGTCGACGCGGATGTGGTCGGGTGGCCCCCGATGAAGAGCTCGGCGCGCTGGCGAGCCGTGACGCCAGGCGCATGGCACACCAATGTCTAGAAGCGGTCGGTGAAGTCCTGCATCGAGCCTGTGAAGGGAAGGCGTCCGAGCTCGGCCAGCTGGCTGCCGCGTACTGGGGGTCCAAAGAGCAGGAGGCACAGGTCGCGGAAACGCTCTCACGATGGCATCCCACCCTCGTCCTGCTCAAGAGCGTAGTACCACGTCTGGGCGGCGCCACGAAGGTGGTAGGAGGCGATCCAGGTGCGGTCCGATGCCAGTGTCCGCTGCCCCCAAAAGAATTGCTCGCATTGATTGAGCCAGTTCAGGGGGTCGATGGTGCCGTCGTAGGTGAAAAACTCGAGCTTGGTGAAGCGGGGTGGCTGCTGGACATGCGGAACAGCGGTGTAGGCTCCCTCGGAATGACCCAGCGCTGCGGGGGGAGAGTAGGTCGGCGCCATAGATGTGTACGGCTCGCCGTACCCGGTGAATCCCCCGAAGGCGGCGGCCAACGCCAGTGCGGTCGGCTGCGGCGCGGTCGGCTGGGCGGGCGCCGTCTTGTACGTAGACTGGTCGAGCCAGGCTGGCAGCTGCGACGACGATGGTGGGAACTTGATCTGCGTGATCGGGATCCCCTGCTGCGAGGTGACGGCTGGCGGCGGCGGTGGTGGGGGGCGGTGTGAAGGGTGCGGCGGCCGGCGGTGGTGGCGGCGCGGTCTGGCCCACAGCGGCCGGTCCCGACGTGGCCGGCGGCGACTCCATGGAGTCGGGCGCGCCGGAGAAGGCAATCGCGGCGGAGGCGGTGGGCAATCCCGAAGACATCGAGCCTGAGCTAGCTGATACCAAATTGGTAGAACCAGCTAATCTACCAGGTCTAGGGCGTAGATTGTATGGGTGGAAGGGGGGATGGAGAGGAGCTGGACGTCGCCGACGGCGTGTCGGCGCCGTGGTTGCGAGGAAGAGGAGGCGGCGGCGCTGGAGAGGCGGCGGCTAGGAGGAGTCGGCAATAATAACTTTGATTATTGCTTAATCTGAAAAGTCTGATTACAACTCTTTATATAATAAAATAAATAGGCTAAGCCCTTAATTCGGCCCACTAGCAGGCTTCCGCCGGCTATACGTGAGGCCAGTCATAACAGTATCACTATAAATATCTAATGAGCTCCAATGTGTATCACTGTGTTGCAGGTACTTTATCATAATTGATGATATATGGGAGTTAGGAACATGGAAAACTTTGAAATGTGCATTTGTCAAGAATACATGTGGCAGCAGAATAATGATCACAACACGTATAGTTGATGTGGCCAAATCTTGTTCTCCTACTAATGAAGATCTTGTCTATGAGATGAAACCACTCGGTGAGGCTGACTCAAAGAAGTTGTTTTTTAAGAGAATATTTGGCTGTGAAGAAAGCTGCCCTGATATCTTGAAAGAAGCTTCCAAAGATATTTTGAAAAAATGCCGTGGTCTACCTCTGGCCATCAATGCCATTTCTAGCTTGTTGGCCACAACAAGTGAAACAAAAGAAGAGTGGGATCGGGTGCGACATTCAATTCGCTCTTCAAATGCCAAAAGTGATATAATAGAGACCATGAATTACATATTATCTCTTAGTTATTTTGACCTTCCCCACCACCTAAGAAGCTGCATATTGTACTTGGCTCTGTTTCCTGAAGACCGATTGATTCAAAGGCAGCGGTTGGTACGCAGATGGATTTCTGAAGGCTTTATTCATGGAGAAAGTGGACAAGATCTCATGGAACTAGGAGAGGAATATTTTCACGAGCTTGTGAATAGAAGTCTAATACAGCCCGAGTACATAGGGTATGATGGCAAGGTGTGGAATTGCCGAGTCCATGACACCATCCTTGATTTCCTCATTGACAAGTCCTCCAAACAGAACTTGTGTACTGACCTGAAAAAAAAGTGCAAGCCTGATGGCATTGTTCGTCGGATCTCTCTTATGGGAGCCGAGGATGAAGACATCGTAGAGCAATTGGATTTGTCACATGCTCGGTCGATCAGTTCTTTTGGGGATATCAAGCGATTGCCATCTCTTGGGAAGTCAAAATCCCTGCGTGTGCTGGACTTGCAAGACTGCTCCGAGTTGGAAAATCATCATATCAAGGATATTGAAAGACTCTATCAGCTGAGATACTTGGATATCTCTTTCACTAGAATCACGGAGCTTCCTAGGCAAATTGGGGAGCTACTGTACCTTGAGACACTTGTTACATCCTCTTACGTCCATGAGCTTCCTGAAAGCACAACTCGGCTACGACGACTGGCACGTTTGTTTGTTGGCCCTAGTTGTAAGCTTCCAGATGGGTTGGGAAACTTGGTAAACTTGCAAGAGCTTGCATGGATTGATGCCTTGCAGTTAAAGCATGTGGAAGAGCTCGGCAAACTAACAAATCTGAGAAAGCTGAAGATTTGCTTGAAAACAAATGAGATAGAACGCACCACATTAGTACAGTCCAAGGAAAAGCTGGTGTCCTCTCTCTGTAAACTTGACGAATGTGGCCTCCGTTCCCTGAGTATAGATTATCGCATGGAAGAAGAAGATGGCGAAGAGCCGTTCCTCCCTGCTTTGGGTTGCATCCGTGAGGTTTTTGTACGTGTAAAAGATATCCGCCAGATTAGCAGATGGCTCGCATCACTTCCCAACCTACACATGTTGGTTTTCACCAATCACAAGAATATAGAGCAGCAGGATATTGATATGATTGGACTCATACCCAATCTGCTCAAATTGACACTTGATTTACATCGAACAGATGATGCACGGCGGCTCATCATCAGGTGCGAAAGATTTCAACAGCTGCAGCGTTTTGATGTTTCCTTTGCTCGTATGGGATTTTTAATGTTTGAAACGGGGGTTATGCCAAGGCTCAAGGATCTTGGACTCCATAACTTCAGAGAAAAGCCCAAATCTGCTGCGATCGATTTCGACTTTGGCATCCAACACCTCTCCAGCCTTGCTCATCTCACAGTTGGCCTATTCTGCATTGGCTCGACGGCTGCAGAAGTAAAGGCTGCGGAGGATGCTTTCAAGAGCATGGCCGAGGCAAACCCCAACCGTCCAACACTGGAGATGACAAGACAAAATCCGCATGGTGTGTTACAAGACGAGCAAATAGATATGGAAGACTCAGGTACTATTAACAAGTTCGTACATTTGACCTGGTGAGCAGTAGTCAAAAGATGTACTACTAGTACATAATGCTTTATTGTTTTTCCGGTGATCTATTTCAGGTACAACGCCAGGAAAAGAAGAAGCCGCGAATTCCTAGATGCCAAACCACTTTGGCTACAGATGGAGCCCACGTCACTTTAATTGCATGCTGCAACAAATAAAGCTCCACATTTCTCTGTTCGGGCTACATCTTATTTTGTCTCAGTTGATACTATAGCTTATATGTTGGAAGTATCACGGATTCGTGGAATGACTAGGAATAAGTATCATGAATTCGAAAAACATTTCTGTATTTTCCCACGATCCTACTCCCCATATTTGGTTGAGTGTCCCCTAATGGATAATCGGCAAAAACTCTATATTTTCCATTCACCCTATTCATTATTGTCATATTTGCAGCTGTTTAAGCTAAACTGTGTCATTACCCTGTTACCCAAAAAAGAAAACACGTTACAAATTTAACATTAGAGACCTATATGTCTACTTAATGTTTGCTTTAAGATATTTACGAAGATGAATTACGGTAATTGCCGAAAAAGTAATTAGACAACACGGACTGGTTGTCCAAGTTAATAGCTGACCCAACTGCGCAAACTCGGGGTGTCCTTCATCAACCGAAAAACTGGCATGAGTTTTTGTTATGCCATCTCGGGTTACGCCCACGTCGAGTCCCTGTGCGTCAGGCAGCCGTGCCTCTCATACACAAAATTTAAACATTTAAAAATTCATAAAAATACTATCGATTTCATAGCAGTTCAAATTTATTTGTACAAAAATAAAAACAAACTAATCTAGTGGTGGTCCTGGCCACGCCCGCTCAGTCCAAGGCGACAGTACATCGCCGCCGAGTAATATCATCGTTGTCGTCACTAGGCTCCTGCTTCGGCTGTGGCATGGTGCTGCAGCCCTGGCCCGGATCGTCACCACCACCACCCCAGCCCAAGCAACCGGCCCCGTCGTCATCGTCCTCTAGGTTGATGAACAGACCAAGGCGGCGCGCGCGCCCGGCCTGCTCACGCTTGTACTCCGCCGCGGACCAAGCCTCGGCAAATGCGTCTATCGCTAGTGGCATGGCCTCGAAGGAGATGCGTTCGACGACGCGCTGGCCTGGAAACTCCTCTAGGTCCTCCTCGATCTTCAGCTGGAGTGCGGCCGCCTTGTACTCCGGTGGCGGCGTTCACCCCTTCTCCACCTAGCGCTGGGGCCTGGCGAGGAGCATGCGGCCACGAGGAGGGGATGGAGTACGTTGGCCCCTAATGGCGACGCCGTCGGTGCGCCTGCACGCCTGCTGCGAAGGTGGGATCTCCTCGTACTCGTCCTTCACTGGGGCGAGGAGAGCGGAGAAGCACGACGACAACGTGGAGTACGGGGAGTAACGGGCTGATGGTGACGAAGACCTCGACGAGAAAGACGTCAGGAAAGAGCGGGCGACGTGGCGCGGCGCCCACCGCTGGTCGGGGTAGCGCGGCCTCTACCTTGGAGGCATCGTCAGCGGCGGGTTGTTCCCGACGGCGATGTACTCCAGGACCTAGGCGAGCGTCCTGCCTGGAGCGCTCCACCACCGAATTCGCCCTTCGAGGTTGTTATCCTCTGGCGGGGGCCGTTGCCCTCATAGGCCTCGAGGCAGGCCTGACACTGGTCCTTGTTGTCCTCGAAGAACATGTCCCACGCCACGACGTTGTGAGGATCCCAGGTAGAATAGTTCCGCTCCTCCGGCGAGAGGACGTCCCAGTAGTGTCAGTAGATCTCCACCGAGCGCATCTGGGCACGGGGGACAGGTGGGACGGGTATGCCATCGGCGCTGAGGACCCAGTGGTGAGGGCACCGCATGTCTGATGGCGCTGGGTAGCCTGCCTCCCACAGCGCTCGTGCCTTGTGGACGCGCAGGGAGCGCCGCCCGAAACCGTTCGCAGCGGCGCCATCTCCGGGAAACCTCTCCATGGCCGATGGGTGGGTGGTTGGGAAAGACGGGAGAGGAGGCTATGAGGATGGAATGCGTCGAAGGAGCAGGGAAGAGGGGGTTTAACACCTAGGTGAGGGAGAAGGCCATTGAATGCATGGACGTGGCAGGCGAGGAGAGAGGCATGGAAGACAGAACGCATCGGCTGCTCGCCTGCAAAAGGCTGATCGGCGTGCAGCAACGTCATTATTGGGGCACGGTAGGCGAGGAAAAAGACAGACCAAATGCGTCAGCCGCTGACGCTAATTGGGGTGGCCCGCGACAACGAGCCATTTCACGCGCCTTCTTCTGTGTTCCTTCCCGCTAGAAACACGGCATCCGGCGCCCCGTTTGCCCCCCGATTGAGTTCGGCATGGGAGCGCCGGATATCAAAACGGGCCGCGCCGACGCAAAATAAAACTTGGGCTAGGCCAGGTGTGAATTCGGTCGCCTGCGCCCTCATAGCTTTTTTGGGAGTCTTTAGGGCGCCGAGTGGAAATGCTCTAATAATAAGCAACAGGGCCAGCTCGAACCTCCCTCCGGCCTGCACGCCAGCCACCCCGTGCAGGGTAGGAGTAGGACTCCAGGTTGTGCCACACCCGCTCGTCCCCGGGCGCCCTCAGGTACGGCGCCGCTCCCGTGTCGACGGCCAGCTCGGCGCCCACGTCGTGGTACAGCAGCTAGCGCCGGGTACCTGGGCACGATGTCGCGGGTGTTGCGGGCCCGTCATCTCCTCCTCCTCCTCCTCCTCCTCCTCCTCCTCCTCCTTGTATGCGTCCACCAGCTTGAACACCATGCACGAACGGACCGGTGAGCGAGCCTGACAATGAAAATGTAGGTACGTGACGGTGCCGCAGATTCCTAGTTACCTGGTCTCTGGCGCTGTCCTTGTTGTGACTGGACGCCGGGTCAGTGGAGGTGTATATGGAGAGCCAGCCGTGGTGCACCATGGCGTCGGCGCCGGCGGCGTCACCGAGGAGGCCCCTGGGCTGCGCCATGACGAACTCGAGGTCGTCCACCCACTCCAGCGCCTCGACCGTGCCGCGCAGCATCACGCGCTCGAAGAAGCGCCGCCTGCCGAACCTGGGCAGGCCGGCCGGCGTGCGGCGAGAGCTTCTCGTGGTTGAACGCGTCGTACGCCGCCTGCGCCATCTCGCCGTACCAGATCACCGTGCGCCGCAGGTTGGTCAAGGTCCAGCTGCGCGCGGCTGCAGAAGCCCGTCCCACCGCCGCTCACCGTGGAGCTCCTTCCACCTCGCCGCCGCAGGCCGCACCCGTGCTCAGTCCAACTCCAGCAGGGTGTGACCTTGCTCTTCCGACAGACATGGCCAGCATCCACACTTTCACTATCAGAACTATGTACGGTACAGGTGCGGCAGCTGGGTCGCTTTTGCTCGGCGGCGCGTTTATACACACGGCGGCCGGCATCAGATCAATGGCGTGCGTGCCGTGGTGTCGACCGATCGAGCGGCCGGCCCTTATTGCTTTCGCGGGCTCGGATCGATTGCATGGCCCTCGATGGCGAAGACTAGGTGAAAATGGCGTGACGACATTGCGATATGGGATGGGGGCACGAGCACGATGACACAGACGCATATTGATCGGCCGCTCAACCGCATGCTCCAATCGGAGACGAAGATCACCATTCACCAGTGGGGTGGCACTGGCAGGCCATGCGACTGGCATGCTTGGGCCTTGGACATTTGTTTCTTTTGAGGGATGTATGGGCATCTTGCTTGGATTCATCAGGAATTTGGTTACCAACATTTCGTGATTGTCAAGCAGAATCTTCTTGTCTTTCAGGGAAGTTTCCATCTTGTGTAGTCCGTAGTATATTAGAGACACTCGTAGTACAAGGGAAGCACTACAAGACGTCCAGGTCCAGGCCGGGAGCCAGGTCGGTCGACGCAGCAAAATAATAAGTAGCGAGTACGACATGTGTATCATCAATGTGCCGTTAACGGAGGTGTTGCGTTTGTTCTCGTTCAGAGCCGATAAGCATTAGCACAAAAATCAGTTTGGATAACATCATAACAATGGACCACTCGTGAGCCAATGCCAAAACCTCCATCACAACACTCGCCTCCGCCTCCTCGCCATCTTTGCACTTGACATGGTGACACGTACTTGGCGGAGAATATATATATATATATATATATATATATATATATATATATATATATATATATATATATATATAACTGTACAATTTGAATCGCTGAACCTGCTCTGCTCGCACAGTGAAGGGTTTTATTATTATTAATCACCTAATAAATCATCCACCATACCACCTGACCTATTGAAAAAATAAAATACAAATAGTATTGAGCTGTCTCTTTTTCAGAACGAAAACTACGGGAAAAAAATGCAAATATTGACTTGTCCCAATGATAAAACAACTCCCCTACGTCATAAAATTAGCTCATACAAACATGTTTAGTTTGAGTTGTAAATTAATTTAGGTATAGAATGTTTTAGGTAGGTCGGAAGGTGAACCTGCGAATTAAACAAGACAGAATGCGATTGTGTCGTCGGATGAAACCAATTGGCATGTACTAACCTCAATCTCTTCTAGATATAATCACTACTAGAAAACAGGGCTTCCGTCGGACTGCCACAAAGGGATCAGTCCCGGTTTCCTTACGAACCGAGACTAATTTGAGCATTAGCCCCGGTTCGTAAGGCCAGGACGCCACACGGGACAGGACCACGATTAATCCCGGTTCGTTTGGGACCTTTAGTCCTAGTTCATGCCACAAACCAGGACTAAAGGGGTTTCGCGCCTGTCTCTAGCCGGTACGAACATGGACTAAAGGTCCATGTTCCTGTATATATACACCCCAGCCCCAACGAGGATATGATTTTTACGGCCCACAAGTTGAGACGCCAAGGCATAGCGGTGTCCAAGTTGCTTATAATCGGATCACGGTACTTATATTTGGCGTGTCAAATGCTCAGAAGGACTTTTTCGGCATGAATTCAACATAATGTTAATATAAAATATCCGGCTAACGCCGGTCAAGTTGGGCCCTCCGTCATTTTTTGATCATGTAAAGTATTTTCTATTCTCCCATTGTAACGCATGCATATTGATTATAACCTATAGAGTCCACACCCAGCCAATGGACGACTAGGATGCACATAACTAAAAAAAGACCCACAGAAGTAAAAAGAGACACACAGCAGCAACGAAAACACTACTAGTGGGGGCGACACCTCGACTCCCCCAAAAAGCTTCTCTGAAAACGATGTCTTAAAGAAGGAAACAATGCATGAACATCCTGAGTTTTTAAAGAAAGGTCCAAGCTCTAGACAATGCCTTCAATAAGGAGATGACTCGAGAGCCACCACTGCCAAGTACAACCACCGAATGTCAGACCTAGGGTTTTCACCCTGGAGCCTAGACACTAAACTCCAAGAACACAACCAAAAAAGAATCTAATAATGTCATCCTCCGACAGGAACTGTTGCTAAAGCTACAAATTGTTGATTACTAGGCACACATATGTCTTCAATCCATCCATCTTGGTCGTTGTTACCGCCAGAATGTCACAGACTTCACTCAGCATGAGCATGTAGGCCCTCTGGTCCTCGACTCGCCTTTACAAGCCCACCTCCGAACGGACCATGGAAGGTGTTTACGCAAGTGGATCTTGGAGTTGCCAATGGCCCTCTACCATGAGCAGCAATGATGACACCACTCTGAGGCCCCCTGGATTTAGTGCACCTGTAGCAAATCGACTAAACACTAGGAACAAATCCCAGGACCGAACGGGCGCCCAACTGCCTAACCCGGTCACATCAGCCGCATGGGCACTTGGATCACTGGTGGCAAGGCTGCGGTCCGCCATGGGACACTGACGATCTAGACCAGATGCTCGCTCTTGAGGAAGAATCGGATCTCAGGAAGATGTGAATTAGAGCTAGATGCTAGGGTGGAGGGAAAAACACATTGGCCTCCCCTCAGTTGCCGTCGTCGGACGGCCTCCTACGTCGGCGGGGGGATGTGGGGGAGTGGGATGTGGAGGTGGTTGTTGGCGGCGCCGGGTAGGGTTACCCCCCTTGTCTCCTCAAAGAGGGACGTGGGAGCAGAGGTCTCAACTATTTTAATTTTTAATAAGTGCAGCTTATGTTGCCGTGTATTATGTCGAAACATGTACTCATGGTATTTTCACCGCATAGCCACTCGCAGAGCAAGTTCCGATTAATTTCCTAGGTTCTAATTAATGGTAAGGAAATCGGTAATCGTTAGCTGCTCGGTCAGCTCGGGAGTAGTGAGTAATCGGAATTCGGACGATTAACTGATTCAATCGGTCGGCTATTAATCGGTGCAACCTATACAAATTAGCACCTAAAACACATTTATATAAGAAAGAAATAGTATATGAGCATCTATATTCCCATCGGCCCTACTTCTCTAGAGGCCAAAAGCCCATCAAATCATGTACGTTTCTTCTCCCTGACCTAATATTCAATGGTAATCCTACAGCTGGCACCTCGTGCACTCCTTCCGCTTATCCTTCCTCTGACCTTAGAACTTCTAATTGTAAACCCTCTTATATCATGTCAAATCCAAACTCACGAAGGTGCTAAATTTGTTAGCATACAATGGGTAGCTGATAGATTTGCAAAATGAGAATAGTATAAGTGGGATGAGTTCTCTATGCACATGTAGAAGAGTTATTTTCAGCAATAAGAAAATATTTAAAATGCATTCTCTTTTAGGTCATTTGAAATGCAAAAAATCCAAAATATTGTAACAGAAATGATGATTAAACATATGTTAAAGTTCCGTGGCAATCGCATGGGAACTAACTCTGCTAGTTTAAATTTAAAAGGTACTCTGATTCTTATAAGTTCCTTGGCACATACTACCAGTTTTCTGTCTCGTATCGAGGAAGGCAGCAGCATCTTTGTGTCGTTCAATCGTCAGTTCCTGAATAATTCTAAAATTGTACTATAAGAACTCACGACAGCACATGAGAGTAGAGACTCGGGTGAAACCCATGCATGTGGTGAAAAGGGAGAGGAACTTGATGGACTTGTAACCGCAAAGAGCAGCAGACATACCGTACGTAGTTAGAAGAACCTGCACCAAGGAAGAGGAGAGAGATGCAACACGGTCGGCTAGAGCAGAGTCCAAATAGCTGCCAGAGCCCAATACGTACGTTCTGCATGCCGATCGAAGAAGGAACGCACCGTAAAACAAAGAGCAATCTATAGAGGACGTACAGGAAGGAAAATTATAAGCTAAGCATGGAAAGCGTTCCCAGCAGAGCTGCCATGCACATCACCTGCCATATCGTCGTCTCCGCGCAACCTGCTCAGCCGATAGGATAGAGAACCAGAAGCAAACTCGTCGGACAAACCACGAGGAAGCACACAGAGCGAGGGGCACGTATATATATATATATATATTCAGGAGTAGAGAGGAATACGTGGCACGCGAGCAGCACAAGTTCAGTGATATATATAACCGGCACGGAGGGAAAGTTAACGGCGACATAAACCGGGCGACGGGCAAAAGAGGAGAGCGCAAACGCGACCATCACCACCACCACCACACCAAATCTTGGATCTAGGGTAGTATATTTCGCAGCCGCTGCTGCGGCTTTAGCCGCCTCATCAGTCATCACCGGTGGCCGCCCTAGCACCAGCAGCGCCCGCGAGAGCACTAGCGCTAGCGGCATCAGCGATCGACAGCGACCAACGGATTTATGGTCCGACGAACCTAGGTCTTGGGGACAGCGAATCGTCGGCGGAGCAAGATCTGGATGGTTACGGGGTCAGAAAGGAGCTCCTCGCCAAGATCGAGCGCTGCCACGGCCGGGTGAAGGCGATCGAGGTCGGCTTCTGCTTCGGCCTACTAGATCAAGTCTCTAACATCCTCGTTGGCCAAGCAATCGCCCTCGATCTCACGCTCCCCCACCGGAAGGCCGAGCTGCTAGAGACGGACAAGTGCAAGAGGAAGTGGAAGAGGAGGAGGAGCGTCCGATCTTGCGTTCCATTCCAGAGCGGTCGCTCGACGGCCTCGTCGCCTTCCTGGTCGCCCTCTTTCCCCACCTCACCGACTACAGTGCCACGAGCTACCTCAACAAGGTCGACGCGTGGCAGCCCTCCTCATCATCAACCACCGCGGGATGGAGCGCACCTTCGGCTTCACGTCCGAGACCGCCCTCTGCTGTGCCGCGGCTGCCGCCCAGCACCCCTACCCGCGCCAGTTTGCACTAGCCTGGAAGCTACTGTCCCCTTCTCTGCGCGAGGTGGCCACTCTGCTGAACCCTCCTCCGCAGCCCATGACCTCCCTCTGCTCATCGACATCATGAGTTTTCTTTCTCGTCAGGTCACCCACAGCTGCTCTGCTGCTGCCGCCTCCTCCGCCTCTCTTCCTGGAGCAATCCTGGGATCTTGCCAATGCTCGCCACGACATGGTCAACTTGCTGCGGCATCAAGAGACGATGCTGCCCCCAGTGACCATGAGGCGTATGCTTCTGACCACCATCCATGGATACTACCTGCAGGCTCTTGCTTGGCTGCCCAAGGACAAGCTGCATGTGCGCTCCCACTACTGCCACGGACCGCTGGACCCCGTCTCCAACAATATCCTTGTCAACACCATCTGGTATGCCAAAATGTACCCTCTAACGACGCTAGAGAAGAAGAAAGTCGAGATCCAGGCCATGAGCACCAAACCCCTGATGCGAATCGCCGTCCGATCCCTATACGGCCTCATCTCCTTCCTTTGCACCCGCTACCCCGACCTCACGCCGGCCGATGCAATGCGCCGACTGCAGCAGGCAGGCCGGGGCCCATCTCCGAAAAGCTAGCCATGATCCAAGCCTTCTTGCCGATGTCAGTGTTGAAACAGCCTACGCCGCTGCTTCCACGGCAGCACGCCACCCCAAACCTCATCAACACGCCCACTTCCTCGGACCATCTAATCTCACGCTCTACTCCTTTGCGCAAGTCATCATGAATCTGCAGGAACCTGCTTGCGAGGTCCGCCAAGCTAGCTTTTCTGGACTACTTCCAGACCGGCAGCATACCAGCAGAAGAAACCGGGCATGTACAGTGATATCTAGTCAGCCGTCTGTAACAAAGACCACGTAGGAAAATAGACGATGTGGAGGAGAGATGAAACAGAAAACTGCACAGTCCGTCTGTAAATTTAAAGACGGTCTATTGCCGTGAAAATCGCCGCTTGCATCGTGGGTCGGTGGGACTCCTCCCATTGTACAAAGCGGTTTGATTGTTATAGACCGCCTAAATAGACTCTCTATTGTGCGTGGTGTCTGCTGAGTTGTCTGTAGCTGACGTGGGGAGATGGTACAGACGGCCAGCATCTAAACTAATGAACATGCCCTTAGGCCCGTTGGATTACTCTCGTGTAATGGGAAAAATAAACCTCTTCTTGGAGCAGCACAAGAGGGACGTGGGGATGGTGGAACATGCAATTGACATATACAGCAGACAACATGGGGCGATTCAATTTCCTTGCTCTTTACTAACTAGTACAGAAGACTTGCTGGATATCTTAATTTTCTACCCAAACAATCGGTAACAACGACTTGCTTTCCTTGCTGTCTTGCTTGCTAGGTAGTACCGAGGTACGAGCTCCATGTGATCTGCGGCGTCAATGAGTCTGTGGGTGGCCCTGTGCACCTGACGCCCTTTGGGCGTGGGCAGCATTTCGCGCACATCAACTTCCTCGCCACCCGTACCACCGCAGGCGCACGTCCAGAGCTCTTCTTTGCCGAGTGTCCCAAGGTCGGCGGCTCTAGCAAGGAGGAGTTGGGGTTCTGCTGTCCTGTGGCTATGCCACTTCCTGGCACTGGTATGCTATCCATCATAACTTAGCTTTGCACTCTGCCATCAGTTTTTACATAATCCAAAACTCTGTATAATAATAAGCCCGTTGAATGCATGTCTATTATATATGCTTGGCAGAGCGAGTCCGTTGAGAGGGATCAGGATCGTGCACCCGGCAAAGGAGAGTTTCCGGGGGCGGCACAGAGAGTTCGAGAAGATGTTGGCCAGACAAGGATCGGAGTATATTTCCAAGAGGACATCGACGACGCCATCATCTCTGCCAGCTATCAAGGCTCCTTGTGGGTGGAATATCTGGAGGAGGACGAGATCTACAGCGCTCACAGCTGCGACGAGAAGAAAGTCCAAGACCAGTTCCCACCGGACCATGTGTCGCGTTAGGCAGCACAGTATGCGTGGCCCATGCATGCAAGAAGCAAGGCTCAGGAAACCACCATCTATCTACTACTCTAGTATCTATCTGGGAACGAACCATTATTGTTATTGTAATTGCTGGTACTGCACTACTATCTTAATTAGTCAAAACTGTCGGATTGATGCTTAAGCTGCATACCTCGGTTCTATTTCGGTGGCAATATATTGCAGGTGTCCTAGCTAGCTGATTGTTTGTTCCCAAGCTGCACACAACATTGTAAGATGAAGTAAGAGCATTACAATTGCCGTGAGAAATTGTTGTGGCAAACAATATACTTCCTCCGTCCCAAAAAGGATGTCTCAAGTTTGTTTAAATTTGAATGTATCTAGTCACTATTTAGTGTATAGATACGTCTAATTTAGACAAATCTCCTACAATCTCTTTTGGGACAGAGAGAGTAACAAAATCAGACTACATGATAACTGGATTAAACACATGGAATAGAGGATTAGTATATTGCCAGGGACAAAAGGCGAGAAAAAAACCACCAAACAAACACTTATGCTTCTTAAAAGATTGCGTGGAAACCTTTCAAGCTTGCAAGGGAGTACCTAAGCTAACCATGCTCGCACAACTGGGGTCGGTGTCTTCGTTAAATAAGCTTGGGTTTGGAGGAGCTCTACATTTGCCTGGATGAATCCAAGGCTGTTCACCAGATTTGGTGCTCTGGGTATGTTCGATGTTGCTGTGATATAATTTATATTTGCATAAATACCTAAGACGACTTGTAGTATTGCACCACTCTACATTAATATGAGTCTAGAATCGTATTTCTTCAAAAAAATGTAACACTATATGGCATGATCCAAGTATTGTGTAAGCGTATAGCATTCTTCATAATGTATCGACCATTCATCCTCCAAGGGTATACTGGAAAACCAAGAACATCAATTTTTGTTTCATAAGTGAAAGATTTTAGGTAACGGTCAGAACATGCTCTATCCTTCATACAGGAAGAAGTGGGATGAAGTGGGATTACAATAGCCATATGATCCATGGACCATAAACTCTTCCAGAAATGCATAGCCAAGTGAATGAGCATTATGATCCAGTACCACCGCCGAGAGTCGATATCGTCCAAAGGAAGATCAAAATCAATCCCATGCAGTTCCATGCCATCCAGTACGAAATCTAAAGGACTTACCTGCAGACGAAGATGGTATTCATGTTTCATACAGTTAGAACTCCAACGGTTCTGCTACGCTTCGGTGCATTGTTCTTATGATCTTTGAAGTGCCAGAGGGGAAGATGCACGAGCTAACCTTGGCCTCAACAGCTCAGACTGCTCATGGAGAACAATTAATCAGAAAACTCTTGGGGGAGCGACGGGATAGAGGAGTGGGAGCTGAGAGCCTAGGCAGTGGCTTGTGAGACTAGGCAATTAAGCAACTCGACAAGCTAGCCTCTCAAGAGTCCTCTAATCTGTAGTAATAATATATTCCCTCGGTTCAATAATTCTTGTCGTAGATTCCAATTGTATCTATTTACAAAATGTGTCTAGATACACTAAAATTTGCAACAAGAATTAGGGAACGAAGGGAGTACATTAGTAGTAGTGTACCATGACCAAATACTTGCGAGGCAAAAGGAAAAATTCTAAACAACGGCAACACAAATAAACCAGGCCAGGCCATCAATAAAATAAACAACAAAGCAAGGAATCCACTCCAGGATTTTGCAACTCCCATTTAGCAAAACAAGGTTGCAGTTTTCTTGCTGTAGCAATTGGCTGATTTAAACAGCACACAATAGTTAGAATCTTGCAGTTTTTCTAGCCGTAACAAGGATAAATCAGTAGTGGTTGGCTGGAGTAAACAACATACAAGTTTTTGGAATATTTGGAAAGATCACACAGGAGTTGTGCCATCATAAAAAGAAAATACACTAGCAACGCCCAACATACAATCACCCCCACAACCACATCACCACCACCACGAGGAGGTGTGCCATCACACGAATTTTGTTGGTCCATGATAAATCTTGTTGCGGTTGCCGTGACTCAACTTATCGGCATTTTCATCCTCATGATCTAAAACCAAATCTATCTCGTCGCCATTGACACTTACTGCAGAACAAAAAAATCAGTTAACTACTACCAAAGCAATTAGAAATCTGCATATATATAGACTCAAGAAAAAACAGCCCATATTTGAAAAATTAATAACAAAACTAGAGTTGCAGCAGAGTATTCTTTACAAGTAATAATAGATGCAAGTATAAGGTGAAAGTAAAGAGCTCACTAACAATAACACGTGCAAGTAAAGAACTCTGCCAAAGGCTACCAAGCAACAAAAATATGAATTATTATATCTAAACACAAGTGGTTGAGAAAACTATTAGGAGAAGCAATATCATACCATACTTCTTCGCTGGTACACCATAATCATGTTCCCTTGACAATATGAAAAAGTTACTCATGAAATAAGATTCTGCTGCAACTTTGCCAAAACCTCCCCATTTTGGACCACGCGGCAACAAGGGCACCCAACCTTCATCCCCTGCCTACTTGCAAAATACTTTACCTTGTTCTTCCAGCGCTATGTAAGCTCTACGGTTGCTTTCAGAAACAACTCCAATAAGAACAAGGCAATGACCAAAGACAGGACGATTGCTTTCTATTGCAGCTTTCATTGTATCTTTAGGGACATGAGTGTAAAACCCGCAGTACTTCTGGTCCATATAGTTCACACCGGGAAAGAATGAGACAATCATGGGGGTCGGTCCAAATAAAAAATGGGCCCGGGGCAAATAAAAGTAATATGTTTTATACTAAACTGTTATGCTTATTTAAAATTTATATTTCTTACAACAGGATTATCATAGTTTTATTTAGTTAGATGACACATATAACAATGTTTGTGAGTTAGTTATAGTATTCTTTGTTATTAAGCTGTAATGTATCAATAAATAGTTTGATTGTTCTAAATTTAAATTATATGTTGTAATAAAATTCCTCATTTAATTAATTATCCAATGTGGATTAAATTATGTAGTAATGCATAAGGGTTGTTCTTATATGTGTGTCGATGTATATATTTAAATATCATTAAATGCCAAGATAGAGATCTTTAAAATATACGCTTGAAGAAATATCCTAACTAGGGTGGTTCTATTTGGGTTGTTCTAGTGTATGTGTTACAATTCTCTTTCCAAAATTTTAAACCATGTTTCAATTTTTATAAACTTTTGGAAATTCTCACAAACCTAAAGGTTCCAAAATTTCAGAAAATCTCACATATCAAAGATGGAATTTAAAGATTACAATGCCATTAGAGAATGGATTTTCAAACAAATAGAGTAACTTCTCAAATTTGAACTTTAAGAAAATAAAATAACATAATAATAGCATCTTGGTACATATGAAACATACTTTGGAAAAAATTATGTGTCTATATATTTGGTAGAAATATACCACTTCAAAATTCTCAAAATGTGTTGCCATGCAAAAGGCTAAATAATTACGAGATTTATTTAATTTTTAGATTTTTATACGAACACTCCTGCTAATTAGTTTGTGCCTTGAAGCTTATGATATTCACTTTGATAGTCAAAATTTTGGGAAATATTTCTAAGCCAAGAATAAACAAGAAATAGTGAACTCATTCCATAGGTGGCATTTTCATGTGTGCTATTTAAGTAGTATTAAGAAGTAAAAACACATGTCATCCCCAGATAAGGGCACTCTGATTGAGCTGTAGAATTAAATATGAATAACTAGAAAGTAATTGAATGGAGAAAGATACACACTAGCATATCACCCTAACAATGTAGTACATGGGCCGGGGCCCCTGACGACTAGGGGTCTAGGGCGGCCGCCCCTCTGCCCATGCTATGGACCGGCCATGATGGGGGTGCCATCAACAATTCGCCGAGTAACCTCTTCAAAGTCATCCACTTGTACCACACGGATTCGATCAACACGGAAGTAGTGGTTTGTTGCTTTTCTTTTAAACCACTAAAAACAAAATAAGCAATGAATTTCAACATGTTTGTGATAAGGGCAAATGATAAGGGTTTAGAGCACTGGACATTATTTTTCATTCGCATTGCTCGCCCCTGGGTGAGCCTTTGGAGCATGTGGACCTTCTTATTATTACCCCATGTTCCTGCGTGAAACTTCCGACTATGTGGATCAAATATGTCACTTGGATTGAAGACACAGTTTCCCTTCGCCTTCTTTACTTTTTCTTCATCGGTGTTGATTGCACCCATTGTTTTATTCATAATCTCACCCAACTGAAACACTGCAGTTGCAACACATTCTTCTGCGACAAAAAAAAACAGTAGTACTTTGATTAGGTAGCACATAATACAAAAGATTAGATTACAGAACTGGGATGTAACACTCCGAAAGCACATAATGCAAAATAGTAATAACTCAAACAAATGTCACCTGGAACCTAATGCAAAAGAGGAAACCCCAAAAACTGATGAACACTCCATGAACAAAAGATAATGAAGGGCAATGCTAATAATGAATTGCATCAGACCGGAATAGCACTTACTTAGTTCGTGCTTCTTGACTTCATCAATGAGATCAATAGTATTTATCTCCACATGGGCAACAGACAAAAAGAGTGATTCTACAAGCAGGTGACAAGCATAAAGTTAGAAACAGACAAAGGAAACAATGTTAGGAAGAGTGGTTCATATTTGACAATCCTGAATTGACAATAAAAAGCTCCAGAGGCAAAGTTATTTGACAATCACACATGAATCACTTAGATGTTGACGCAACTAAGTAAACTAAATTCCAAGTGGAACACATATTAAAGAAAAGAGAGGTTCAGGGAATGTGTCACATAGTTCTAGCGGCAAACAACATTGCAAAAACCCTAAATGACCGTATTAAGTTCTAGAGGCAAAACAGTTGGTCCAAGGCTAGGAACCACGCATGGAAGAGCAATACTAACAACATGGCAAATGAACACACAAACTAGAAGATCCCCTATTGTTCGACCAGTTGCACACCAATTTATTTCGAATCACAAACTAGAAGATCCTATTAAAGAGAGCTCATACGGGAAGACATCATAATAAAACAGGCTAGGAAGGCCGGATAGCCAATTCACATCCACCACAAATCCATACAGGCAATGCGAAGAAAATATCCTACAAATTCTTGCCACAAACACCTAAATGCAAGCCTTGGGAGGAACGAAATCCCTCCAAACACCTAAATGCATAAACAAGAAGAATTCATATGGATTTTTTACAGATCCGTATTTTAATCAGAACAAATCGCAAAAACACCTAAATGGCATTGCAAAAACCCTAAACCCTTAACTTGGGTATCTTCCTTACCCTTTAGAATGTGTATCATCTCATCTACCTTTGAAGTAAGCTCTTTATTTTTCTCTTTGGTGACCGAATTCACCTTTCTTGAGGAGGATCTCTCAACGTGCCATTAGGCATGGTTGCTTTGCATATCATCAAGAATCTTTTTAGCAACATCTACTTGTTTTGCTCATGAATGTGCCTCCGGCTACAGTATCAAGCATAGATTTAGACATTGGGTTAAGGGCATTATAGAATAAATGGAGGATTAACCAATCCTCAATGCCTTGGCCTGGACAAATCATAACGACCTCTTTCATCCTTTCCCAATCAAGCGCTAGTGGCTCGTGGTCTTCTTGTCTAAAACCTGTAATGTTAGATCGTAGTTGCGTAGTCTTAGCTAGCGGGAAAAACTTAGTCATGAAAATGTTAGTGCATTCCTCCCATTAATTTATAGTGCCCTTGGACAAAGCTAGCAACCAATCTTTTGCTTTTCCTCTCAAAGATAAAGGAAACAAGCGAAGTTTAACCGCATCAGGGTCAATATATTTTATACACATCATGTCGTATATCTCCGTAAATGTATTTAAGTGCATACCTGAGTCCTCAGCAGCTGAGCCTCCAAATTGATTCTGCTAAACCAAACTCAAAAGGTTAGGCTTAATTTCATAGTTCTCCATTGTGACAGCAGGCTAAGTAATAGGTGCACGGATAAAGTCATCATTGGGAATAGAATATTCCCCAAGCTTCTTTTGTGCCATGGTTCCTATTTTTGGTTTTTTTATTAAGATAAACAAAACAAACAAGTAACTAATTTTTTGGATTTTCAAATAGATAACAAAAACAAACTAAAGACAACAAATAAAACAAAAACAAAAACAAAACTAACTAACAAGATCTCTAGTAACCTTACCGGAATAGAGAAATTGCTTCCCCAACAATGGCACTAGAAAAAGGGTTGATACCTTCGATCCAAATTATGGATTGTAGTATTGTAAGCGTTTTCCCTAGAAGACCTAGGTTTAATCGAATCTTGAGAAACACTGCTAAAAGGAATTCAAGGAAACGTCTACAAGACTTGCTATTTAGTTTTACTTATGTTTACCGGACCTTTCCAGTTTTGTTTGTTTGGTGTTGTGTTCAATGGATGTAAATAGGCCAGGGTCAAGGATTCTCCTATAGCTAGGCAAACATATGAAGACACACACGAGATCTTTCTGCTTTCCCTCCCGTGGCGCACCCTAGGGCGCCATCGGGGGGTTCCCTCCCATCGCCAACCCGTCCCCCTCCTTAATCTTCCACCCCTCTGCCGCTGCTACCGGCGATGAAGGGGCTGGGGAGAGTAGATCGCGGTGGCTGTTTTTCTAGTGGCGGCTGGGTCGGTGATGGTTCTACGGCTGCGCGCGGCGGCCAGGGAGGCGCCCCTGGTCTTGCGGCGACGGTGGCTGCCCCCGGACGTGAGATCCGATCATGGAGATCTGATTTTTGCGGCGGCTGGGCCGATGCCCAGATTTGTTGTGGTGGTGGCTTTCCCATCGGGTATCGGCTCAAGGTATGGAGGATGTGGTCATAGGTCTAGGCTTCCGCCTAGATCCGCCATCGGCGCGGCCTTTTGGTTGCCTAATGGTGCGTGGGGAGGCGGCACGTTGCTTCTTGCTCAGGCCACAGACCGTCGGGGGCACGTGGTTTTTGCAGGCTTGTCTCCTCTTCCGCCGGAGGGGACAAGCGGCGGACGGTGACGTGGGGGGCTGTTGTTCTATCCAATAATGGCGGGCGGTCCTAGGGTTCCTTCTGCGTGAAGATGAAGATCTGCTTGTTGCTTGCTCTCGTTGACCTAGCCTGGAGAGGCGGGTTTCGGAAGGCTCCGCCGACGAACTCCCATGGGCGCATTATGCCTGGAGATTGCTAGATCGAAAGGTATTCGGTCGTGCGCACCTTGTTTTTTTGGCCGTTTGGTTTCAGCGGGAGCATTGCGAAGCTCTGCTGTTTGTTCCCACCAAGTGCCATTCAATGATACATGGTGAAGTCAGATGCAGAGAATGTCAGGAAAGCGGAAATAGGAGGACAACAATGGTGATTTGAGTCTTTGTGGCGACGTCGAACTGGTTGCATGATCTGTGACTTGCAGCAGCGATTGTTTGTGGGGAGGGGGACAACACAAGAGGAGTTCCCAGTCTTACCTTGCAGGGTGAAAATCTATGGTCTGGCCTCAACTGGTTGTGCCTGGCAATGGCCTTATTGAAGGCATTGTTTTGCGAGTGAGGACTTTCTCCAGGGTGAAAACCTATGATCTTTGATCAGGCAACGATGGCACTTGTGCACTATTTCCTTCTTGAAGGCGTTGTTATTGGAGTGGAGGACTACTGGTGTTGTTCTGGTGGTGTCAGTGTCGTTGTTTTGAGGAATGGTTCTCTGTAGCGGGATGTTTCTTCTTTTTTGTAATTCTTCTTTCTTCTTTCTGGGTTGTGTGCATCCGTGAGGCCGCTAGGGCATGCGTTGTTGCAGAGGCTGAGTGTAATTGGTATCTCCGTGATATTAATATATACTCTTTTCAAAAAAAAGCTATGCAAACATATGGGATTAGGATAAAGATGAAGCACAATATTGCATAGAAGATAAAATAGTGATAAGAGTTGTAAGCAGCACATCCGTAAATACTATTGTCCCTAAAACCAGAGGTAACAATAGTCTCTTGATTCAACTGTTGTCCCCACAACCGCGAGTAACAACAATTATTAAGTAAAACAGACCAAATCATTAAGATAAATGATGTTGTTGTTTATCCCAAGTGAATCACTAAGCGAGTATTGTTACTTCCCCTTTCTGTCACTGAGGTTTCGAAGTCAAACATCGTTCTCCACTTATCTCACCTCTTCCCTTGATCAATTCAGAGTGGCTTGGGTACCTACAAGTCCTCGGATCGGGGCAAAGAGACAAGTATACAAGATAAAAAAGCTCCTATAAAATCACTACACAATACTCCCATATGATAAGATGCATATAAACGTTGCGAGGATTCACCTCAACCCGCAGCTCGTGAGGACTACTCACGCATAATAACAAGATCAAAGATAGAAATCATTGTTGCAAATACTTAAATTGAAATCAAATATTCTTACAATGGTCGCCAATTCTTAAGGAGATCTCTATTACAAGGTGATGACTATGGCTGTGGAGAGGGATGGAGAGGAGATGTATGAACTATGGTGGTGGATCTCCTTCAATGAGACGATGAGCGGATCTGGTGGATGGTGGCTCTATTTGGTGACGAACAACTCTCTTTTTGGCATCCTTCCCTTCACGGAAGTTACAGGGTTTAACCTTCTGGTTCCAACGGCGCATGGTACGGGTGGGGCTCACCCGTACCGGCGCCTTCTATTGCTCCTAGAACCGCCTTTTGACCCCTAGTTGGCTTTGTTGTAATTGTGACGAGATTATCTTCAGTAATTGCAGGTCATTTGCCATTAAAGTGTGATTTCCTACACATCACACATAAAGAGAAGAAATTTCACATCTTTGCAATAATTAGTCATTAGTAGCATACTTGGAGATATTTTTAGTCAATTTCTTGACTCAACAAAGTATTTAAACGCGAGGAAACATGACGTATTTCACAACCATCAAGAGGCAATCCCATCCAGCCCATGAGTCCTAGAAGCATTCTGACCTACCAACTCACCTCCACCCACTGCAAATGTTTCTGATTCGGCAAAGCCAAGCTTCTTTTGATTTCCTCTTTTCTCGCTAGCGGTAGAGGTAGGTTTAGAGGACTGCTCGCCTCATGCTCAGTACTAGATTTATCTGACTTGTCATTCCTCGGTATCCGATCATTTCACTTGTCATCAGATACATCCTTTCCTCCATGAATCACTATCACTTCCAGACCCAATACTTCTTCCTTCCAAAGGCATAGTTAGGCCCCTTCCTACCGCCTCCACTTCCTCTATCCTCACTCCACCTATGGGAGGAAAAAGCACCATCCTTTCGTGGTATCATTTTGTTTAACCATTTGACATACTATTGTTGTTCACCTCTCTTCAGTTTAATGGAGCATCGATTATCGCTATGGCCAATAATGCCACATGTATAACAAAAATCTAGCAAATATTCACAATCAAATGAGCACCAGTTTTGCAGCATGTTATCACCAACGTGTATTGTAATCCCCCTCATCAGCGGCTTCCTTATGTCAAGACGAACTTGCACATGCAGGTATTCTCCTATCGTCTTACCATCATCTCGAACATCAACTTTCATGAAAACACCCTCCTTGTCTCCAATTTGTTCTCCTGTAGCTTTATTCATCATATCTAGAGGTAATTTGTACACACAAACCCAGATTGCAACTTCATTGAACTTGTACTCATCCACACCCTTTGCCAGGTCAAACTCATGCATAACCAACAGTTCCTTCTCGAACATCCAAGGTACTTCATCGAATGCCTTGGTTTTCCCCGATGGTTATAGGTAGGTGAACAAGAACACATTGTTCCCCATCT